>CM024619.1:39297555-39661613 GCA_014182575.1 Eucalyptus decipiens
CACCACAAAAATCAATTCTACACTACCATAAACACAAATGAAACTTTAAGAACCCTTCTGAGTATTCTGAATGTGGAGCCAGTATTGTAACTGAGGATTTTCCATTGTTTCAGCGATTTGCTTAAATGAATCCACGTAAAAATAGAATTTACACTACCATTCTTCTTTCAAAATCGACAATAATAACTAGAACTGGGAAGCAAATATTCCTGCATAAAAATGTCATGTGGATGACATTGACTACCCAAATTACCTATCCAAGTCAATCTCCCGTAACCACTTTAACTAGCAACATGCCAACTACACAGTAGCTAATGCAAAATCTATAATAAGGAAAATCTGTAAAGATTCACCACACAAACACAATAAAATAGAGAGTAAAAACGAGCAAGAGAAATTAAAATATAAAGTTTATCCCGATTCACCATTAAATCAAGAGGCTACATCCAACAGAGAATTTCACTATAATTAGTACTTCCCACCTCTCTGTTACAATCCTTAATTATAAGAAAAGGGAATATATATAGGCAGCGGTAGCTATTCATACCTTCATGTCGATGTAGAGTATGAACCCTGTTCCGATAAAATCCTTATTATGAGTCGAATTTCAATGGTGTCCAACTTAAGTTCCCAAGAACTCACCAAACATGCCATCCTTGACTCTCAGATTGGTTTCAAATTCCCAATTAACAACGACGTATTGACCAATATAATTTATTGGATGCATAATAATTATAGCCATTCATAGGACCAAGTGAATGAAGAGCAAAGACAGGGAGGATTTACGTTCTCGTAGGTCATACACATCATAACCGACAGCCATCGTTAAAAAGATAAAAGCAAAAGAATAAAAATTCAACCTCTGCAGTTTCAATTCATCGATTTACATTTTAAGGCTGGTAAATTTGAGAGTTTGTTCCAATAATATATATCCATCAAAACATGCCTTTAGCAGAAACTCAAGCCTTGAGATTTGCTTCAGTTTCTCCATGATGGACATCTTTTCATTCATAATGATATCAAGTTGTAAGTATGTTTTTGGATATCCCATTGTAAAGTTTCCTACCTTATATCATCCAATGATGCAAATGGAAGAAAATATGGATGAGTATTTCCATATCTAGAGTATGAGTACAGCATAACCAATGGAACCAATGTCATCATCTAGCCTTGCAATTTGCTTTTTGGCTTTCAAAGAAGGTGTGTACTAAAAGCAAACAACGGGCTCTAAAACAGCTCGAGAGAGGGGAAAAGAACTGCAACAGAAGTACATCCAACAAAAAGTAGCCCCTTTATTCAGCCACACAGGCTTATATGAGTCTTCTGTATTGTCCAGCTTGCATATATTGACTCAGAAATGACACCGGCAGAATCACAAAACCTGAAACTTGAAGAGCCCCAGAGACGATGGAGGCTTTACACAGGTCATTTCTAATGGACAACAGGAAAAAACACCATTCAGCAATATCTCCTTCCCAGTTCTATTTCATTTCTTCGCAATATCTGGGTGAGCTTTATTAAAACCTGTGAAATCGATCAGGTAGAAGGAAGAACAAAAGAAGATGCTCAGAAGATCTATACAATCTGCCTAGATGAAAAAAATAAAAAAGAAAGATATAAGGGATATGAAGAAGCTAGCCTCACTTTTATAGTAATGCAGTCCTACATAAAAATGGTCAGTAATACTGGGAGAAGGAAGATATTCTACATACATGGAAATTTTACACCATTTTCAGGTGCCATAACCTTCGACCTGGACTGTCCAGATTATTCAAGCCAGAAACAATCGACAAACAATGCACATATGCAGTGGTCCTAGTGGACATGGTGATATGTTGAAGGAAGTAGCAGGTGAGGATGGTGCTAAATTTTCCAAAATTTTGGTGGTCACGGAGACAACAGTGAAGCTCATGGGAGTGGTACCATGTCACGACAGAGGTGGAGAAACATTGGTGAAACTTGAAAAGAAGTGCCATAGTTGCTGGCATTGTCAAAGTCAGTATTGGTGGTGGAACGGTGGTTGGCAAGAGGCAAGGAAAATTTTCCAAAATTTGGTTATTGTTGTCACCTATTTGTATCCTATACTAATCACTTCTATTTCACCCCCTGTCTAGATGAACACGGGCACATATGTGCACATAAATGGTACATTCTAACCTATCCACCCAACATCTTAGTAAACCACACAGCTAGATATCCTCAGGTTTATGTGGTGAACTCACCAAGAAGCAAGCTCTTGCTTAGTTATCTTATTGAACATACATTGATCATCATCATCAAGGAAAGTGTTTATTTGCCAACAAGATCACAATAACTCCACCCAATGCCAACACATCTCCTTTTAAAAAGTGAACTTAATAACTTCCCTGAATCTGTCATACCCGTTTCATTACATCTTCAAATGCAATCATCCGAGAATCTAACAGATGCACACCTGAAGAAAAGACAAGTTAAAGAGTCTGTTCGTTCCTAACTTGAGTTGCCCATGGCATTGCCTCAATCTCTCTCAGAAAGTGGTCCAAAAGCTCGGTTCCTTTCTACTCTACGGCTATGTCTTCTCTTCTTCTGGTGGACAACTAGATTTATTTCCAAATTCCACTCACTCAAAAAAGCAAAAATCTTATCCCAAATACAGTCCAGCAAAGAGGACGAGCCTCATATCTACGGCAACGAACGATGCGGAAGCAGGACACAACCAAACTAAATGCACCAACATAACCGACAAATGTGATCGTTTTACATGTAAAACTCACACACCGAATCTCCAAAACAAAGAGACAGAAAACACCCTGCAGAGAAAGACGCACAATGACACGCGATGGACGCATTAATAAAGATTAAAGACGAATTCACATAAAACCTGGGAGAGCCCCGTTCAAGTGCCTGTGAAGAATCCGACCACCGCCGGAATCACTCCCGTCGATCAACTCCCTCAACCCCAAATTCCCCACCTTCTCCTCCTTCTTCTCCTCCACCTCTTCTTCCTCCTCCTCCTCCTCCTCCTGACTTCGCGCGCCTTACTCTTCAACCTCTCGAAGTAATTCCCGTATATGTACTCCGGGGAGTACCCGTTCTCGTCGTCGAACAGCATGATGTGCCCGTGCCACTCCCACACGCGGTAATCCGAGCCGGTCTCCTCGTGGAACCCCACGCAGATGTGGTGCTCGCCGATCGTGACGGCCTGGCCCGAGTTGGGCTTGAGCGAGTCGGTCTTCCCGGAGAGGACGACCTTGACGATCTCCCTCTCGAGCCTGGCCTCCTCCCTCGCGAGCCGGGACCGGCCGGGATCGGACTCGTCGGCGCCGTAACCGTCGCCGTCCTCGTCCTCGTCGTCGTCGTCGAGGTCGGAGAGGTTGTTGACGGCGTCGAAGAGGAGGTCCTCGAGGGAGAGGGGAGGGGGGCGGGCGGCGGCGGCGGCCGCGGCGGAGGAGGCGGAGGAGGGGGGGCGGATTTGGAGGCGGCTGATTAGGGTTTGGAGGAGGAGGTTGTCGAAGCCGGCGGTGGAGTTGGGGAAGGAGCTCATGATTGGATTGTGCAGAGGTTCGAGGCTGTCGAGGTCGAGCTGCTAGCAGAGGAAACAGAGGGTTTTGGAGAGGACGAAAGGGGTTTAAAGAGAGAGAAGAGTGGAGTGGATTGGGAGGAGAGAGCGCCGAGGAGAGAGATGGTATGGCGAAATTCTTAGCTGCGACTCGGTTTACGTGAGCTCTGTTCGTGTACCGTTGGATGATGTTAAACTCACACGATCTAACGATCGTTCTAAATTAAGGTCACGTGGTTTGGGAGCGCCTCATACTCTCTCGAGAATAAGGGAACTGGTTGTGCTTAATTTGATTTTCTAATTCCCTTTAGATTTTCATTTTCGTCCAACGAAGATATTTTTCTATTCCTTTTATTATTAGCGATTGTACATTTCCTTACGGAAAAAATTTCAAAACATGGGCTGGAAATGAAGGTGCTATTATCAAAAAAGGATTCAAAACCAATCTTCATCTTAGATAAGGTTACGAAGTAAATAAATTATCTTAGATAAAAATTTAAAGTGATTAAATCATCTCAAATATGAATCACGGTTAGCCGGCTAGTCAAATTTTTTTGCTAGCCAGCATGTGACTGTTTTTGCCACGGGCGAATGGATACTTTAGTCAAATCAAGTTGTGCGGCCATATGTAGAAATCAAACCGATCGCTGCCATAGATAATAATGGAAAATTTCAACTCGGCCTCGGCCCATCT
The DNA here is from genome assembly GCA_014182575.1 of Eucalyptus decipiens. NCBI lineage: Eukaryota > Viridiplantae > Streptophyta > Magnoliopsida > Myrtales > Myrtaceae > Eucalyptus > Eucalyptus decipiens. The sequence goes on from CM024619.1 coordinate 39,301,788, forward strand.
CAACTCCATCCTGGGGAAGTTACCCGGCAGGTGCAGCGTCTGCGGACGATGAGCCGAAATCTGCAGCCGGGGGAGCCTCCATGGGACAAGTAATCCCACCCATCAATCACCAATTCTCTCATCTCTCATCCTCCTAGAGCGAACCTCGATTCGGGCCACGCCGCCACGACACTGCAGCTCAAGGGACTCGAGAGCGGGCTGCCGGCGAAGACCAGCCTGATCTCTGTCATCCGCGAATCGCAGGTACGCCATAGATAAAGACCTGATAGAGGTTCGGCGACTGCACAATCGAAACTGCACCAGCGAAGGGACGACGTGCGGTGGTGAACCAAAACCAAGAGTGGAGCTTGGACTCCACAGTCCAAATTGGGAGGGGAGTAGCAAGGTGGAATTTTGCGACGTGGGTCGAGCAGAGGAGGCCGAGGACCGGGCCGACCAAGGAGCAGAATGAGTCCACCGACGAGGGCCGCGCGTCCTTTTTTTGGTGGTCTAACTATCATTTTCTTCAATAATGTACACATGCTGAATCCATGGAACAAGACATCCAGGCCGTAAAAGTAATACCTCTCGTTGTCTACAAGATTTGTGTATATATAAAATATCCACGTGACTACTAATGAAGCTAAGTTTTGTGCAATTTATTCCATATGATCCTATTTGTCAAATTTCACGTGTCATTCTTAATCCGACTTGTACATAAAAAAGATGTGTTAAAGTACCATTTCACATTACTTGTTTACATGATTCATATACTTTTATGTACATATGTGGTTTTCTACCACTTAATAACTTAAAACTTTTAAATTAGACGTTCCGAGATAGGCGCGAGCGAAGAAAAGAAGGATCTATAAGCATTTCTTCTCTAAACAACAAAGGAAACCTCCTCCATCCTTGAGGTTCATGTAATAATAGATGCTGCTATAATACAAATTTAAACTCCTGAATTTCCTTCGATGTTGAACTGAACAAAACCCTTCTTGCTATGATCCAAATAGATATTATGGCCACAGGGGAGCATCAAGAGAAAAGAATAGGAAGGACAAAAATGATGGAAACACTCGCTAAATGTTTTTAATCTCCAGTCGAAATACAAAACATCATTCACGAACTGTAAATATAAACACCATACTATGATGCCATTCTTTTGCACCAAACACAAACAATTCGCTTACAAAGAGTATGAAAGATTTTTACTATAGTCGTCATCTACACAGAGGACTGGGGCCTGGAGACCTGCACCACCCATGTTAACGGCGGTCGACTACCGCCTCAAGCTCTCCACAATGTAGTCAGCATAGAGGTTCCTTCATGACAAAAGTTGGACGAATGATAAGTGATTTGTGCACAAGCAATATACATTGATTCGACATGTTAAAAAGTAAAAGAACTGAAAGATAAAAAGTCCCCTTGGTACAATTTTGGATCAAAGTAAAACTAAAATGCTTTGGAGTTAGGTAGCTGAAACGGATTAATTTGAAATGAAGCACCGACTTACATTTGTAAACATGTTACTGACTGAAACGCTCTTAATTTATATGGTGATTAGATGCCCAAAAATATCTTGGAAGCATTAGACAGGAAATAGACCCATAAAATACTTCCAACTCCTTCTGACAAAGATATTTACTATTCTATAATGGAGATAACTGAGATTTAGCTGCCAGATTCATCAGGAGGCAAAAAAAAAACATTTAAGTCAATAGCTTATTGCAGGCCCAAAGTGTAACTTAGAAAATCACTTACATGGAGTGCTGGACTGCTTCAAAGGCAGCTGAGGCAGGAAGAAAATCATTCACTGCAACCTCCTTATTCTCATTTTTCTTGTCTGTTAAGCATATTAAGGATCATAAACCTTGCTTCATAAACAGAATAGTACGGATTCCTATATCAGAACACTTTCAACTAAAAGCAGTATCAAGGATACAATCTTCAAAGAAGCGACGGATTTCAGCCAAACGATGAGGAGGGAGATCCTTAATATCATTATAGTGTCGGTACTCAGGATCATCGGCACAGACAGCAATTATCTTGTCATCTTTCTCACCCTGCAAATCACAATCAGTAATTCTTCTAGAAGAGGGGAAGACAATGATAAATACTTCTTTTGACTGTTCAAATTGGGTACCTGATCAATCATAGGCATGAGGCCTATAGCTTTAGCCCGAAGAAAGCATCCAGGAAGAACAGGCTCCTGCGGTGTTTTCAGTCATTAATGACCAAATTAGCTTGCACAAATTGACCAGAACAGGCTTTTTTTCTGATTTTAACTTATGAGAGGTTTTGCTACGATGATTCTGCCCCTGCTAGAATATAATCTAATCTAGATCCAATATAATCAGCATTGATTGCAATTTTTTCTCAGTATATAAATAAAAGATGCACAGCAAACAACATACCTGCATGATGATTAGGACATCTAACGGGTCATTGTCCTCACAGAGAGTGCGGGGAATGAAACCATAGTTGTGGGGATACACAACTGACGAGTAAAGTATGCGGTCAACCTAAAAATACATAAGTCACTGTTAAACAACTTCTGATCAACTATGCAGTCTTGATATGAAACTTGGCTGGAAGAACCAAAGATTACCTTGATCAGTCCAGTCTTCTTGTCAAGTTCATATTTCACCTTGCTTCCTTTACTAATTTCAATCACCTGCAAGAATTGGTCGTCCAGTCAGCGAGTCACTCAGTTGAGGATTTTCGTATCCTTCTATTCAGGTTTATGCAGAGTCAGTCCTTTTCCCTTTGTGGAAATTCAGTATTATTCTCCAAGAATCACAAATATTTACAGGGATGGCCATGATGGAATCAAAATCATCACTGGCGAAACTTCTCTAGTGTTCCCTCCAATGTACCTATGCCCTAATATACAGCCAGTGCGGTAATGACAGTTTGTACACTTACACAGTTGAAAATTGTTGGAGCTCCAGGACCTGACAAAGAGAATGACATTAGAACACGGACAAGAAGAAGGAAAAACTAAGAAAGAAAAGAAAAAAAGTTCAGAAATACAATACCTATCTCAAGATCATGCCATGGGTGTGCAGCAACAGACCTCCGAGACATGGATGAAAGGATCCTTTCATTAAGAGGTGGATGCGGTGCATGATGAGCATTGGTACCCTTCTGCACATTCTCGCTAATGCTGGGTGGTGCCATCTCTGCAGAATGGTTATGGGAAGTTTCAGAATTACTCTTTTTCATAGAGCTTCCTTGAGAAATGCGAGTGCACCACCAAGTAAACAAGAAAGAAGAGTTAACCAAAACACGGCTACATTCAAGAAGACACGCCAAATCATGCTAATGCCCTGTTACCAGCAATAGTGGATAAACAGGAATTCCATTGACTATGAACTCTTCCGTCAAATAAGATGCTGAAGGAGTTGAAAGGAAAATGCAGCGTTTCAACTTCACAACTCGCACAACTACAACCTTAAGCCAACTAGACAAGCAGGCGACACCATTTGATGGAATTTAAGCACGCATAAATTGGCCAGGGAAATCAAAGCAGAGGATAAGCAATTCTTAGGTCGAGCAACAACGGATCCAGACAACCGGGAAATATATTCTTATGTCCAACCCCCATGAACGGCAATAAAATGCACTCTTGCAGCAGTTCTAGTGCATGACATGCTTTCATCCTCGACGAAGAAGATCCTGAATAATGGATCAAGCAAGCACGTTCAAAGCAGTACACAGGACGTCTCACAGATCTTGCAGCTGGTCCCGACAAAAATCAACAAAAAACAGAAATGAAAAAGCCATCACTCCGCTACAGGAACGATGAATCTGGCAGCAGCAAAAACCGCTTCGCCATCAATATTGAGGAAAGAAATCAATCAACCAAACGCGACACAGTGCGTGTTTGACTTTGCAAAGAATGTTCGCCAGATCGACGCCGACGGAATAGACCATCGCCACACGCAAGCCCGACTCGGGAGATCAGAACTCACGCAAAGCTAATAACAGAGCGAACCAAACACAGATCCACCGCCAAAAAAGACGGGTGGCGCGTGAAAATGCTCAGGGAACCAACATATCTTCGTAAAGAACACGGCATCGCCGCCGCAGACCACCGACACAAACGGACTCCCGGTAACCGGCCGCCAAAAAAAGAAAGGAGGGAAAAAAAAGCACAGCGAGAGAAGCACAGCGAAGATGTTGATCATGCGAGCTTTTAGCCACGACGGCACAAGACGAGCGAGTCAAAAAAAAACAGAACCGGACCATGGCCAGCCAAAAAGAAGATCACAAAGGAGACAAGGACGCGACCGACAGTACGAGGAGAAAGCCAGAGAGAACGGCGACGAACCTGTAACGGTCTCGAGTTCCAGCGGGAACTGCACAGAGAGACACGGAAACGCACGGATCTCAGCAAAAACGGAAACGCGAAATGAATGGGATGGGGGGGAAAGAGAGAGCGTTGGGGAAACCACGAAACCCTAAGAGCGACGGACACGGCCGCACGCACCTTCTTCTTCTTCTTCGCCTTCTTCTCGAAGGAGGAGCCGAGCACCTGTAACGACGCGCTCTTTCTCTCTCTCTCTCTACAGAGGAAGCTTGTGCTTGTGCTTGTGGCTTGTGGCGTGGCTGCCCCTGCTCTGTTTGTTATGTTCCCGCTCTGAGGCGACAGACGGGCACTTTTTAAAGACCGGATTGGGGGAAAAAACGGAATCCGGATATTCGTTTCGGAGTTGGGAGGGAGGGGTGTGCCGTCGTGGCTCCAGCTGGCTCCATCCCGTTTCCTTTCTTCTTACAGATTTTTGGACCGCGTGGGGCCCTCCCCCGCCCCGAGACTACGACCGCGTTCCTAACGGTCGTCGTGCGCTGCATTCCCCTTCTTCCCCCTCTCCCTCCTCCTTTTCTTTTTAAGGAATTTTCCCCTAATCATATGATGGGATTAGCATCACAATTCCGAACTGATATATCGATGCTATATTTAATCTAGACTAATTTTCACATCACAAGTTCCAAATCAATACTCATGTACCACATGTTACATTAATTTGAAGAGAATATGATATAAATATACTAGTTTAGGATATTTTATGATATGGAAATTAGTTTGAATTAAATGTGGCGTTAATGTACTGATTTGGTATTTTTTGATTGAAATAACCTGACGTAAAATATAATCACAAAAAATGGAAAAAGATGTGGAAAGATTGTTTTCTGCTAATGGATAAATAATGGGCGCGCAGTCGAGCGCACTTTGTGGAGGAAGATCCGCTAATATCTTCTTCCGGGGGGTATTATAAAGTGTTCATATTGTCCCATCTAAAAAGACGAACGTAATTTCTACCTTCTTTCCTTTTTGCTTTAAATAATGCCGGTGAATACGGACGGTGGAGAGTCGTGGCTAGACGATTTCTTTTGGTGGACGTGGTCCGGAGCCGCGCACCTCCCACATGGCAAAGGCGGTTGGAGGGGGCAGCGCTTATCCGGGGCGGTCTTCAACTGACGGCCGTGGCCGGACGTTCCCCTCTCCCTGGCCTCACCCGATCTTTTGTCTTTTCATCCTCTCTGTTCATTCGATCTATTGACAGAAGAGCGTCGAGAATCGAATCGAACCGGCTCCCCTTAATGCTTAGTCTTTGAGCCACGGGCTATCTAGCCCACGCGCGACTCGAGGTTACAAGGTCGGCGAGCCCGTCGTCGGGAATCGTAGCATCCCTCCAAAGGGATGGTGGAAGTTCGATCACGACAACGCTCGAATTCTGTTGTCTCGTGAAAGGAAAATGACTTGTTTTTTTTTTTTTTCCCTTTGATCTATTGCCCGATTCAAGCTTTCACTTATTTATTCATCTAGTTACTTTTCGTCTATTATTTGTTCCCCTTTATGTATGTCGATTGCACATCGGGCGGTGGAGAAACCTTTATTCCTGGGATACGACGAATCACGGGATGACGATTGACAAGGACTTTTCAAATCGTTTGTTCCATGGGCCGATGAGTCCGGCGTTGAGCCGGTCGCCTTAATTAGTCTGAAATCTAGAAGTCATGCGCGTAAGTCCTCGCTCGTGCTTTTCAGATTTGGTCGCGGCATTCCCCACGAGGACGGAAATTGGACCAGTTACGATACAATTTTGACATTTACCTATCACTGGGTCTAGCCAATAAAATTCTGAAATTTCTCCAGGCAAAAGGGAACTTGAATATCTCCCGTACATCGCTGACATCTTAAATATTTGAAGGGTATATCAAAATGTAAGATTATATGGTAAATTTATGAGATTTTTCGATTTTAATCATCTAAGATTGAACATACGAAAGTCATCGATCACATGAGTCACGTTTTTCTTGGGAGGGAAAACATGGCGCTTAATTCCTAAGCGACATCCTAGCACTCCTCTTTTAGCATCAAAGTACGATTTCTAGAAGGGATTTTATTATCTCCTGACATTCTTCGATTTCTTTCTCTATTGTAAAGGCAAAGGCGGTGTGTTATTCACTAATTAAGAATGGCCACCGCAAAGCTTAGCGTCGACTTCGAGCACTGCACGTACAAGTGGGGCCGCATGTATTTTTGGAAAAAAAAAAGAAAAAAAGAAGAGACGGATGGACCCGCCCGCCCTCGTTGCAGCGATGAGTCAGAAGCGTAATCCGTATGCCGCTTTGTTTACGCAAAGTGGTTTCGAACCTGAGCACATAAAATATGATAGCGTCGATTGGGTGCGCAAAACGCATCTTCACGAGGACACTTTCGTCATGCCAGCTTTAAATTGGATCGACTTGCGAGATGCTGTCAAGTTTTATGGTAAGGAAACAGCTTGCACGAGAAGTTGGTCATAGTTGCGTCTTATCCCTTTGGGATCCGAATGGAAGTGTCGCAGGCCATCGACTTTATTCAACGAATCATCGCGTCGACAAGGCAAATGGTACCTATTGACTTATCGACTTGTTTGGATTGAGTTTTCTTTAACTAGGGGTGGAGATAAAATAAACCGAAGGAAATGTCGCGTAGGCATATTTACTCCCATAGGAAAGGAATCTAGGAACATACATATAAATTCCGTTCAATGACGTAGGAAAGTTTTGACCCCCCCTCCCCCCAAAAAAAATGAGGTAGGAAAGCTAGTAGAACAATACACGTGATGACCTATTGCATCGAGTTTATGTAATTATGTGTAGCCAGTTGTTCCTTTAGATATAAATATATACATAGATATGCCACTCAAACATACGTGTACGTGAAGAGATCTATCTAATCAGCAACTATAATTAAGACGAAGTTGCGTGTTATTTTCTATCAATTGAATCTTTGGGAATCGGTGATCTCAGAGTTTGATTTCTTCTACTATCATTTTGAATGTTTCATTTCTTTCTATATGTGCCAGGATTCGAGAATTTCCCGTTGACATTTGGGTCATCGCAACTTCATAACTTCACCATCACTAGCCTTCGGAAGGAAGCCTATGGGGTGTAAAACAACAATACAAGCGTTGTCTAAGAGTAAGTTCTGAGAGAACAAATATTTAGAACAATTTGAGAATGGCCATTATACTAAATTACTAATGATCTTCATCCATCCAGTGTAGGATTTTGAGATGTAACGTTCGTGCAATCAACTAAATTAGGGAGTTTAACCCCCACGTGGGCCTCATCGATTAGGGTCTTCGTCTTCTTCTAGGTTGCTCGAGTCACCAATTCCACCAATTCTTTATCTCTCTCTCTCTCTCTCTCTTTCTCTCTGTGAATGAAGAATATTACAGACAACTCATGAAGAGAGTCGACGGAGATGACGTTGGGGACATGGAGGCCACGGAATGAGGAACGAGGAATGAGGATCAGATTGACCGAGGAGGAAACGATTTGAGGTGGCGTGGAAAACACGACCGAAAGTCACGAGCGGATGCGAACCGATGTCGTCTTATCTTGGAGACGTGTGGACGGTGCGATGAGGAGGAGCTGCGGGGGCAAGCTCATCCGAGTGACTCAGTGCTGGCTCACATCGCTTTGACCCTATGCGCACCACCTAACGTTCCATCTCTTCGCCCTTTTCCCCCGACCTTTGATTGCCTCTTTGACTTGGGAGGCTCGTTCTCTCTTCAATCAATGGAGACTTTTGTTATCTTGATCGTTCCATTTCCTGGGTATTCGATTTATCAAAGTCTGCCTCCTAAGTTCATCGTCTTGACTTTGACTCGGTCTTCTCTCTTTCTCTCGATCCAAAGCGCCAAGTTAAATGTTAACTTTACCCGTCCCTTACTTCGTCGATGCGCTAGCTAGATTGATGGTAATCTGTTGGTTAATTTCGGGAAACAAATCGCTTCGATATGATTCTTTGGGACTTCATGCCATATCCAATTCACTTAGAACGAGAATTGAAATCGCTGTCCAATTATAGAGGTAATCCGTTAGCATTTTTGAATTTGTCAAGGTGGCTGCATCATCCGACTTCGAGGATTCGACGGATTCTATGCAACCATCATCACTATATGAATTATGTTGTTGCTAATTACAACTTACGAACGTTTGGACATCTTATTTAGAAAATAATCGATTTCTATTCATTTCATTGCTTGGATCTCTCTGGTAAGTGGCATATTTTCTAGGAACAAAGGTTGATTTGATTATGTTAATTAGCTGATCGAATGGAGTCTCCACAAATCGAGACAATCCAAATCCAATAGGGTCAAAAGAGGACAAGTTAGTTAGTTTCACAAATTTCATCCTAAAGTTTTTTCTACAAGAAAAATGTTTGCCTCCTTATGCTGTGGTTGGTCTACAATCTAAGTGAAGTGAATTTACTCCGACCCATAAAATTCATGGATTACAATTACAATTTTTTTGGGGTCTAGAAATTGGATTGCAATTAAATGCAAGTGATAAGTACGGGAAACATATAAAAAAAAAATAGAACATAAAGGACAGGAGCTGCCTAACGCCTGCCTGTCCAGTAGCCAAAAATTGTACTTTTGGCCGTCTCTCTCTTTCTAGTTATGCCTCGGTACTTCTTTGGAGGATAACTTATTGGATATACCCTAAAGGTACCATGAAATTTACCAGAGTCCACTCAGCGGTTGTCGCATGTGCAGACCCAGACCAACTCCTTTTATTTTTTCTATTATTTGAAATGGAGATGCTAAGGTAGATCCACCCTGCACAAAATTGCTTGGGCCGGACGAAAAAGCTGTTGCACAGTATACGATTAGGCTCCACAACCGATTTCGTCCGAAACCAAATATGCAAGTACATCCATGGATGAGCATAGTGCAAATCCCTTCTAAGGAAATTTTAGTGTTAAGGGAGTGTTTGAAGGTCTAAAAGAATCGTATTATGACAACTTTTGTATGCAATTATGAGGGATTTCCTCATAATTCATTGGACAAAAGGAAGATATATGGGAGGATTGAAGATAAGTGAGGTTGTCGTGCTCATGTCAAATTTAAAGTTGCAAAATAACATCCATAAAGTGATTAATTTGTGGCACAACACAACCATGAATTTGTTTTGAGAAAATTATCCAAAAAGTCATAAATTTATTATATAACAGTCAATTTAATCATAATCATTTCAATTGCGCCAATTTTTTTTTTTGATGACCTAGGGAATGTGCCAATTTAATCCTAAACCTTTTAACAATTTGCTAATATAATTATTATGACCAATTTTGATCACAAATTGTTGGCATAGATATTGGTTGTCTTACAAGGTATGATCGATACTAACGTGGACATTTCCATTTTTTTTATTTGCTCAATTTTCTTCCTTTTCTATTTTCATTTTTTTCATTCTGGCCAGCCACAATGAAAAAATTTAAAATAAAATAAATCAGTCTATGTCAACGTTGGTTCATGCCATATAAGATAGTTAGCATCCACATCAACGATTTCCCTCCAAAAATGGTCAAAATGATTATATTAGTAAATTGTGAAAATGTTTATAACTAAATTAGCTGAATTGAAAAGTTTATAACTTTTTTTTAGTAATTTTTCAAATTTGTTCTTGAAAATCAAAAACATCAGATAAGGTGGGGAAATTAGCCATGGCTTGAAATTTTTTGGCAAATCAACCTGGAGGAAGTAGAAATCTTGTATATGCAGCATGATTGTCAAAATTTCTTACAAGCCGAAAGAACAAATATGATAAGAGGGGGAGATCGTCAAGCTGTCTTTAATCATTTTATAAAATCACACAAATGGAAAACCCCGTGTTCTTTCATGCTTTTCAAGGGAGATCAAGAGGATAGATTATTTTGGAGAGATAGCTTGATTAGATTTATCTATGGTTGCTTGGGGGATGTGATAGTGTTCTATATCACTTATGTACTAATAAATACGATACGATTTGTGCACCTTTTATTGGGTTAATCATTGTAGGAAGATTGTTCTATTCGCGTGCTTTTCTATGGGATGAGACTGCTGATTTCTTGGTGTGGGTATTTGAGTCACTCTTGCAGGCAAGGGGAAACAACGCACCTAAAGCAATACTCACCGATCAACATCAAGCCATGGCAAAAGCTATTAAAATGATGCTTTGGAATACATAAATATGTTTTGGGTACTTGGCACATCAGGCAAAATACTGCTAAAAACATTTGATATCTTTATGCAAAACCCAAGTGTAAGCGGTCATATCTCTGAAAACTTTGTAGGGATGTGAAATAGAGGTTGAATTTGAATCTTTCTAGGAGAAAATGGAAGAGAAATTGGGGATTGAGAGCAACACCTAGGCTGCGAAGATTGTATGACCCTAGGCATAAATGGAGTCCTGTTCTCAGTAGTGATGTATTTTCATGTAGCATTAGATCAAGTCAAAGGAGTGAGAGCACCTAGAAGGTCTTTCAGACCATGTCTCCTAAAACTGTGAACCTCATTGCATGTATCATTAGGAAGACCAGCTCAAACACATGAGGGAGATTTAAGCCCAAGATGATTACATTACAGTTCTCATGGTAAGCCAAAACTGTCAGTATTGCACGCTGCTTCAGGGTATGCTCGTGCTATAATTTTCAGATTTTATCAAAAGCTTTTGGACAACATGTCAAAAATTTGAGTGATACTACCAACGGAGGGGCGGTTTGAGATATGTAACTTAGTGTCCTAAAGGGTTAATAGATAACATGTTGAGAGATTCAATTCTATTGACTTTTCAGTATGTTATGACTGTAAATAATTTGAATCAATTGGGTAGTTGTGGCGTCATGCTCTTTTTGTGTTGAATCGGGATATGGTGGTTGCCAAAATCTTCTCTTCTTATATTTTAAAAATGCAAAGGGAGGGACCGTGAGCAACAACTCTTCTCAAACCTCACAAGGTTCATCAAAGTTTAGTCGTTTCCCCCACATTAATGCAAAAATATTCTGAAGGGAACACGAGAACCGCATTGCGCGATTTGGAGCTCACAGCGGTTGACATTTCAAAACACGATTGCTGTTGCGGATCTTGACGAGGCCGCTCGCTCAGTTGGCGAAATGGCAATGTCAGACACTCTTCGGAAGAAAGCAAAGGGAGCGACTTGTGGTAGACTTGAGAGCTTGTTGCAGAAAAATAGAGAACCCACCTTCCTACGGAACAACGTCAACACCAGTACTAAGTCAAGATTAGACATGTAACCTGTCATGTTTTATATAATCAGTTTAGCTCAATTAATTTATGTTGATCTTGTATCTTTTTTGCACAAACTCAGTCTTAATCTTTTTTAGATTAAACTTCGTTTTATAAGAGCTATTGTACCATTATTGAGATTGTCTTAATCTTTTCGTTACTTGTCAAATGTAGATGTTGGAGTATAACTGGTCATTCGTGAGTCTTCTGACTCGGGTACTATACATTATAACTATCTTTGAGGACTTATCCATACAAAAGTGGACATGTGATTCTATTTATTCAACGGGGCTCATCAAATTCTTATGAACATTCCCATGACAAGTATGGCCGATGAGACTATGGGACTTGATATTGAAGGCTCACATGGCGATTCGTGATTGGTTTTATTCATCGTGTTTTCCAGACAATTTGCATTATGTGGCAATTGTCAATAGCCAACTAGTCATCCGAAATATCATAGTTCAAAACCCGCGAAGGTGCATTTCCTCTTGGTTATTGGCTTCGATGGATGTCTGTCTAATTTACCGCTCTCTTTCTTTTCATTCATGGAAGAGGTCTATGCATGCCTCTATTGAGTTAATGAGGACTCTATTGCATCCAAAACTACACTAGTGAGTCCTAGAAGATTTAGAGAAGTAACTCTTTATGTAGCATTATCAAAAAATAATTACCAACATATTTCTAGGATGTGGAAACAAAAGATAAATTTTGAAATTATCTTGTAGTTTTTTATGAAGATAGAATGCGCTGATCCAACCAATTTTGTGTAGAGTGAATCTCACTTGACATTTACATCTCAAATAAAAAAACTGAATGAGTTGGCCTGGCTATGCACACATATCAATTGGTGAGTCCATTTGAGTACAACTTATGTTTTTTTTTAATCATGGAAATGATGGAATATTTTTTTTTTTGTTTTTTTATCAACTATGGAAGTAAAGCGAGAGCAAGCCTTTCTCGCAAATTGGCATATACGAATCTTTCGAGAATGGAACCAAAACACCAAGATCACAAGCTTTGTTCAGGTTATGACCCGAAATAATCGTGGCGAATCTAGGTGGTGGGATTAGCAGAAAGCAACGATTCTTGTCTTGGCTCACTTCGACTTTTCACTTTTGCTTTTTTGAAAATTTTATGATACTTACAATTTGATTTTTATTTAACACAAAACATTGTCAACTTCTAAAAAAATTCAAATCTTGACCTGTCGAATTGCATATAATTTTTTTTTTATGCAATTTTCGGACTTCAAAATAATCCTGTCCATTTTCAGATTTTTAAGGGAAAATCAGAAGTAGAAGTTAGAAGTAGATGGAAAAATCTGCCCCAGATGATTCTTTTTTTCTTTTGTTTGGGCCCAACTTTTGTATTAGGACAGTATATCAACTCGAGTTGGGCCGAAAACTGTCGGAGACAAACTGTCAATACTATTTCTCGGCCTGGTCCTCGTAGACCTGAATATGTTGGACAAGAAAGAAAAAGGAGAGGCGCAAAATGGCTGTTTATTGTAGGAGTGCAAATTGCCAGATTGGCATAATGTTTGGTCTAGCACTTGACTTGTTTGTTGACTGTGGAGATGGCAACACCGATCAAAATCCGATGTTTGATTCATATTAAGTATGCTATAGGAATTTGGGTAACACCATAGTACCTAAATTGAGTTAAGAAAAATAAACCCATTTAAAATGTAAGCTTAAGAGGGTTGCCTATTGGCTCACTTTTGATCCAGAAAAATAACAATTATGCACTTTTGACGGAGTTCTAGCCGCCTATATGACCTCGATGTTTGGAACAAGAACATGTGAACCTAGGGTTGGAACCCAAGTCTCAAAATCAGGACCCCAGAGGGTTGAATCAAGGTACCCCATCCTAGCTCCGAGCACTCCTTGATGCTCGGATCTATCGCCTCGGTAGCCTGACCCGGTTTTAGGGCTCCTAGTCGTGCGGCAGAGGACTTGAGTTTGGACCTCAATGTCTTAGGCCATGTGCTAGGGTCCTAGCATCGAGGAGCCATGGGCAACCGTAGAGATCTCGACTTGACTGTAGTTGCACGAACCTTGTTACTAATAACTTAGGTTTAATTGCAGTAGTATCAGTCTGGCCACATGGTCTAGAGTTTGACTGCGAGGGATTAGGGCTAGAGTGTGGCCGCCAGGGTCCTAGATCCAACTTATTCAAGACCGGGGACTAATGCGTGTGGTCCCGCTTTGCTAACAGTTGGATAATTCTAGATTGTACCAAATTAAATATTCAAGTGAAGAGATCTGAACGGGTTTATAAGAGTATGAGTTTTGGTATGTTGGGTTGGATTGGCCATATAAAAATAAACAATGTATATGAAGATTTAATGGTTCAATACAATTAGAAGGCAATCTAGACCACTAATTTGCTCCCTCTTCAATTTGCCATGGAGGCAAAAGATAATCTAGTAAGCAAAATGTTGATACTTAATTACTGGTACTACATACTATATAATTTTTATTCATCTAATGGTACTGGAAGTCGTAATAAAAGAAATTTTTGGATCCATTTGATATGTGAACATTTCATGTTGACTATGCCCATAGAATAATATATGGGGATGTTCCGGCATAGCAAATGAATTGAAATATCTTGAAATAAAATGATTCTTCAAGTCTGTTGGTTTTGTGTAAAATTAATTTTTAGAAAATCTTTTCATCGTTTCACATCATTTCCATCCCTCGATAAAATGAGTGAACAGGAAAAACATCTTCATGATCATAGAAAACTTATGATTAAATTCTGCAAAATTGACGTAGACTTCTTAAAAAATTCGAATTTCTTCACCGTCCATGCCCCAACCAGGATCTTGATGGTCAGTTCAACGAGCAAAAGAAAGATCTCTTTAGCCTTTGCAATCGAAACTCCATGCGAGAGAAAACATTCTACAATTTCATTCAAAGGTGTATCCTACTTTCCTCAAAGAGTCTCTCATTATCTTGGCACATGCATCATGCCACAAAGAAGGATATCCTTTTCACTTCCCGATGATATAAAGCGAGGCGGCATTCCTCCCTCTCAATGGAAAACTACAGAACACTTTGTTGCATGATTCGACGTCAGCTTTCTTCTTTTTTACCACTTACGGGACGAGCATGGCCATTCTGGCCATAATACACACCTTTCCCAAAAGTCCATGGCAATGAACAAACAGAAAAGATAACCCGTTCTTTTCCTTCGGCGTATGTTGTCATCTGTCACCACCCTCTTGTCTGCTCGATCCATTCATTGCCAAGGAAGAAAGAAGTGCTTGTCTATTCATGGGTTTCCCTCGAAATTGGCATGCAAATACTCGATTCCATGTAATCCTCAAGGCCACGTCGCGTGTAGATGTTCTCTATTGTGACTTCCGACATTCTATAGCTGGCTCCTTCAAGGACTAATCTATTGTCGTAAAGCATCCTAATCCCGCATAAATATCTCAATATTTTCAAAAGAATGGTCGGGTTCAGATTATTTTGAGAAACGGTTTCTCAAGAGATTGCAAGAACTCCTCTTCTACCTCTAGTTGATAATAAGTATATAGTCACTTGTAAGCATACACGAAGCAATACATGTTCTCAATCTTATCGTACTTTGAAAATAGACAACTGAGTGTGGGGAAGATATAAAAAATTAATATTGTCGCAATCCAAGCGTCAAGAATTACTAAATAACTAGCATGCTTACCCATGCTTCATGTGGGTTTTGTGCGTGCGTGTGTATTTATATGTTTACTATAACTACTTCTTTACTTTTGCATTTTCAATTTACGAGATTTTTTTTAGAGGTATAGAAACAACAATAATCATAAAATTTTAGAATCTGAAAGAATTATCACTTGGAACTTGGAAGCAATACATATCATCGGATAGATAATATATACAGTATTAAATATCTCTTACATGATAAATTCTCGGACTATTCTATTTAATCCGGCTCTATTGTTTGATAATTTTTATAAGTAATTATTATCCTTCCAGTAAAATTAACTGTACTACTGTATTTTACTACATGTTGTATTGGATGGAAATGAAGTAATCTTATTTTCCATGGTGTATTGAAATGCGAGTGACAAAGCCCATTTTTCTCTTTATATTATTCTACAAATACATTGGTATGTTTTTCTGATACATACCACATAACATCTCGTGCACAATAGAGTCAAGTTTACGTAAACTTATAGACATAATTACTTGCTTATTCTTGTAAAATTAATTTACTTTTTATGACGTTGGATATTACTAAAATAGATGTAGTATCTATAGCCATGTTATTATTTTTCCCAAAAATTCTTATATATTTTAAAAAATATTTTCTCATTCTCATAGTAGTCCAATATGCTACATTTTATCAGGAGATTTTCCTCTAAACTTTTTTTTTTTCTTGGCGAAACTTTTAAAACTTTATCTGAATAAGATAATACTCATTTTTATTAGAATCGACTGCAGTTAATGTGATCACTTTTAGTATAATATGGTAGATTAGATTTGATTTGGAAATTAAATAAAAAAATCATAAAAAGAAGAAACAACAAGTAAATAATAATAAGGGCAAAACATTTGCTGAAAAAGGCCCGAGAACAGAAAAGTGCTTGGAAACGCACCTAAACGATAGATTTTGGGGTCCGAAAAGATTGCAGCTGAGGACCCAATTTGGCCAAAGCAGTGCATTTTAAACGAGATTTTTGTAACTAGGTATTGTAGGCCTCATAGCTCCTCCCTAATAAAAAAATTGTGGCTAGTTTATTGCACATTGCATGAATTATTCTCTCTAAGCCCGTTTTCCGGGTTTATGCTCGTCTGAACTTTTGAAAATTATTTTAGCAGCCGCGTCCACGTCAAGCACATTAAGTATTGTAACTTCATAGATTAAGAGGATCCGATTCCAGCTTCTTTTACTGAGGAATCAGGCCACTAAGGCCTAAACCTAACGCCTCTCAATGAAAGTGTCCGTGCCTAGTTGATTGCCTTTTGAGTGAACTCAACTAAAGGTCGCTAACATGACTTAAAAGTGGGGTAAGAGAAACTGAAGAATATTTGGTAGCATCAGGAACACCAGAATTAAGTTGTTTTGAGCTATGTGGAGTGGAGAGATAAAAAGCTCAGCTTGAGCGGGAGGGAAACAGTGACTATCGAAGGCTTCTTTTACTGTCTGCCACTAATAAGGCTACTCCATGGACCTTAAAACTAGGGGTGTGCAACCGGATCGGGTATACCTGGTTTCGGATTGGCCCACCCGAAAAATAGGGTCGGGAACCGGTTCATGTTGAAACCGGTTCTAAAACCGGTTCCCAAAATTCGGAACTGGTTTAAACCGGTCTAGGAACAGGTTCCGAATAATTACCCACTAGGAAACCGGTTCTTGGACTGGTTTTGGAGCTGGTTTCCGGACCGGTTTAGAGGTCCAAAATCCTATTTTTTCCCCCGATTTCTATTCTTACTCCCGCAATCACACGACGTTTTTCCTCTTGGCTCTTTCAAACATGCACATCATTCCTCATTTGTCATTCCTTTTCCTCACTTGCTTTCTTCCCTCATCGGCTCCCTCTCGCACCATTAGATGGATGGACCGTGTTTGTTGCCGCCAAATTGTTGTGTATCACATGAATTGGCTCGCCTAATTTCTCTTTTATAGAAGGAGTTATGCTTGCATAAATGAGTAGCTTCATGTAGTAGTTGTGGAGATAAGACTAATATTAAACCCATGTTTGTTGCTAATTCTTTGCTTTATGATTTTATTTATTATAATTAGTGTTGTGGATCCTTAATTTTTCATTTAGTCCAAAATTTTATGTATTTATTTATTACAAGTGCTTAATGTTTCAATTCAAAATAAGAGAATTACGTTATTTTCTCGCGTATTAATATAAAATTCGAAGTCGTATATGATATAAATTGCAAAACAGGTTCTAGTGGAAACAATGTTGACCCTAGAACCGGATCGGAAAAATAGGGTGGGTCGGGTACATGGTCCAATATAAACAGGGTCGGGTATAGGGTTTAGAAAAGAGGAATCGGTTATAACAGGGTCGGGTACAAGGTCTAAGTCTAGACCCTACTCACCCTGGATCTGATCACCCCTACTTAAAATTGCTTTATCTAAATTCTGAGATGTAAAATTCGGAGGCATTCCCAAAAATGAGGGAAGAAAAACTCTCTCCAATTGAAAAGACAAGACGTGTAGGCATCGGCACATTAAAATAAGGAACATATTCAGATTAGATGCCGAGTTACTGAATTACTACTGGAAGTCTTTGTTGGAAGCTTGCTTTCTATTAATTAGACACGTGCTTCGTACAATATCTAAAATCGGCACGTCTATGGAAGGCTTCTTTTACTGTCTGCCACCAATAAGACGCTCCTTTCATCATTCATGCTTTTCTCCGCTGTGCAGAATTTTTATGCATTTGAGTAGTCACTTTGTCAGACATTATTACTCCACAAGGAGGAAGCAATTCTTGTCTAAGGTTGTTTGGTCGGGGCATTTTGATCGAGGCTTCTATTTGGCCAAAACTAATGATGTTTTCTACCGGAGGGTAAAAATATTTTGTTTACCGACAAACTGAAAGAAAAGATCTATCCAAAATTTTCGTTCCAAACGAGGACAAAGTTTAATTAGAAAGACCACCGCCTGCGGTGGCCCAGTTGGATAAGGCTCCCATGACCCTTTGCGTAGAGGGAGGAGTTCGAATCCCGCTGGCCGCACGGGATCTTAAGCGTGACGTCGGCGTGGTGGGTCCTCCGCTAGCGTCACCCGGGTTTGCCCCGCCGGCTGTACGGGGGTTCCCGGGTAACCAAAAAAAAAAAGTTTAATTAGAAAGAAATTCAAATAAAAGCTTGAGATTCTATCATTTTTTTTTTTTAGAAAATGATTCAGATTAAATATTATCTCAAATAAAGACATGAAGTAATCAATTTAGTTTCAAATAAATAATGTCATAAGCTTATTGGCTGGCACACATATGACTCATTTGCTTATTCCGATGACAACATCACGGGCAATTTTATCCAAAATTTTATAATATGACCCGAAGTTAGAGTTCGTGCTCAATCAAAAACCCCCCTGGTCTCAAACAAAAGAGCCCCAAAATGTTAACTCCTTTTGAACTTACTAACAGCAGAAATTTCAAATAAATACACAAAACTCTTCAAAGCTAGTAACTGAAAAAGTTGAAAAAATCAAAATTCGCACCCATAATATAAGGAGAAACCGACACACCACAATTTGGGTCCCTTTCTTTTCGTATCAGGAGGCTTTTCGGTTGAGCATGAACCCTAACTTTCAATTTGGGGCTCTTCAGGGTCATAGTAAAAATTTTTGGAGAAAATTGCCCCTGATGTTGCCCCAAATTAGCAATTAACTAGCATGTGCAATTCGGCCGGTGAGCTAGAGGGCCTATTTAAGATTAAATTGGCCACCTCATGTCTTAATTTAAGACATGTCTAAGCCTTCTTTTTGAAAAAGTGACTCAACCTTACATCCTTATTTGATATTTTTCCGTTAATAATAAGACGATAGGAGCTTACTTCTTAATGTTTAAAACAGTAGAACTAAATTTCTATTCACATTGAAATTTATTATTTGTTTGCTTAATTAAAAGCGGACTTGTTAAGTAATTTCTTTCCCATAATGAAGGCCTACTAGCTCAAATGGATTTGTACTTTCTGAACTGGAAAGTTCTCTCACGTTCTTTGTCCACGAATTTGTACATTTTGGTTAGCTCTCATGGATGTATCCGTCTTTCTTTCAGCTTTTTCAGCTCTTTTGATTTATGATTTTCTAGTCATGCGATACTAAGGGCAAACTTAAAACCTTCAGGGTTCACGTTCTACACGGCTTGTTCACAGAAACTATCTAGGCACTACTTTTATACATTGTCTCTATCGACAACAACAAAAATATATTTGAAGGGGTAAGTGCAAAGGCAGGATTTCAGATTTTGATTGTCCATCAATCGAGGATTCAAGACTAGTTCAATGTGGTTGCCACGTGAAATATTTGGGTTGTTAACCACGTGTCGTGTCCTAGGGCAAATTCTATTGATGGCAAGATCGAAACCCGATTTAAGCTCTTTTAAATCCTATATCACCGTTTGAGCAAAATAAGATCTTAAGTTCTCAATCGATCAGTGGCCAAAACCTTCGAATCATATTTTGGCACTTATCCCTACATGTGCATGTACTGTGTACCCTTAAAAAGGATCAATCAACGATATCTAATTATTTCACCATGAAAATCATTTAAGCGCACCCTACGCAAAATATTTCATCCATGATTCCATGCATTAGAGGCATGTGAACTCTAACTGGGCTCCATGAGTGTACGGAATTGTGCGGCATTTAACTCCTAGTTATCCAAAAAGAAAAAAAGGCAAGATTCCGTTGATAGAAATAAGCAAAGCAACGTTGAGATATTATTCATCACACCGGCTTTAGGCATGTAAAGTATGGGGCCATTATATGTTCCATAATCGAATAAGACGAGAGCCAAAAGTCATGTTAGGTGGGTCATCCATGAACCTGTTTAGATTTGATGGTGAAGGAAATTGAACTAATTGTGCTATGTTAACTTTAAGTCTCCATTTATTTCACCAAAAATAAATAATTTGAAAAATATTATCCTAATAATGATTACCGTATCACTTCACTTGAAATAATTAGTAGAAGAAAAATGTTTGTCGTTATCAACAATAATTTATATCCAAAAATTTTAGTGGGTAATAAAAATATCATTCGTTCATTCATTTTTATAAGCGATGCAAACGATTATATTTAAGAAAATATTATTTGAATCATTTACTTTTATTAAACAAATGGAGTCTAAGAATCTTCTATCAATTTCAGGAGAGTATTAATTAAAGATGCTTGCTATGTGGAATCCACGAGAAGGTGGAGATTCCTCTACTTAGATTCCTCCTTTTTTATTTATTCCACAACTATCGAATCTTTAACATGCGATGTGTGCTTGAAGCTTTCCAATGAGAATGACGAACTTCCCAAAAGGAAAAATGTTGACAATATTAAATAACCTACAATAGCAAATGATTCTCCTATCAGAATGAAAGAAAGTAGAGCCCCTTATCTACGAATTCACACCTAAGTTTTCGCAAACTCTTTTTTATGCTTTTATCGTTTGTCGAAAGGCTTTCACAAATTCATATATTCATTTGATGAGTATTTTATATCATGTAGAAACGTAGTTGACAACGATTTAAAGATAACATTCAAGGCTACGCTAAGACGCGATCATCATGAGCATTTAATTTGTACTACAATCTTCACTATGGTAGTTTGCCTCTCACGGTGCCACTGTGGCAAAGGTCATCACCTGTAGCAGCCAACGCCGACTTGTCCCCTTCATCTATCGTTGTCCCTCACCCTATCATTCCTCCTTCCTCTTTTTACTATTTTTGAAAGCTAAAATCCTATAAAAACAAACTTTTACGTCTCCCTATTGGGTGGCTTTGGGTCTCTTTCAATCCATAGCTCGAGAGGTGAGAGAGGCTCAGGACCACCTAATACTGTTATTAGAGCCCAAGTTGCCAATAAGTCTAGACTTAATAGTTACACGGGAGAGTTATGAGTTGTTGCATCTCCGACCCAGGCCCAATTTGTGAAGGGGAGATTGTTGAGGTAGGAATTGGTAGTTGGTTTATAAGTGTGACGGAAAGCTTCACTTCTTGAGCTTGTTTTTGGGGGTAAAAGAGGCTCAAAACCACCAAATACTTAGGTTGCCAATAAGTCTAGATCCAAAGTTATGGATTGTTGTGTCTTTAACTCAGGCCTAATGTGTGAGGGGGAGATTGTTAAGATTGTCCCATATCAGTTGTGAAAGAAGTTAGTGGTTGGTTTATAAGCATGAGGAAAAATCTTACTCTTTGAGCTAACTTTTGGGTTTAGAGAGATTCAAGAATACCCAACACTAATATCACAGTCCAACTTATCAACAAGTTTATAGGGAGATTACCGGTAGTTAGGACTAGTGGTCAGTTTATAAGTGTGAGAGAAAGTCTCACCTCTTGAGTTAGCTTTTGAGGTGATAGAGGTCAAGACCACCTAACACCGAAAAAAACAAAAATCATAATACTACGAAAGTATTCCTCCTCTCTTTTCCATTTCATTCCCTGTCCGTCCTTTAATAATTCTGTGTGCTTTTTCTACCTCCGGTCAGAGAGACCCTCAACATCATAAAAGCATACACGCTCAGCTAGCACTTCATCCTTGACTCGAAAGGATAAAAAAACACGATAAAATAGTGTTGCCGCTTCATGATTGTTTGGAAAAGTGATAAATTATGAGGTTAAGTAGGAGCAAGGCAAGAGAGACTGACCCATTAGTCATATTGCACATTGCATTCAACAAAAGATAAAGCACAAGGAAACAAAAGCCCCCACGAGTGAAACCGTGGGTGGTGGGACTGCATTATATGCTATCATTGACCATGCATTTTTGCTTTCCAAACCTAGCACAAGTAGCTGACAATTT
The DNA here is from genome assembly GCA_014182575.1 of Eucalyptus decipiens. Lineage (NCBI taxonomy): Eukaryota > Viridiplantae > Streptophyta > Magnoliopsida > Myrtales > Myrtaceae > Eucalyptus > Eucalyptus decipiens. Next base: position 39,323,830 of record CM024619.1, read on the forward strand.
TTTTTTTTTTTTTGGGGTACGACCCCTTTTTTGTGGAAAGATCGGTGGGCACCCAAAAATAGAGGTGATTATCCACAATTAAACAAACAGATTGTGATCACCCAAGAATATTCATCAATTCTTGATAAGAAGATTCTGCTATTGATTAATGGTGCATGAAAGAGAAAGCTGGCATGGAAGTTGGTACATTGGCAGAAGCTAGTGGCTAAAGGTTGGAATGAGAGAGAGAGAGAGAGAGAGAGAGAGAGAGAGAGAGAGAGAGAGAGAGAGAGAGAGAGAGAGAGCTTTGAAGTTGTCAAGAGAATAGGGAAGTGGAGAAGTGGAGGGCAAAGAGAGAGACATGGTTGGTTGATGGTAGTCGGCAACAATATTTGAAATGAAATCCTTGGAAGCATGGGAATTAAAACACCAATGTGAAAGAATGATCAGGTTTTGCATGAAAAATAACTAGAGGCATAAGTTTTGAATTAAGGATAACTAAAGGCAATGCTTGAAGAATGATTGAGTTTTACATCCGCGCGAGCTGAATAAAGGCAGTGGGTGATAATCAAACGAAAAGTTATAACTGCGCCATAAACTTATTTAATAGACGAACAGAGAAGAACATAAGAATATCCATAGGCCCAAAAGTTTCGTTTTATTATTGATTCAATATTTTAGAAGTTTGAGAATCCAAAGACAAAAGGACCTATATTTAAATAAAATTTTCTTTTATGCCATGAAATTGTTGTTAAATTCTTTATTAATGCGTACTTTCACATTGTATTTTGCGCACAACTCATCACGATGTAGGACACCAGCTCAACCAAGTAAATATGCGAAATAAGTTTCTTCAGAGACCGACTATAGACTTATGTATACAGGAACCGCATATTTCAACTATATCAAATTTTTATTATATAAGATGTACCGTCTCCCAAGAGATTATGGAATTATGTAAAATGGAAACTTCAAATTTCATATGGACACATCAAATTAGAAAACCTTTGTCATGTCGAATATACTAAAATATGCCGATAAAATGTATTCCCCATGCTTAGCACAGGCGCCTAATGCCAACTAGTGAAAAATAAACTTAATAAGTCAACTGAGATTATATATAAACCTTAAAATTTTATGGATAGAATTTGTAAGGATTCAGGCCTCCCACTATATAATATTGTCTGCTTTGAACCTTCAGCCCTCACGGGCCCCCTAAGCGATGCGCATGTCCGGGGATCGAAGTGTGGATGCACCGCCATCCCTTCTCCCTGTGCACTGCCGCCTGGCTGTCCAGCTCTCCCCCCTTGGGAGCCCCACATCCCACTGTGTAATATTGTCTACTTTGGGCCTTCGGCCCTTACGGCTTTAAAAACATATACACGCAAACAGCACGTCTCATCCTCGACTCGAAAGGATAAAAAGTACAAAAAATAAAATAAAAATGTTGCCTCTTCATGATTGTTGGAAAAGTGATAAATTATGAGATTCCGTGGGAGAAAGGCAAGAGAGATCGACCCATCAGTCATATTGGATAATGCTTTCGCCAAAAGGTAAAGCATCAGGAAACAAAATCCAGAAGCCATGTCATTTCCTACTAACGAACCTTGAACCTTAAAATAGCTTTTGGTAGGATCTAAGTAGGTCCCTAAGGCCCTGCATGTTTGTGTTCTTTTTTGTTGTTCATGAACAGATTTTCTGTTTTTTTTGTTCTCGGAAACAAAAAAAGAATAGAAACATGTTTGTTTGCGTTTTTGTTCAAAATCCGTTTTTTTGTTTCCGAAACAAAATTGGAACGGAAATAAGAAACAAAAAAAAGTTATTTTTTTGTTCCGGAAACACTTAATGCTTTACGCCCAATCATTCAGGATAACGCTTGCATCCTCTCAGATACCGCGGCCGCCGGCACGAGTTAGCCAATGCTTATTCCCCGATACCGTCATTGCTTCTTCTCCGGAAAAGAAGTTCACGACCCGTGGGCCTTCTACCTCCACGCGGCATTGCTCCGTCAAGCTTTCGCCCATTGCGGAAAATTCCCCACTTTGCTGCCTCCCGTAGGAGTCCGGGCCGTGTCTCGGTCCTAGTGTGGCTGATCATCCTCTCGGACCGCCCACGATCATCGCCTTGGTAAGCTATTGCCTCACCAACTAGCTAATCAGACGCGAGCCCCTCCCTAAAGAACAAATTTTCTCTCTCCTCTCTTTTCTTCTTCTTTTCTTCTTCTTTTTTCTTTGGCCGGTCGTTGGCCTCGGCCATGGCCGGCGACTAGCCATCGAGGGCCAGCGAGGTCGAGCGTCGCCAGCCCCTGGTGAGGCTTGGCCTCGCCTTGGCTGGGCGAGGCTGCCGGCCCCCGTCGGCCGGTCGCCGCCTCGGCATGGCCGGCGACTGGCCAAAAGAAGAAAAAAAGAAAAAAAAAAAAAAGGAAAAATAAAATAAAAATATTAAAAATTAAGAGAAACAAAAAAGAATATAAATTTACCAAACGTGTTTCTATTCATTTTTATTTCCGGAACAAGTTTACCAAACGTGTTTTTCTGGTCAAAAATTGTTCCAGGGAACAGAAATAGACTCCCGAACAATTTTTGAACAAAACGTTACCAAACGAGCCCTAAAGAAAACTTGATAGGGAGCTAGGGGTGTCGGAGCCGGGTCCCCGAGGCATTGTATCGAGAAAATCTAGGCAGCCCGCCGTCACTATATATCAAACAAACAAGCGCTGGTAGACGTGGCAAGGGCAGCTAGATTGACTCTTAGTTTAAGGGGAAACCATGTCCTTTCCTACTAATGAACCTTGAACTAGCCCTCGGTGACATGGCTATACAATGAAATTTTTCCTCCTCTCTTTTTCCCATTCTTTCCCTCTCCGTCCTTAAAATAATTCTGTGCTTTTTCTACCTCCGGTCAGAAAGACCCTCAACATCATAAAAACATATACACTCAAACGGCACATCTCATCTTTGACTCGAAAGGATAAAAAAACACAATAAAAAAATGTTGATGCTTCATGATTGCTGGAAAAGTGATTAATTATGAGGTTCAATAGGAACAAGGCAAGAGAGACTGACCCATTAGTCATATTGCATATTGCATTCACCAAAAGATAAAGCACCAGGAAACAAAACCCCCCATGAGTGAAACCGTGAGTGGGATTGTACAATATGCTATCATTAACCATGCATTTTTTTTTTCCTTGCTCAAAAAAAAAAAAAAACCATGCATTTTTTTCCAACCCCAACATAAGTAGCCAACACAATCATTTTTTTTTTTTTTGTTGATATTACCCTTTTTTTCAGGAAAGATCGGTCGGCACCCAAAAATAGAGGAGAGTATATCTTAAATTAAACAAACATATTGTCATTACACAAGAATTTTCATCAATTCTTAATCAGAAGATTTTGCTAATTATCAATGGTGCATGAATGAGAAAACCGGCTTGGAAGTTGTACATTGGCAGAAGTTAGTGGCTAAAGGCATCAATGAGAGAGAGAGAGAGAGAGAGAGAGCTAGCTTTGAAGTTGTCAAGAGAATAGGGAAGTGGAGAAGTGGAGGCCAGAGAGCCGTGATTGGTGGATGCTAGTCGGCAACAATTATTTGAAATGAAATCCTCGGAAGTATATTTGACCAAAAAAAAAAATCCTCGGAAGTATTGGAATAAAAAAACCCAACGTGAAAGAATGATCAATTTTTGCAGGAAGAATAGCTAGAGGCAATGCTGAATAAGTTTTGCATTAAGGATAACTAGAGGCAATGCTTAAGGAATGATCAAGTTTTACAACCATGCGAACTAAAAGAAGCACTGGGTAATTATCAAACGAAAGGGATGAAGTGGGTGGTTGGGATCATACTTTCTAGTTTTCACCTTCTTATTGGGCGAGGGGAGAATGCTTAATAAGTGAGCTAACAGTCTAAAATTGATTAGGCATATTTTTCTTCTATTTTCTCTAAAGAAAACTATGCTCCTCGTCCTTCTATCTCCTGTGAACCTGAAACATTTTCTTTTTGCATTTGTAAGTATTATGGCAAAATGATAAAAGTCAATATCACCCCTCAACTACTTCTCTAAGTTACAGTAATTGCGGATATGAAGGTATGACGGTGAACTCGGGGAGTACATTATAAACTTGCTTTGCATATAATTTTTTACGATCTAAATTGAAAAGTCATAACCACGCCATCAACTTGTTTAACAAGAGTAGATGGAAAAACATTAGAATATCCACAGGCACAAAGGTTTTGTTTCGTAATTGTTTCAATAGTTTTGAAGTTTGAGAATCCGAATAAAAATCGGCCTATATTTAAATAAGATTTTCTTCTATGCTATGAAATTTTTGTTAAATTCATTACCAATGTCTTCACGTACTTTCACATTGTGTTTTGTACACAACTTATCATGAGGTAGGACACCGCCTCGACCAAAAAAATATGTGAAATATATTTCTTCAGAGATTGACTATATATTTATGTATACAGAAACCACATAACTCAAATTTATCAAATTTTTATTATACAAGATACGCTGTCTCCCGAGAGATTCTGGCACTATGTAAAATTTAAACTTTAATTTCATATGTACACATCAAATTAGAAAACCTTAGCCATGTTGGACATATTAAAACGTGCCAATAAAATGTATTCCCCGCCCTTAGCACAGGGCAGTCCAATGTCTACTAGTGAAAAAGAAACTTAAGTTAAACAGAAAATATATTGGAATTAAAGATCTCTCTACTTGTAGATTGTCGGCCCTCTCGAAGTTATATAGGTCAGATTCTTAGGTCAGATTGTCGGCCTCCTCTATGAACAAAAAGCATATGAATAATCCCTATATTTTTCGCGTTTTATCTTCTCCGACCCATTCTTGATTAATCAAATGCAAGACCCCGAATTGCAAAGCAAGACAAGAACTTTTGAAAAAAGGAATTTTCCAGTTACAGAAATTCACTAGCTAAGACACACCCATCGTCATCCATGGTTTGTTCGGAAAGGCAAAAGCCGAGGCGAACTGAAAAAAGTCTGCTCAACTTTTTTCTTTGAAGTTTTATATTTATTTAATTATTCGAATAGAGTCCTCTCAATTCTCAATTACTTGACTCAATCTGTCCTTCGTCAACTACATGCGTATAAAAAATTGGCTTGCGTGCAACAACCCCTCTCGAGTGCAGCTTGCATGCATGCCGAAGTATGAGCCACACGCGAAATAGACTGAAGTGGAAGCTAATTTCGATATCATATCAGAATATTCAAATAAAAAAACTCTAGCTATCACATATCATATAAATTTGTAAAAAAGTTACGTTTTATATTTTTAGCACACAAGTTTACCGTTGGATGGCCGTGGAAAGTTCAGCTGCGAAGTAACTCCAGAAACACATTAAATTATATAAACAAGGGTTCCTAGAAGAAATATCGGCCATTGAAAAAAAAAACATTTCACAGACACAGTTCAAAATCTTAAAGGAAATGATTATAGACAACGTGCAGGACAAGAATTCAAATCACCGTATCGAAACCAGCCTAACAATTGACGCGGACCACTACGTACTGTCTCTGCACTAATTTCTCTACCGCCGCCCCTCACGTCCCCTGGCAAAACCACATGCAGTAAGCAAGTCGCGTAAAGGGGTCGCTCTCTTTCCTGAAGATGCGTTTATATGCTCGTGAGCGACTGGTCAGAGGCCACATCTTGATTGGCGTAAAGAGTAATAATTGATTGTCCTCGATTCCTAGTGGAGCGCCAAGGTTTATCGAAAGCGTGTGTGGACGCTTGTTATATAAAGGGCTCTAGTTTTCATTGCCAGATGCCCCCTCCAAGAGCATTTTTGCCGTGTAATTGAGATTCTCGGATTGTGAGTGTTACGACAAAATGGTAAAAGTCAATATCACCCCTCAACTACTTCTCTAAGTTAGAGTAAATGTGGATGTGAAGATATAACGGTGAATTTAGGGAGTACATCATAATTATAAACTTGCTTTGCATATAATTTTTTACAGTCTAAATTGATAAGTTATAACCACGCCATAAACCTATTTAGTAGACGAATAGAGAGAAGAACAAAAGAATAACCATGGACACAAAAGTTTCGTTTTATAATTGATTCAATAGTTTGGAAGTTTGAGAATCCAAAGACAAAAAGACCTATATTTAGATAAAATTTTCTCTTATGCCATGAAATTGTTGTTAAATTCTTTATTAATGCATACTTTCACATTGTATTTTGCGCACAACTCATCATGATGTAGGACACCAGCTCAACAAAGTAAATATGCAAAATAAGTTTCTTCAGAGACTGACTATAGACTTATGTATGCAGGAACCACATATTTCAACTATATCAAATTTTTATAACATAAGATATACCGTCTCCCAAAAGATTCGGGAATTATGTGAAATAGAAACCTCAAATTTCATATGGACACATCAAATTAGAAAACCTTTATTATGTCGGATATACTGAAATATGCCGATAAAATGTATTCTTCATGCTTAACACAGGGCAGTCTAATGTCAACTAGTGAAAAAGAAACTTAATAAGTAAACTGAGATTATATATAAACCTTAAGATTTTACCGATCGAATTAAAGATCTCTCTTCTTGTAGAATGATCGCCCCCTCGAAGCTACGTAGGTCAAATTCTTAGGTGTTGAAAAGGGTTGCCTCTTTGTACAAAGAGCACATGAATGATCCCCACATTTTTCGGGTTTTATCTTGTCCAACCAAGACTTGATTATTCAAATGCAAGTCCCCGAATTGCAAAGTAAGACAAGAACTTAAAAGAAAGGAGTTTTCCAGTTACAGAAATTCACGAGTTAAAAATTCACGACCGAGACTTGTTTAATCTTGTCATCAATGGTTTGTTCGAAAAGGCCAAGGCCGGGGCCAACAGAAAAACCTATGGAGACGTCACCTCAACTTTTATTTATTCATTTATTCATTCGAATAGAGCCCTCTCAATTCTCAATCACTTGACTTAATCTGTGGTCCTTCGTGGAAAGCATGCATATAAAAAAATTGGCTTGCGTGTGACAAACCCTCTCAAGTGCGGCTTGCATGCAAGCTGGATTATGAGCCACACTCCAAATAAAGTGAGGTGAAAGCTAGTTTCAATATCATATTAGAATATTCAAACCAAAAAACTCTAGCTGTCAAGTGAAAAAAAATTATATATATCATAAAAATTTGTAAAAAATTAATGTGTGATGGTTTTAACGCACAAGTTTACCATTGCATGGCCGTGGAAAGTTCAGCTGCAAAGTTAACTCCAAAAACACTTTAAATTATATAACCAAGGATTTCTAGAAGAAATATCGGCCATGGAAAAAAAATACACATCTCACAAGCGAGTTTGAAATCTTAAAGGATATGATTGTAGACAAAGTGCAGGACAAGGATTCGAATCAATGTATCAAAACCAGCCTGCCGAGTGATGCGATATCCATTACGTACGTGCCTGTAGACTAATTCCTCTCCCACTTACCCTTTCGTCCCCTCACAAAACCACATACGGTAAGCAAATCGCACAAAGAGGTCGCTCTCTTTCCTGAAGATGTTTCGAATCAATGTATCGAAACCAGCCCAACGAGCGGGCGATATCCATCGCGCACGTGCCTGTCCAATCACGCAACCTTTCGTCCCCACACAAGTAAGCAAATCCCGAAAGGGGTCACTTCCACCTGGCCAGAGGCCTTTTCTTGATTGGGGAATTAAAGTAATAATTGACTGTCCTCGATTCCGAGTGTTGTGCCCCATGGTTGTGTGTGTGGACGCGTGTTATATAAAGGGCACCAGTTTTCATTGCCAGAAACCCATCGTCGCCAGTTCAATACATTTCCTCCAGCAAGCACACAGAAGGAGAGGGAATGGATAAGATAGAGAGCAAAGCGATGGATGCGAAGAGTTTGTTTCACAAGCTGAAGCCATTCCTCGCTGTGGTGTTCTTACAGTTCGGGTTGGCGGGGATGGACATCCTCTGCAAGGCTGCCCTAAACAAGGGCATGAGCAGCTACGTGCTCGTCGTCTACCGCAACGCCGTCGCGACGATCGTCATCACCCCTTTTGCAGTCATCATGGAGAGGTATCTCTCTCTCTCTCTCTCTCTCTCTCCATCATATAATCTAAACTAATACATGTGAGAACTGCTTCCCGAATTTGTTCCCCACTCGACGATATTCCTGTATCAATGACAAGCTTTGATAGCTTTATTCGGCGGAGTCTTGTTATACGTCCGTGTTGTTTTATCGGGCCAACACCTCCACGTTTTCTTCGCTTGGTTTGGTTTTGTTTAAATGCGAAGTCTTGACATTGGATTAATTAATCATGTGAACTTTTCTTCTTCAGGAAAACAAGGCCCAGAATGACACTCCCCATCTTCATCAGGTTGATGGTGCTAAGCTTACTGGAGTAAGTACGAAATCAACTTATTATCGCCACAAATTACACAATCATAAGGTTTCACGAGAAATTGTTCGTGACCACCTTTGACGTGTTGTTTCATTCTTCTCTCTCTCTCAGGCCGGTCATCGACCAGAACTTGTACTATTTGGGGATGAAGGACACGACAGCGACATTCGCAGCTGCCATGTGCAACATTCTTCCAGCCATCGCCCTCGTCATGGCTTGGATAATGGGGTAAGAACTTGTGCTGACTCAGCTCTCGACATAAGCAAATCACTCTATCGTACCATTAGACTCTCATAAGCGTGTTCTAGTAGTATCATCACTCTTTAACCACAAAGGGATGTCAAAATATGCTAGAGTTTTTGCTAGAAGTGGACCATATCTTGGTCCGACATACAAACCTGAAGCCCCCCGCCCCCAAAAAAAAACAATAGTCTGCTTTTGAAGAATGATAAATACACTCTATCTATCGCGAACATGATAAGATAGTTCTTTCACCATAAGGTCTCAAATTCTTTTGATTTGCAATTGGATCGGATGATAATGCGTCTAGCTTTTTAAGACAATGACATATCAATCGCTATTGGCATAGGCTTGAGAAGGTGAAAATGAAGAGTATTCGGAGCCAAGCCAAGGTGTTTGGGACACTAGTGACGGTTGCCGGAGCGATGATCATGACTCTAATTAAAGGCCCTGTTCTCGAACTATTTTGGACAAGAGGAGGAGGGACGACCACCAACAACATTCAAAACGGAAGTGCTGCTGGTGGGATCAGCCTCCAGAACTCCATCAAGGGTTCTCTCATGATCACTGCCAGATGCTTCAGCTGGGCTTGCTTCATGATTCTCCAAGTACTTAATGTAATATAGTCGATCTTCTCATGTTGGATTCGTAGATAAAGTTTTTCAAGTTTAGTGCCTTACGCTCTCGAAAGAGATGCTTTTGAAGATCGGCGCGGAATGAGGGTAAATCATAACCAGCAATACACACTAACCGTGTGGTTTTTTTTTTGGTAACTTCCAACAGGCGATTACGCTACAAACAGATTCAGCTGAGCTCTCTCTCACTGCTTGGATATGCTTTTTGGGGACGGTCGAGGGTGCCGTTGTGGCTCTGATCATGGAAAGAGGAAACGCCACCGCTTGGTTCATACAATGGGACACCAAATTACTCGCAGCTGTCTATAGTGTGAGCACTTGAACTTTGTGATTATTCAATTAACTTTCTTTTACAAAATGACCTGTGAAACTTAAGATAGAGATTATAATGCCTTCCACTATTATCACTTGTTGTCGTTGCTGATCTTTCATCGTGAAGTTCCATAGGGAATTAACTAAACCCTGGCCATACTGTTTTTCTCATGTATGACTTCGTTGATTTCCGTATTTTCGAAAAACCAAGGTGGATCCTCGACAGTTTCACCCACCAATTTGGATAATTGTATATATTTTAGGGATAAGTGTACCGAAAATCTTGAAATTTATCATGAAAGTGTAATTGAGTCGTCAAACTTACAAAAATTGTAATCAAATTCTTCAAATTGTCAAACTAGTGCGATCAATTCATCCCTTTAATTCTGTCTTATTTGGCTAACGAAAAATACTAACATGTGTTTTTTTTTTCCTATCTCTCCTATGTGGCGCTATCGTGGCTAAAACATGAAGGTTAAAACGACGTCGTTTGAATCAATGTGGTTTTTTAATCTAAATATCATTTAAATTAAAATAAAAAAAGCTACATTAATGAAAAAAAAAAAGGAATGAAGAAGGCAAAACGGTGAGCACCTACAAGGCCCTCACCGCCACCACCCCACCATCACCAGCCACTAGCTAGGGCTCAACAACCCACGTCGACCATTGGTTGATCATCCCTAATCATCACCGACCCTTTATTGCAATTGTACTTTTTACAAGTTTTAGAATTCGATTACATTTTCGTGATAAATTTTATAATTTTTAATACATCTATCCCTATACTTTATTAGTAGATGAAAGTTTCTACTTAATGTTTTTCACTAGAAATCATTTTTATCTTTGAAACGAAAAAGTTACCTTCCCGTCTCTGTCATTACAAAGTTAACAAATGAGTCATACCATGATTGGCAAATGCAGGGAATAGTGTGCTCGGGAGTGGCTTACTACATCCAAGGCGTGGTCATGAAAGACAGAGGACCGGTTTTCGTCACGGCCTTCAGTCCTCTAGGCATGGTCATCGTGGCTATCTTGAGTACCTTCATTTTTGCCGAGCAGCTTTTCCTGGGGAGGTGCTTCTCTTTGCCTCCTCCTCAAATTTCTTCCCTAGTCCGTCCTAATTACCAATTTCAAAATCATATTGCGCTAATTAATTTTGTTGCATCAGGCTCGTCGGCGCCGTTGTCATTGTGGCCGGTTTATATCTGGTCGTGTGGGGCAAAGGCAAGGACTACAAGTCTTCTTCCGCACCTGCGGACGAGCCCAAGGCGTTGCCGACGAAGTTCGTCGACCCGGGGGGCAACGGGAAGGAGAACTATAGTCATGAGATGATCACGATCAGTACATGTAAAGCCAAGGAAACTCTGGAAACCAACGAAAATTGATTGGCCAATTGTAAATTTGACTTTTGTGGTGACATGAAGTTCGTCAGTTAAGAAGATTCTAATTAATCATTTTCGAGAGAGGTCTTTGCCATCACGAACATATGGCAGTGAGTTTTGGTACATCAATGCTTCCCGGAAGCAAGATTTACGTAAATGATTATGGAAATTAAGTTACAGCAAGCCTTTCGAGGTATAGGGGTTTACCGAGAATAAAACCAAAACATTAGGATCACGAACTTTTTCAAGTTTGACACAAAATAAGTGTGGCAAATCCGTGTAGTGGGATTCACAGAAAACAACATGAGTCAATGATTTCAACTTTTCACATTTGATTTTTAATAAGATTAACGCACATTCACTTTCATTTTTAACTAACACGGAACATTTTAAACTTTCAAAATACTCAAAATCTTGACAGATCCAATTCTATGTACTACTTTCGCGATTTTCGGAATTTAAAATGGCTGATTTTTTGGGGAAAATGGAAAAATAAAATTACGAGTAGATGAAAATCTGCCCCACGCGATGCTTTATTTGGGCCCGACTTTTGCATTATGACAATATATCGAGTCGCATTGGGCCGTACACCGCCAGGGACGAAGTTGAGTTGATTTATTGTATGAAAAAACCAATCTTTCTCGGCTTGGATCCTTGTAGACCCGAATATGTTGAACAAGAAATAATAAATCCCATTTAAATATAAGCTTGAGAGAGTTAACCTATTGACCCACTTTTGATCCGAAATAATAACAACATTGACCGCGTCATAGCCGACCAGATGACTCGATGTTTGGACCAAAAACATGTGTAGCTAGACCAGAAACGTAGGGCCCAAACTCCAAACCCTAAAGCTTTGAATAAGGTCCCCAATGGCCGTATCCCAGACCAAGGTATCCCAACTTAGCTCCACAGAGAAAATTACAAAAAAAAATTCATAAACTTATTATAATTTTGTCAATTCAATTATAAACCTTTTTATTATGTCATTGAGTACTAAATCTTTTGACATTTTACCTATTGAGTCTATCCAACTAATTTTAATCGAAATCTCAAATGTAAACACTAATCATTTTATGTGGCAAAACCGGAGCTATTTTGAGTAGCTTCAATTCTATAAGCATGGTCATTGTCGTTATTTTAAGTACTTTCAGTTTAGCCGAAGAGCTTTTCTTGGGAAGGCACTATCTTTTGCTCCTCAAATTTCTTCCCTAATTCGTGTTAACCATCATTTTTCAGAGATTATATTATGCTTATTGATTTTGGTAAATCAGGATTATCGGCGTCATCATCATTGTGGCCTGTTATACATCATGGTATTGGGCGCATGCGACAAGCGAAAATGGCTGACCCGGGGCAATGGAAAGGACTAATGTTTTCTGGAAGCAAGATTCATGTATCAATTAAGTGCAGACGCCTAGTATGTGAAGGTAATAATTTGAAAGTCCTAAGTTGTGCCGTAGTGGGGTGGAAGAACTTTGTGCTCGTCCCCAATATCGGGAGCCAATTCAGCCGCTATCTACTACCCCCGGTACCTTCCTCTTGCCTTAGAAGATTTTGAATTTCTCCTCGCCTTCTCAAAGGGTGCACCTCTCCTGTTCTCCATCTCTGCCAATTCTCTTTTCAAGACTTTCACTTCTCCATCTCGCGTTGGAAAATTGTCTGCTGCTCCAGCCTCCAGGTTCCAAGGGCTTTTATATACCCGTTCTAATCTGTCCATCAAGCTACTATTTCTCAGTGAAAGGGAATTCCAAATTTCTTGAATTAGATTAAGGCAGTCCTCGCATCGAAGTTGCTTTGAATTTGAATTCCTTTTTTCGTTTTGGGGTTTGGCAGAAAAAAAAAAAAAAACATCGTTGGGCTATGGTCCAATCCTACCACGGAAAGAGCAAAAGCTTATGTTGGAATTGAACTTGGTGCAGGCCTTTGCTCTCTGCCAAAACAGCTCGAGCATTTTTCTGTTTGTGGACGAATCTGTACAGTGTACATTTTCCTTCGGTGCTTCTTTATAAGGGAGAATATTGTGCTACTACCCCAGTTTCTCCACATAGTGGTTTGTCTTTTCCATAAAAATATGCCAACAAGGGCTTAACTCCTTAACTTCAGCCCTAAGCCAAGGAACCTTTGTGCAATGTTCACATCTTTTCCTACAATACCTTGCATAATATTCTATTCTCCCACACGACAAACAAGAATGCGGTAGGCGTTCATAATAGGTATCGAACCACAAAGGATCTCCATCATAAGTCGTTAAAAACTCCTAGTTTCAAAGGTGAAAAGACCGACAGATTTATTCTAGCTCCACCAGACATTTGTGATGTTATTCCTTGTGACTCCGTCCACATCGACATCCAAGACCGGCCCTATCTCATCAGCTACTCATCGAACCGCCTCCTCCAAGGAGCATTCATAGGAAAGGCCATGAAATTTTACCCAAAAAGCCCAATGGTTAAAAAGTGACATCTTCAGGAACTTATGAAGCTCCCAGATCTTTCACAGAACAAGTTATTTGCAAAGGACCAAACACAACATTGCTGTTGCTTTCAGATTTGAAAGTTATGGCGAAGAGTCCCTGATCAATTTGACATAAGGTCTTCGTTGTGCTCTGAAATGCTTGCACATTAATATTAAGATTCGGCAGAAATTTCCCAAATCAGGTGAGGCTACTTTCCCTCTGTTTGTCAGCTGTAACGACGCCATTGGCAATATCAACGACCTTAAGCCCAGCTTGCTGCATAGAGCCGCGTCTCTGGTAAAAGCTAGTATTACAATATAAGAAAAGCTAGCCCCTAGCAAGAGATGGAGCTCTACCAAGACGAGAGAGAATTCTTTGAGTGAATGATTGCCATTTTCGATCTTTCTCAAACAGCCCTTTTCAATGTTAGGTGGTTTGACCAGTCTTTCCAAACAGGGTGCAATCAAAACGTGCTCAGTATCTATCGCAAGTGGAACGAGAAGCTTTTTTCTGCAATCAATACGTGCTTAAAGTGTTTTCCTGGCAGTGAATAATGCATTTCATTGAGAGTACTTTTCTGCAAAATGTTTTCGATGATTTCCGATGTCTTGCACATGGAAAATGAATGGAAACCCCCAACGGAGAAAAGAAATTGTGTTTCAAAATATCTCTATTGCACAATGAGTGAAAACTACCGCTATTCTTTTAAAGCTGAAGATTTCGAATTCCGTCCATTTTCAAAGAACACATTCCCTTCTATAACGAAGTTGTTTGCAAAACAAACGACAAAGCATCTTAAGAGTGAAAACTACCGCTATTCCTCTAAAGCTGAAGATTTCGAATGTTTGAGCCCTCCCTCCCTCTCTCACTCTCTCGAGATCCTAAAGGGATTCGTCATCAAAACTTATAATCAAATACAAGAAACCTATCCATTGCATTTAAAGTTACCAAACAAAGGGGAAAACGACCATTTTTTAAGGAGCACGATTTTCGAAGAAAACATTCCCTTCTATAATGAAGTTATTCGCAAAACAAACTACAAGGCACCTAAGCGTCTAGTTGTATACATCATACTCGTACTCCCATCAAGAGTGATAAACGAAGAGCAGAGATTATCCCTCCCCAGTGACAAAACGAAAACAGATCTCACAGTGAAAGAAGACCAGATGAGTCTCTTACAAGGCAGAGCATTGGCTAAATTCGACTCACCTAATCGAGTCAGTCCAACATAAATGACCGATTCACCCCTAACGTGCATCCTACAAAATTGTCAGCGTTACAAATGTAGTTAATTTTCTCGGGGGATTATCAGCAAGTGATCCTCATTCTTGAAATTCACTAACTACTTGTGCACGGTGAAGTATAACCACAACTCCCAGTGCAACCAATCAAAGTGCTGTATTAGAGCAGTGCTCCCGTAGATGCAGATGCAGAGTCAATGCAATCGAAATGGTTTTCATAACCAATGAGTCTCACCAGTTAACCTCAACAACTGAAGGGAAAGTAGAGAAGAATTCATTTGATCTCAGAATGTTTTCTACATTCCAATGCCATTCTGACTTTCCCGCACTGAACATCAACGATGAGAGCTGCATGAGCAAAACTTTCCTTTCCATTGCCTAGGGTCGGCCATAAGTTAACCCCAGAAAGCTGAATAAAACCAAATCAAGACAAGTGGTGGAACTTCTAGATGTGGCTTGTCATGGTTGGATAAGTTTAGCAGACACTTATCCAGGTAAAACTGCCCTTGCAAACTGAAGGACTCAGTGCGAGCAAATCACCACTCTTGTTTAGTGGACAAAATGTTGTTACAAAAGGGGCTTCGAGAATCACACCCTGATCAGTACCGCCTCAAGCATACTTACCCGCAGAAGGAAAAGGGTTCCTCAATCCAGGAAAAACATCTCCGTCAGATTAACTGACACAATTCCTAACAAGTAGAAGTAAATATAGAAAACGGCATCACGATGATACCTACATAGTAATTTAGACAAGGCAGCTTATGACAATTGCTTCCATTAATCCTCCCCATATATACGGTGAAGTTCTCGGTTGCTGCTAAATATGACTCTGAAAAGAGCAAATTAAGCTTTCTGAGAAGAAAATGCAAGATGATAGTAAAATTGGACGATAACAATAATTCCTATGATTCTTCGAAGTTCATCATGCTAATGCAATGGAAGGAAGTCACATTACCTTTCCAGAGACGGAAGGATTTTTGATTGATTGGCATACCAGTTGATAGTTTGCATGACTTCAAACAACATATTTTGGGGTGTGCTCCTGAGTTCCTGAACAATCCTATGGATGGTATTTCCATTGTTGTAGAATCCAAACTAGATCGCCAGTCATTATACGTTTTAGGCTTGTGTTGCATCTCTCCAAATGAGAAATTAATAGGAAAAATGTCTCCATCCACTTTTCTCCCCATATTCAGTTTTTCCGTGCCAATAGATGAATTGCATCTCTCATTACACTTGACAGCTTCAGTCGTTTCAGTATCAAGTACTTGTTCTGAGAAATGAGCAGGGGCGGAAACTGTGTTAAAACCAGAAGTAAAGCCCCATGGAGATGAGTTCATGCTCAACAGTCCTAAAAAGGAAGTGTTGCTTGGAACTTCTATGGCCTGTTTCTTGCTGGAAGCTCTGCCTCACGGCCATCCGTGAACCATTGTTGAGATCACTTGGCTTCTATTCTAGAAGTACTATCGGAAGCCATCTCACTGTTAGTTAAGCCATCAGCATCTTTTCCCGTCCAAAAGCCCTGATTCTGGAAAGATTCCCCATAGAAATGGCTTAGAATCTTGAAATTTCAGTATAGACAAGACACACTTGTCATCCTTCACAAAATGTCAGCAAAGTTTTACCACCATGACACCACCACTACTCATTACATTTTTTCCAAAGTGCACAAAGCATTTCTCGTATTAGCATCAAGCAAGACATGACCATCAAAACCACCGGCCACGGTGGCTCCACTGGTAAGTCTTCCCCACCGTGGGGGGACCCACTGAGCCCTTCTAGAAGGGAGAGGGTTCGACTCACCGCGGAGACGCTTGGCGTCTTACCCGTTCCACGGGGGTGGTGGGTCCTCCTGTGGGGCCCTAGGGTTTACTCCCGTTACCCCGGGCCTATCGAGGCTGTTCGTATTGGTACGGTGCGCGGGTTCCCTGGGTCATAAAAAAAGAAAAAAAGAAAGACATGACCATCAAAATCACACATATTTAATACAAAATGTAAAGCTTCTATGGTTCTTCTTAATACTTTTTTCTGAGTCTCTGCTTAATCGCAAGATGAAATTTAGAATTTGCTTCATCTTAATTATTCCTGTTGACAAATTGTTCAGTTCTGACTATCAAACAATCCTTAAACCATCAAGAAGTTATTAGAAAGAGCCAACTGCGTGGTATTAGTCGAAGAAAGAAAGAACAGAAGAATCCTTAGACGATGCAAAATGCATTAAGTAATCTGACAGCAGATCACTTAAACTTGCTTCAAATAGCATGTTCGTGGGGCAAATATTTTTCGTTCAGGCACTACAAACTTCTCAGTGGCGATATGGGGCAACTCCTTTCAGTGTCCACATTCAACTCATGTGCTTATTTTGATGGCAACATCGGGGACAATTTTGTCTAAAGTTTTATGCTATGGCCCCAATTGAATTTAGAGATCAATCTGAAACAAAAAAGCCCCAAATTGTTAACTCCTTACGAACGTAATAACAGCAAAAATTTCAAATAAATACAAGAAACTCTTCAAAGCTAGTAACCGAAAATTGAGAATCTGAAAAATCGTACCCATAATATAAGGAGAAACACAAATACCACAATTTGGGCCTTCATTGTTTCTGTATGAGGAGGCCTTTTGGTTGAGCACAAACCCTAACTTCAATTAGGGGTTTATTCAAATTGGGTCAAAGTAGAAAATTTTGGAGAAAATTGCCCATAATATTGTGCCAAATTAGAAAGTAACAAGCATGTGCAAGTCGGCCAACAAGCTGGAGGGCTTGTTTGGAATTAAGTTGGCCACTTCAAGCACTTATTAAAGACTCAACTCCATACCCCTATCTGGTATCTTTCCAATACTAATAAAACGACAGGAGTGTCCTTAAAGCAGTAGAACTAAGTTTTTTTATTCCTATTGAAATTTACTGTTTGTTTGCTTAGTCAGAAGCGCACTTGTAAACGAATTTATTTTCCATAATGGTGGCCTACTAGCGCAAATGGGTTCGTATTTTCTTCATTGGAAAGTTCTTCACGTTCTTCATTGACGAGTTTATACATTTTGACGAGTTCCCCCTCACCCCCTCTCCTTTCTGTCTGTTGCGACCTCTCTCTCTCTCTCTCTCTCTCTCCCCAATGACGGAACTTCTCTCTTCCCTCTGCCTCCTCACGCACCCCTCTCGCTTGAGCGTCCTCCCCACTCTGTCCGAGGAGGAATCTTTCTGTTTTTCTCTTCTTCCCCTCACGCCATCTAATGCAATTCTAAAAGGTTTGGATCGCGGTTTGCGTCACAGCTGGTGCACCTCGCGCTCGCTCACGGACGCTCGCTCGTTCGTTCCTTCCTACGCGTGTGGGCGTGTGTAAAGAGGGGGCGGGCTTCTTTTCTAAGGCTATGGTGGGCTGTCAGAAGTCGAAGCAAGGGACGAAGCAAGGCACGGACGAGGAAGAAAAAGATCAAAGAACAGATTTGGGGAGAATTTCTTTTCTGTGTATATTCAGTCTATCGACAATGTACATCATTTGAATAATTATACTACAAGATGTATACTCAAAAAGGCAATGTAATATCATACATATCAATCTAAATCAATCTAGCTTTTAGATTGATTCTATAAAATCAAGATCGGATCAATTAGTATCCGAAGATCTTCTGCATATCTTCCAACATGGGCCAAAGAAAAGAAAGGAAATGGGAAGCTAGGTCGAAGGTTGAGCCGAAAATCATTAAGTGGGCTAGACAAGCCGGCCCGCTCGATTTCCCCCTTTTATTTTTGTTTTTATTTCATTTTTGTTTGGTCCACTTTATTCAATTTTTCAATGGTTCAATTTCTTTTTTTTTTTTTTGCTTATTATCTTTTAAAATTTGTCTATACTTTTGCAAAATAAATGGATATTTAAAACATTGACAAAAATTCGGGTGTCAGCATTCATTTATTTATTTCTGTAATCAATACAAGCAATCAATTTTATAAAAATAATTTTCAAATTATTTATTTTCCGCAAAACAAACGGAGATTCCTCCTCTCTTTTCTTTTTTTTTTTTTCATTTATTCCTCAACTATCGATCCTTGAACATGCGGTTGACAGAAAAAGGAAAAATGTTGACAATCTGAAAGAACCCACCAGCAAATGATTTGAACGGGGGCAGTTTTCTCCGAGCAGAATGGACTAAAATAAAGCCCCTCACAATCGGGATATATGTTAGGTTCTGCAAACTTACATCAAAGTTTCGGCAAATTCTCTTCTTCTTGGTTGAAAGGTTTTCGCAAATTCAAATATTCATTAGATGAGTATTTTTATATGTAGGAACTTAGTTGACGACGATTTAAAGAAAAAGTCTAAGGCTACACTAAGACACGATCATCATGAGGATTTAGGCCGTTCTACAATCTTCACTATGGTAGGTCGCCTCTCGCGGTGCCATTGTCGCGGAGGTCATCGCTCATAGCGGCCAACACTAGCTTGCCTCCTCCATCTATCCTTGTCTCCTCGTTAGTGTTAATTATTTCTCCTTCCCCTTTATTATTTGCGAAAGATAAAATCCTATAAAAACAAACTTTTAACGCCCACCACCCCACCCACCAACCACCCCCCTTCCCAAACCACCACCACCAAAACCGAAAAAAGACAACGAAAATATTCCCCTCTTTTCCCCTTCATTCCCTCTCCGTCCTTCCATAATTCCGTGTGCTTTTTCTACCTCCGGTCAGAAAGACCCTCAACATTATCAAAGCATATACACTCAAACAGCACGTCTCATCCTTGACTCGAAAGGATAAAAAGTACCCAAAAAAAAAAAAAAACTAAAATGTCGCCGCTTCATGATTGTTGGAAAAGTGATAAATTATGAGATTAAGTGGGAGCAAGGCAAGAGAGATCGACCCATCAGTCATATTGGATAATGCTTTCACCAAAGGTAAAGCATCAGGAAACAAAATCCAGTAGTCATGTCCTTTCCTACTAATGAACCTTGAACTAGCTTTTGGTAGGACCTAAGCAGGTTTCTAAAAGGCTCAAAAAGAAAAAATAGTGCCGCCCAAGAGTGAGAGACCCTATGCTGTCTGGACTCCGTATTCCCTCTTACTCAGAAGAAAAACTTGATAGGGAGCTGGGGGTGTCAGGAGCCGGGTCCCTGAGGCATTGTATCGAGAGAATCCAAGCAGCCCGCCGTCACTGTATGACGTGGCAAGAGCGGCCAGACTGCCTCCTAGTTTAAGGGGAAACCGTGTCCTTTCCTACTAATGAACCTTGAACTAGCCCTTGGTGACATGGCTATACAATGAAAGTTTTCCTCCTCTCTTTTCCCATTCATTCCCTCTCCGTCCTTAAATAATTCTGTGCTTTTTCTACCTCCGGTCAGAAAGACCCTCAACATCATAAAAGCATATACACTCAAACGGCACATCTCATCCTTGACTCGAAAGGATAAAAAAACACAATAAAGAAATGTTGCCGCTTCATGATTGCTGGAAAAGTGATTAATTATGAGGTTCAATAGGAACAAGGCAAGAGAAACTGACCCATTAGTCGCAGTGCATATTGCATTCACCAAAAGATAAAGCACCAGGAAACAAAACCCCCCCATGAGTGAAACCGTGGGTGGGATTGTACAATATGCTATCATTAACCATGCATTTTTTTCCAACCCCAACATAAGCAGCCGACACAATCAATTTTTCTTTTTTTTTTATATTACCCTTTTTTTCTGGAAAGATCGGTCGGCACCCAAAAATAGAGGAGAGTATAATCTTAAATTAAACAAACAGATTGTCATTACACAAGAATTTTCATCAATTCTTAATCAGAAGATTTTGATAATTATCAATGGTGCATGAATGAGAAAGCCGGCTTGGAAGTTGTACATTGGCAGAAGTTAGTGGCTAAAGGTAGCAATGAGAGAGAGAGAGAGAGAGAGAGAGAGAGAGAGCTAGCTTTGAAGTTGTCAAGAGAATAGGGAAGTGGAGAAGTGGAGGCCAGAGAGCCGTGGTTGGTGGATGCTAGTCGGCAACAATTATTTGAAATGAAATCCTCGAAAGTATTGGAATAAAAAAAACCAACGTGAAAGAGTGATCAATTTTTGCAGGAAGAATAGCTAGAGGCAATGCTGAATAAGTTTTGCATTAAGGATAACTAGAGGCAATGCTTAAGGAATGATCAAGTTTTACAACCATGCGAGCTAAAAAAAGCACTGCGTAATTATCAAACGAAAGGGATGAAGTGGGTGGTTCGGATCATGCTTTCTAGTTTTCACTTTCTTATTGGGCGAGGGGAGAATGCTTAATAAGTGAGCTAACAGTCTAAAATTGATTAGGCATATTTTTCTTCTATTTTCTCTCGAGAAAACTATTCTCCTCGTCCTTCTATCTCCTGTGAACCTGAAACATTTTCTTTTTGCATAGTGTAGTCGAGATTTTCGGATTGTAAGTATTATGGCAAAATGATAAAAGTCAATATCACCCCTCAACTATTTCTCTAAGTTACATTAATTGCGGATATGAAGGTATAACGGTGAACTCGGGGAGTACATTATAAACTTGCTTTGCATATAGTTTTTACGATCTAAATTGAAAAGTCATAACCACGCCATCAACTTGTTTAACAAACGAGTAGATGGAAAAACATTAGAATATCCATAGGCACAAAGGTTTTGTTTCATAATTGTTTCAATAGTTTTGAAGTTTGAGAATCCAAATAAAAATCTGCCTATATTTAAATAAAATTTTCTTCTATGCTATGAAATTTTTGTTAAATTCATTACCAATGTCTTCACGTACTTTCACATTGTGTTTTGTACACAACTTATCACGAGGTAGGACACCGCCTCGACCAAAAAAATATGTGAAATATATTTCTTCAGAGATTGACTATATATTTATGTATACAGAAACCACATATCTCAAATTTATCAAATTTTTATTATACAAGATACGCTGTCTCCCGAGAGATTCTGGCACTATGTAAAATTTAAACTTTAATTTCATATGTACACATCAAATTAGAATACCTTAGCCATGTTGGACATATTAAAATGTGCCAATAAAATGTATCCCCCGCCCTTAGCACAGGGCAGTCCAATGTCTACTAGTGAAAAAGAAACTTAAGTTAAACAGAAAATATATTGGAATTAAAGATCTCTCTACTTGTATATTGTCGGCCCCCTCGAAGTTATATAGGTCAGATTCTTATGTTCTGAAACAGTTTGCCTCTATGAACAAAAAGCATATGAATAATCCCTATATTTTTCGCGTTTTATCTTGTCCGACCCATTCTTGATTAATCAAATGCAAGACCCCGAATTGCAAAGCAAGACAAGAACTTTTGAAAAAAGGAATTTTCCAGTTACAGAAATTCACTAGCTAAGACACACCCACCGTCATCCATGGTTTGTTCGGAAAGGCAAAAGCCGAGGCGAACTGAAAAAAGTCTCCTCAACTTTTTTCTTTGAAGTTTTATATTTATTTAATTATTCGAATAGAGTCCTCTCAATTCTCAATTACTTGACTCAATCTGTCCTTCGTCAACTACATGCGTATAAAAAATTGGCTTGCGTGCAACAACCCTCTCGAGTGCAGCTTGCATGCATGCCGAAGTATGAGCCACACGCGAAATAGACTGAGGTGGAAGCTAATTTCGATATCATATCAGAATATTCAAATAAAAAAACTCTAGCTATCACAAATCATATAAATTTGTAAAAAAGTTACGTGCTATACTTTTAGCACACAAGTTTACCGTTGGATGGCCGTGGAAAGTTCAGCTGCGAAGTAACTCCAGAAACACATTAAACTATATAAACAAGGGTTCCTAGAAGAAATATCGGCCATTGAAAAAAGAGAAAAACATTTCACAGACAGAGTTTGAAATCTTAAAGGAAATGATTATAGCCAACGTGGAGGACAAGAATTCAAATCACCGTATCGAAACCAGCCTAACAATTGACGCGGACCACTACGTACTGTCTCTGCACTAATTCCTCTCCCGCCGCCCCTCACGTCCCCTGGCAAAACCACATGTAGTAAGCAAGTCGCGTAAAGGGGTCGCTCTCTTTCCTGAAGATGTTTATAAGCTCGTCCTACAACGATGCTCGTGAGCGCCTGGTCAGAGGCCACATCTTGATTGGCGTAAAGAGTAATAATTGATTGTCCTCGATTCCTAGTGGAGCGCCAAGGTTTATCGAAAGCGTGTGTGGACGCTTGTTATATAAAGGGCTCTAGTTTTCATTGCCAGATGCCCCCTCCAAGAGCATTTTTGCCGTGTAATTGAGATTCTCGGATTGTGAGTGTTACGACAAAATGGTAAAAGTCAATATCACCCTCAACTACTTCTCTAAGTTAGAGTAAATGTGGATGTGAAGATATAACGGTGAATTTAGGGAGTACATCATAATTATAAACTTGCTTTGCATATAATTTTTTACAGTCTAAATTGATAAGTTATAACCACGCCATAAACCTATTTAGTAGACGAATAGAGAGAAGAACAAAAGAATATCCATGGACACAAAAATTTCGTTTTATAATTGATTCAATAGTTTGGAAGTTTGAGAATCCAAAGACAAAAAGACCTATATTTAAATAAAATTTTCTCTTATGCCACGAAATTGTTGTTAAATTCTTTATTAATGCATACTTTCACATTGTATTTTGCGCACAACTCATCATGATGTAGGACACCAGCTCAACAAAGTAAATATGCAAAATAAGTTTCTTCAGAGACTGACTATAGACTTATGTATGCAGGAACCACATATTTCAACTATATCAAATTTTTATAACATAAGATATACCATCTCCCAAAAGATTTGGGAATTATGTGAAATAGAAACTTCAAATTTCATATGGACACATCAAATTAGAAAACCTCTATCATGTCGGATATACTGAAATATGCCGATAAAATGTATTCTTCATGCTTAGCACAGGGCAGTCTAATGCCAACTAGTGAAAAAGAAACTTAATAAGTAAACTGAGATTATATATAAACCTTAAGATTTTACCGATCGAATTAAAGATCTCTCTTCTTGTAGAATGATCGCCCCCTCGAAGTCACGTAGGTCAAATTCTTAGGTGTTGAAAAGGGTTGCCTCTTTGTACAAAGAGCATATGAATGATCCCCACATTTTTCGGGTTTTATCTTGTCCAACAAGACTTGATT
This sequence comes from Eucalyptus decipiens, assembly GCA_014182575.1. NCBI lineage: Eukaryota > Viridiplantae > Streptophyta > Magnoliopsida > Myrtales > Myrtaceae > Eucalyptus > Eucalyptus decipiens. The sequence continues at coordinate 39,347,603 of CM024619.1, forward strand.
ATTCAAATGCAAATCCCCGAATTGCAAAGCAAGACAAGAACTTAAAAAAAAAGGAGTTTTCCAGTTACAGAAATTCACGAGTAAAAATTCACGACCGAGACTTGTTTAATCTTGTCATCAATGGTTTGTTCGAAAAGGCCAAGGCCGGGGCCAACAGAAAAACCTATGGAGACGTCACCTCAACTTTTATTTACTCATTTATTTATTCGAATAGAACCCTCCCAATTCTCAATTACTTGACTTAATCTGTTGTCCTTCGTGGAAAGCATGCATATAAAAAATTTGGCTTGCGTGTGACAAACCCTCTCAAGTGCGGCTTGCATGCAAGCTGGATTATGAGCCACGCTCCAAATAAAGTAAGGTGAAAGCTAATTTCAATATCATATTAAAATATTCAAACCAAAAAACTCTAGCTATCAAGTGAAAAAGAAATTATATATATCATGTAAATTTGTAAAAAATTAATGTGTGATGCTTTTAACGCACAAGTTTACCATTGCATGACCGTGGAAAGTTCAGCTGCAAAGTTAACTCCAAAAACACTTTAAATTATATAACCAAGGATTTCTAGAAGAAATATCGGCCATGGAAAAAAAGAAAACATTTCACAAGCGAGTTTGAAATCTTAAAGGACATGATTGTAGACGAAGTGCAGGACAAGGATTCGAATCTATGCAGCGAAAGCAGCCTAACGAGCGACGCGATATCCATCACGCACGTACCTGTCCTCTAATTCCTCTCCTACTCACCCTTTCGTCCCCTCACAAAATCACAATACAGCAAGCAAATCGCGCAAAGGGGTCGCTCTCTTTCCTGAAGATGTTTATAAGCTCGCCCTACAGCGATGCTCTTGAGTGCACTTCCTGGTCAGAGGCCACATCTTGATTGGCGTATTAGAGTAATAATTGATTGCCCTCGATTCCTAGTGGAGCGCCAAGGTTTATCGAAAGCGTGTGGACGCTTGTTATATAAAGGGCACCAGTTTTCATTGCCAGAAGCCCTCTCCAAGAGCAAAACCCATCGTTGCCAGTTCCACGCGTTTCCTCCAGCAAGCAAACAGAAGGAGAGGGAACGGATAAGATAGAGAACAGAGCGATGGACACGAAGAGGTTGTTTCACGAGCTGAAGCCCTTCCTCGCTGCGGTGTTCCTTCACCTCGGGTTGGCGGGAATGGACATTCTCCGCAAGGCTGCCCTAAACAAGGGCATGAGCAACTACGTGCTCGTCGTCTACCGCTACACCATCACCACGATCGTTATTGCTCCCTTCGCCTTCTTCCTAGACAAGTATCTCTCTCCCTCCAGCATATACTCTAAACTAATATATTTGAGAACTGCTTTCGGAATTCTTCCCCATTCAACAATATTCCGGTATCAATGACGAGCTTTGATAACTTATCGGCGTAGTCTTGCTTTGCATCCTTGTTTTATCGAGCGTCTTTTATCGGGCCAACACCTCCACGTTTTCCTTGCTTCGTTTGCTTTTGGTTAACGTGAAGTCTTGACTTTGGATTAATTAATCATGCGAACCTTTCTTCTTCAGGAATCCAAGGCCAAAAATGACACTTCCCATCTTCATCAGACTGATGGTGCTTAGCTTACTGGGGTAAGTACGAAATTGACTTCTTATTGCCACAAATTACACAATCATAAGGTTTCACGAGAAATTGTTCGTGACCACCTTTGATGTGTTGTTTCATTCTTCTCTCTCTCTCTCAGGCCGGTCATCGACCAGAACTTGTACTATTTGGGGATGAAGCACACGACAGCAACATTCACAGCTGCCATGTGCAACATTCTTCCGGCCATCACCTTCGTCATGGCTTGGATCATGCGGTAATGAACGAGTGCTGACTCTGCTCTCAACACAAGCAAATCACTCTATCATGACCATTAGACTCTCATATGCGTCTTTTAATAACATCATCACTTTTTCACCATAAAGGGATGTCAAAATATGCTAAAGTTATTGCTAGAATTGAACAGAATCTTGGTCTGACGTACATATCTTACAAAAGAAAACAACCAGTTTGTCTGCTTTTGAAGAACGATAAATACAGTCGATTTGTCGCGAACATGATATGATAGCTCCTTTATTATAAGGTTTCAATTTGGATTTGCACTTGGATCAGACAATAATGCTTGTGGTTTAGCTTTTTAAGACGATGACTTTTCAATCGGCATTGGCACAGGCTCGAGAAGGTGAAAATAGAGAGTATTTGGAGCCAAGCCAAGGTGTTTGGGACACTAGCGACGGTTGCTGGAGCCATGATCATGACAATATTCAAAGGCCCTGTTCTCGAACTATTTTGGACGACCACCAACAACATTCAAAACGGGAGTGCTGCTGGTGGGATCAACCCCTGGAACTTCATCATGGGTTCTCTCCTCGTAACTCTTGGATGCTTCAGCCGGGCTTGCTTCAAAATTCTCCAAGTAATTAATCTACTATAGTCGATCTTCTCATGTTGGATTAGTACATAATTTCAAGTGTTTCAAGTTCAGTGCCTTACACTTTGAAAAGAGATGCTTTTAGAGATCGGCGCGGTGTAAGGGTTAATCATAACCAGCAATGCACACTAACTTGCGGTGATGTGGTCTTTTTGGCAACTTCCAACAGGAAATTACGCTACAAAAATATCCTGCTGAGCTCACTCTCACGGCTTGGATATACTGTTTGGGGACGGCCATGGATGCCGTTCTGGCTTTGCTCAAGGAAGGAGGAAACACCACCGTTTGGTTCATACAATTGGACACCAAAGTTCTCACGGCCGTCTTTATTGTAAGCACTTGAACTTAATGATTATTTAATTAATTTTATTTTACAAAATGACCTGTGAAACTTAAAAGAGAAATTATAATGCATCCACTATTATCACTGGTTGTCGTTGGTGATCCTTCATCGCGAAGTTCCTTAGGAAATTAATTGAACCGATGGCATATTGTTTTTCTTATGTATTACTTTGTTAATTTCAGTATTTTCGAGAAATCAAGGTGGATCCTCGACAATTTCACCCACTGACTTAGATAATTGCATATATTTTAGGGACAAGTGCATTGAAAGTCTTGAAATTTGTCATGGAAGCACAATTAAATTATAAAAATTTCAAAAATTGCAATCAAATCCTTCAACTTATCAAATTAGTGTACCTGAGTCCTTCAATTAGCTCCATCTAATCTGGTTAACAAAAAATGCCGACGTGGCTTTTTTACTTATTTTTTTCTCTCTCTTACATGGTGCTACCATGACTAAAACATAAAGGTTAAAATGACGTTGTTTTGGTCCAAATATGATTTTTTTTAAAATCTAAATATGGTTTAAGTTAAACTAAAAATAACTATAAAAAAAGAAAAAGAATAAAAGAATGAAGAAAGCAAATTGACGAGTGCCCGTAGGGCCCTTGCCACCCTCGCCCCACCATTGTCGACCGCTGGCCAGGGCCCAATGACCCTCGTTCACCAAAGGTGGCCACCCCCCTGTCATCGCCAACCCTTTCGGCAATTATATTTTTGTAAGTTTTAAAACTCTTAAAACTCAATCCTACTCTTGTAATAAGTTTAAAATTATTCATATATTTTATTAGTAGATGAAAGTTTCTACTTAATGTTTTCACTAGAAATCATTTTCATCTTCGAAACAAGAAAGTTACCTCCCCATCTCTATTATTACAAAGTTAAACATATGAGTCATATTATAATTGGTAAATGCAGGGAATAGTGTGCGCAGGAGTGAGTTACTACGCTGAAGACGTGATCAAGCAAGATAGAGGACCGGTTTTTGTCGATGCCTTCAGTCCTCTCAGCACGGTCATCGTCGCAATCTTGAGTACCATCATTTTAGCCGAGCAGCTTTTCTTGGGGAGGTACTTCTCTTTGCCTCCTTAAATTTCTCCCCAGTCTATGCTAATTACCAATTCCAAAATCATATGAAGCTAATTAATTTTGTTGCATCAGGCTCATCGGCGCCGTTGTCATTGTGGCTGGTTTATATCTGGTCGTGTTGGGCAAAAGCAAGGAAGGACCACAAGTCTTCTCCTTCACCAGTAGACGAGCAAAAGCCGCTGCCGACGAAGTTGGTTGACCCTGGGGCCAACGGGGAGGAGAACTTTAGTCACGAGTAACGAGAAATCCTGTGAAAAATACGATCGTCTGCCAGTGGAAGGCTTTCTGCATTTAGTCAATCTACCTAGAGTGACTCGGTCCATAAGGAACCCATGAAAGGGCCGCCCTCTCTATTTGTACTCTTGAACCATGATATGAAATGAGTCAATGAAGCCTAAATATAGCATAAATAAAATTTCTATAATAAAAAACAAATGGTAAAGTAAAGTGCGCAGTATGTGACTTGCCAAGGTAAGATCTTATTATGCGTAGTTCCTCCTTGAGGCACTTCTTCAACAGTTCCGGTCCGCCCAGCCTATCGGCCTGATCTGAAGAATTCATGGGCAGGCAAGCCAGTGAGACAGAATGGGCGGGCACTACTAACTAAGCCAAGCCTAGTTCTCGCTCGTAGCTTGCTTACAAGCCTTGCCAACTATAATAGTTGTGGCCATGGCCAAAAGGAGCCTTAAGCACTTGTACAATGCTCAAGTTGACCAGAGCCTTGACTTTCTATTAGAAGAGGGTTTAAACTATTTTGAGGGAAGGGAAAAGGGGTCTCTTTCCTCACCCGATGGTAGAGGTCGATCCCCTATCAACTTCGGTTATCACCTTCCGTGCCTCCTTGCGGTCCTTCTATTGAGCTTTTCCTCGGACTTTAGAGCTAGTTGATAGGCCACTTTCCACATCCGATGCATCGAGATTTCATCTTGGATTTCTAACCTGAAGCCCTATCAAGCAAGGGATTCTTCGTCGGATTCGTTCAAGCCATTGTGAAATAAACAATTGGTAGAACTCCGCATGTTAGGCGTAGGGGCTTTCTTGTACGCTTCTCTCCCCGCTATCCTTTAATTTAAAGCGAAGTGGAACCTTTGGAACAAGCTAGAGGACCAGTTTTTGTCGATGCCTTCAGTCCTCTCAGCATGGTCATCGTCGCAATCTTGAGTACCATCATTTTAGCCGAGCAGCTTTTCTTGGCAACTTCGATGCGAGGACTGCCTTAATCTAATACAAGAAATATGGAATTCCCCTTCACCGAGAAATAGTAGCTTGACGGGTATGTAAAAGCCCTTGGAACCTGGAGCGGGAAAAGTACCAAAAAAGTCCTAAACCTCTTGCATTGATACCAATTCAATCCTAAACTTTTCAATTGGACTAATTCACCTAAACCTTTTAATATTGATACCAATTCAGTCAATCCGGCCAATATTGGCCGGGCCGGCGCCGACGTGGACGTCGGCTGGTGGTCGGATGCCGATGTGGCAATTTTTATGATTTTTTTGAATTTTTTTTATTAATTTTTATTAATTTTTTCTTAATTTTTATTAATTTTTTCCATTTTTTTCTGCTTTTTTTCTTCGCGGTTGCCGACGAGCCTCCTGGTGAGGCTCGCCGCCACCGGGCGAGGGCCGCAAAGCCCTCGCCCGCCGCCGCGAGGGTCGCGACCCTCGCCCAGCCTCTCCCGAGTCAAGCGACGAGGCGGCTTCGCCCGGATCCGGGCGAGGCCAGCCTTGCCCGTGGCTAGCGAGGCCATGGCGGCCATTGCCGGGGCAGAGGCAGGGCCGCGGCCCTCGCCGCCCGCCGGCGAGGGTCGCGACCCTCGCTCGGCCTCGCCTGGGGACGCGGACGAGGCCACCTCGAAGGAGAGGAGGGTGTTGGGGCGGCGGGCTAGGGTTTCGAAGGCGAAGATCGGGTGGAGGAGCGGTGGCGTGAGTCGCGGGAGGTGGGGGACCAAGGCCTCGAATTGGGATCTCGTGGAGGTGAGGGCAGCGATGACGATGTCGAGAAGCTCCGGGGGTCGAAAGTGGAGGAGGCGCCGGGGACTCGCCGCAAGGCCAGGCGAGGCCGAGCGAGGTTTGCGACCCGCCGCGGCCGTGGAGGGCTTCGCGCCCTCGCCTCCGCCCGGCGATGGCCGCCATGGCCTCGCCACCCGCAGTGCAAGGCTGGCCTCACTCAGATTTGGGCAAAGCCGCCTTGCCGGCGGCTCGGGAGAGGCCGGGCGAGGGCCGCGCCTCGCCGGCAACCACGAAGAAGAAAGCGAAAAGAAAAGGAAAAAGAAAAGAAAAAGGATAAAAAAATTAATAAAAATCATAAAAAAATTTGAAAAAATCGTAAAATTGCCACGTCATTGCCCGGCCAAAATTGGCCGGATGGACTGAATTGGTACCAATATTAAAAGGTTTATGACTGAATTGGTCCAATTAAAAAGTTTAGGACTGAATTGGTACCAATGCAAAAAGTTTAGGACTTTTTTGGTACTTTTCCCAACCTGGAGCAGCAGGCATTTTTCCAACGCGAGATAAAGAAGTGACAGTCTTGAAAAGAGATTTGGCGGATAGGACTTTCAAATTATTGCCTTCACATTCTTAGCGTCTGCACTTAATTGATACATGAATCTTGCTTCCAGATAACATAAGCCCTTTCCATTGCCCCGGGTCAGCCATTTTCGCCTGTCGCTTGTGCCCAAAACCACGATGTAGAACCAGCCACAATGATGATGACGCTGAGAATCCTGATTTACCAAAATCAATCAGCATAATATAATCTCTAAAAAATTATGGTTAGCACGAATTAGGGAAGAAATTTGAGGAGCAAAACATAGTATCTTCCCAAGAAAAGCTCTTCGGCTAAAATGAAAGTACTTAAAATAGCGACAATGACCATGTTTATAGAGCTGAAGGTACGCAAAATAGCTCCGATTTTGCCACGTAAAATGGCTAGAATCCACATTAGCGATTTTCGATCAAAATTAGCCGGGTGAACTCAATAGGTAAAACCTTAAAAGATTTAGTACTCAATTGGCACAATAAAAAATGTTTGTAATCAAATTGACAAAATTATAATAAGTTTATGAATTTAAAAAAAAAAAAAAAAAAATTTCTCTATGGAGCTAAGTTGGAATGCCTTGATCTTGATCCGCCACTGGGGACCCTATTCAAAGCTTTAGGGTCTGGAGTTTGGACACTAGGGTTCTGGTCTTGCTACACGTCTTTGGTCCAAACATCAAAGTCATCTGGTCGGCTATGACACGGCCATTGCTGTTATTATTCGGATCAAAAGTGGGTCAATAGGTTAACTCTGTCAAGCTTATATTTAAATGGGATTTATTATTTCATGTTCAACATATTCGTGTCTACAAGGGGCCAGGCCGAGAAAGATTGAATTTTGCATATAATGGATCAACTCAACTTCGTCCCTGGCGGTGTCCGGCCCAATGCGACTTGATATATTGTCTTAATGCAAAAGTTGGGCCCAAATAAAACATCGCCTGGGGCAGATTTTCATCTAATCGTAATTTCATTTTTCCGTTTTCCCCAAAAAATCAGCTATTTTAAATTCCGAAAATCACGAAGATTTTGAGTATTTGAAAGTTTAAAATGTTTCATGTCAATTAAAAATGAAACTGCATATGCGTTAATCTTATTAAAAATCAAATGTGAAAAGTTGAAGTCACTGACTCGCGTTGCTTTTTGTAAATCCTACTGTATAGATTTGCCACACTTACTTTGGGTTAAATCTGAAAAATATTGTTATCCCAATGTTTTCATTTTATTCTCATAAAACCTCTATATGCCAATTTGCGAGAAAGGCTTGCTCCGACTTAATTTCCAAAGTCATTTACATGAATCTTGCTTTTGGAAAGCATCGACGTACCAAAAATCACCGCCATATGTTCGCAACTGCAAAGACCTCTCTCAAAGATGATTAATTAGAATCTTCTTAATTAAACAACTAAATGTCACTACAATGTCAAATTTACAAATGGCCAATTAATTTTCGTTAGTTTCCGGAGTTTCATTGTTTTCACATGTACTGATCGTGATCATCTCATGACTAAAGTTCTCCTTCCCGTTGGCCCCAGGGTCAACCAACTTCGTCGGCAGCGCCTTTTGCTCGTCTACTGGTGAAGGAGAAGACTTGTGGTCCTTGCTTTTGCCCCACAAGTCCAGATATAAACCGGCCACAATGACAACGGCGCCGATGAGCCTGATGCAACAAAATTAATTAGCTTCATATGATTTTGGAATTGGTAATTAGCATAGACTGGGGAGAAATTTAGGGAGGCAAATTTTCGTTTTGGGGGTTTGGTACAAAAGATAACATCATTGGGCTATGGTCCAATCCTACGACAGAAAGAGCAAAAGCTTCTGATGCTGGAATTGAAATCCTCGTCTAAATTAATAAGGACAACACCGATAATATCTCTTACAAAAGCATTTCCATCATGTCTATTTGACCATGCAAATGCACATCCTTTGCACTCCTTATCGATTATCATACAGTTATTAACAAATTCCTATACTGACTGCAGTTTGAAGTTCTTAGACAGCCGAGTACCTTCGTTCTCCTAATAGTGGAATCCTTCATTGAAATCCCCAGTGCAAGCCCACGACAAAGTAATTGACAGGCTGATGCTCTGAATTAGATCCCACACAACCATTCTTTCTTGCAAAGCGGATGGGGCATGTATAGACGTCAATCTATCGAGACGCGACTTCAATCCTGGAAACGGAGCCTCCTCCCTAGACATTCTAAATGAGGAGGCTGAGTTTTAGTTTCCATCAAGAACGATATGCAGGGCCATCCACATAGCTCTTGAATCGTCAGGGGTACCCAACCCTCGACTTTTTCCAGCTTATAATTAGCAATAGTTGCCTCAGCCCATCCAGTCAGAGTAGTGCTTATCTGAACAGGAGTTTGAGAGTCATCCAATTGAAGATTTCGTTGTGACTTAATTTCACCAGGTTCGAACCTCTTTTTCTTCCTTGGAGTCACATTTTTAGGATCTCCCCCAGCTTTCTTGGCTCGCGACTGACTTGGGGATAGTTGGTGAGCTCTGTTATGATTTCCAGTTCAGGATATAATACCTGAGTTTCAACCCTTTCGTGAGAGAAGCTCCCACTTCCGATTTGTACATATTAAATTCCCCTCTTTTAGGAGACACTCCAGTTCCCTTAGCAATGACTGGACTAGTGCAGGCCTTTGCTCTCTCTGCCAAAAGTCAAAACAGCTCGAGCATTTTTCTGTTTGTGGACGAATCTGTACAGTGTACATTTTCCTTCGGTGCTTCTTTATAAGGGAGAATATTGTGCTACTACCCCAGTTTCTCCACATAGTGGTTTGTCTTTTCCATAAAAAATTATGCCAACAAGGGCTTAACTCCTTAACTTCAGCCCTAAGCCAAGGAACCTTTGTGCAATGTTCACATCTTTTCCTACAATACCTTGCATAATATTCCATTCTCCCACACGACAAACAAGAATGCGGTAGGCGTTCATAATAGGTATCAAATCACAAAGGATCTCCATCATAAGTCTTTAAAAACTCCTAGTTTCAAAGGTGAAAAGACCGACAGATTTATTCTAGCTCCACCAGACATTTGTGATGTTATTCCTTGTGACTCCGTCCACATCGACATCCAAGACCGGCCCTATCTCATCAGCTACTCATCGAACTGCCTCCTCCAAGGAGCATTTATAGGAAAGGCCATGAAATTTTACCCAAAAGGCCCAATGGTTAAAAAGTGACATCTTCAGGAACTTATGAAGCTCCCAGATCTTTCACAGAAAAAGTTATTTGCAAAGGACCAAACACAACATTGCTGTTGCTTTCAGATTTGAAAGTTATGGCGAAGAGTCCCTGATCAATTTGACATAAGGTCTTCGTTGTGCTCTGAAATGCTTGCACATTAATATTAAGATTCGGCAGAAATTTCCCAAATCAGGTGAGGCTACTTTCCCTCTGTTTGTCAGCTGTAACGACGCCATTGGCAACATCGACGACCTTAAATCCAGCTTGCTGCATAGAGCCGCGTCTCTGGTAAAAGCTAGGATTACAATATAAGAAAAGCTAGCCCCTAGCAAGAGATAGAGCTCTACCAAGACGAGAGAGAATTCTCTGATTGAATGATTGCCATTTTCGATCTTTCTCAAACAGCCCTTTTCAAAGTTAGGTGGTTCGACCAGTCTTTCCAAACGGGGGGCAATCAAAATGTGCTTAGTATCTATCGCAAGTGGAACGAGAAGCTTTTTTCCACAATCAAAACATGCTTAAAGTGTTTGCCCGGCAGTGAATAATGCATTTCATTGAGAGTACTTTTCTGCAAAAAGTTTTCGATGATTTCCGATGTCTTGCACATGGAAAATGAATGGAAACCCCCAATTGAGAAAAGAAATTGTGTTTCAAAATATCTCTATTGCACAATGAGTGAAAACTACCGCTATTCTTTTAAAGCTGAAGATTTCGAATTCCCTCCATTTTCAAAGAACACATTCCCTTCTATTACGAAGTTGCTTGCAAAACAAACGACAAAGCATCTAAGAGTGAACACTACCGCTATTCCTCTAAAGCTGAAGATTTCGAATGTTTGAGCCCTCCCTCCCTCTCTCACTCTCTCGAGATCCTAAAGGGATTCGTCATCAAAACTTATAATCAAATACAAGAAACCTATCCATTGCATTTAAAGTTACCAAACAAAGGGGAAAACGACCATTTTTTAAGGAGCATGATTTTCGAAGAAAACATTCCCTTCTATAATGAAGTTGTTCGCAAAACAAACTACAAGGCACCTAAGCGTCTAGTTGCATACATCATACTCGTACTCCCATCAAGAGTGATAAACGAAGAGCAGAGATTAACCCTCCACAGTGACAAAACGAAAACAGATCTCGCAGTGAAAGAAGACCAGATGAGTCTCTTACAAGGCAGAGAGCATTGGCTAAATTCGACTCACCTAATCGAGTCAGTCCAACATAAATGACCGATTCACCCCTAATGTGCATCCTACAAAATTATCAGCGTTACAAATGTAGTTAATTTTCTTGGGGGATTATCAGCAAGTGATCCTCATTCTCGAAATTCACTAACTACTTGTGCACGGTGAAGTATAACCACAACTCCCAGTGCAACCAATCAAAGTGCTGTATTAGAGCAGTGCTCCCGTAGATGCAGATGCAGAGTCAATGCAATCGAAATGGTTTTCATAACCAATGAGTCTCACCAGTTAACCTCAACAACTGAAGGGAAAGTAGAGAAGAATTCATTTGATCTCAGAATGTTTTCTACATTCCAATGCCATGCTGACTTTCCGGCACTGAACATCAACCATGAGAGCTGAATGAGCAAAACTTTCCTTTCCATTGCCTACGGTCGGCCATAAGTTAACCCCAGAAAGCTGAATAAAACCAAATCATGACAATTGGTGGAACTTCTAGATGTGGCCGTCATGGTTGGATAAGTCTAGCAGACACTTATCCAGGTAAAACTGCCCTTGCAAACTGAAGGACTCGGTGCGAGCAAATCACAACTCTTGTTTAGTGGACAAAATGTTGTTACAAAAAGGGGCTTCGAGAACCACACCCTGATCAGTACCGCCTCAAGCATACTTCCCCGCAGAAGGAAAAGGGTTCCTCAATCCAGGAAAAACATCTCCATCAGATTAACTGACACAATTCTTAACAAGTAGAAGTAAATATAGAAAACAGCATCACGATGATACCTACATAGTAATTTAGACAAGGCAGCTTATGACAATTGCTTCCATTAATCCTCCCCATATATACGCTGAAGTTCTCGGGTTGCTGCTAAATATGATTCTGAAAAGAGCAAATTAAGCTTTTGAGAAGAAAATGCAAGATGACAGTAAAATTGGCCGATAACAATAATTCCTATGATTCTTCGAAGTTCATCATGCTAACGCAGAGCCATTGATGATAGAAGGAAGTCACGTTACCTTTCCAGAGACGGAAGGATTTTTGATTGATTGGCGAACCAGTGATAGTTTGCATGACTTCAAACAACATATTTTGAGGTGTGCTCCTGAGTTCCTGAACAATCCCATAGATGGTCTTTCCATTGTCGAAGTATATGTGGTTATTTGGGTGTTTGGTCTTGCAGCCAGCATGTCGTTCAAATTCATACGCATTAATTACCTAGAGTCCATTTCATCCTCAGTTTAATCAGTAAATAAATTACCTAGAAGCAGTTTAACCAGATACAAGTCCAGAAATGCACTTACCTTTGTAAAATTACATGACTGACAGCCGCATAAATATCCAGAACCTCTAATCACACCACGGAGCTCCTTCTAAACAAAGAACCAGCTCCATATCACTGTAAGATGAAACTGTCTAAAATTTGTGAAGACATCTAAAGTGACATTACCTCTCGTGACCATGCAGCATACTTCACAGATATCCCATCCAAAATGCCAGTCGATAGCAGGCTTCTGACATTCGAGGGGAAGTTGTTTGAACCTTTCTTAGAAGTATTTTGCTCCTCTTTCTTCCGCGAGAAATTTTCAATTCCAGAGGCAACAGCTGAAGTAGAACTAGGAAACATATCGGCGTTTGACTTAATTAACTGATTGCTATTGACTGCATCAGATGTTTGAACAGAAGGCAGACCACAGTACAAATTGTTACTGTATATAAGCCTCCTTGAGGAATTTGCATCATCATTATCAGGGCTGCCAAAGGATATGATTGTACTTTGCCCTAAACCATAGGAGTGACACATGTTTAGACTATTGCTGTCGTCATTATTGTAGATGTTACCTGCTGGAACAGAGATGTGATGCCCTTTGCCATAAATATGGCCCGTTGACATGGAACAATCATCTGCTTTGTAGCTTTGACCCATGGACAAAACATTGTTATCCATAGGAACAGACATGGCATCACCATGGCCTTTGTATGCCTGTCCAGCACTCTCACCTTCATTTTCATACAGTTTCCCGATTGACATGACACTGTTGCTTTCACCCAGATCACTAGTGGCTGAAGATATGATGTTACCATCTCCTATACCAGAAGCAAGAGCAGTTGATACAGGATCTTCTTCTTCCTTACAGAAAGATTGAGTTGTGAACATGGCACTGGAAGCCACCCTATTGTAGCCATGTCCCATTGATGAAGGAGTCACATTTTCAGAGTCCTTAACATGGTTCACTTTAACTTTTCTCAGACTACCATAATTAAGCCCTGATCCTGGAGCTTCTGGCACATGAGACATTGACAAGCCAAATGAGGAATTACTAGGAAAAAGGTCTTCATCCACTTTTCTCCCCATATTCAGTTTTTCTGCACCAATAGATGGATCGCATCTCTCATTATACTTGACAGCTCCAGTTGTTTCAGTATCAAGTACTTGGTCAGAGAAATGGGCAGGGGCGGAAACTGTGTTAAAACCAGAAGTAAAGCCCCATGGAGATGAGTTCATGCTCAACAGTCCTAAAAAGGAAGTGTTGCTTGGAACTTCTATGGCCTGTTTCTTGTTGGGATGCTCTGCCTCAGGGCCATCCATGAACCATTGTTGCGACCACTTGGCTTCAATTCTAGAAGTATTATCGTAAGCCATCTCACTGTTAGTTAAGCCACTAGCGTCTTTTCCCCGTCCAAAGCCCTGATTCTGGAAAGACTGCCCAAAGAAATGGCTTAGAATCTTGTATTTCAGTATAGACAGAAGACACACTTGTCATCCTTCACAAAATGTAAGCACGGTTTTACCAACATGACACCACCACTACTCATTACATTCTTTCCAAAGTGCACAAAGCAATTCTCATATTAGCATCAAGCAAAACACGACCACCAAAATCGCACATATTTAATGTAAAATGTAAGGCTTCTATGGTGCTTTTTAATATTGTTTCTGAGTCTCTGCTTAATCACAAGATGAAATTTAGAAATTCCTTCATCTTAATTGTTCCTATTGACAAATTGCTCAGTTTTGACTCTTTGAATCAATCAAACAATCCTTAAAACCATCAAGAGGTTATTAGAAAGAGCCAACTACGCAGTATTAGTCGAAAAAAGAAAGAACAGAAGAATCCTTAGACGATGCAAAATGCACAAAGTAATCTGACAGCAGATCGCTTAAACTTGCTTCAAAATAACATGTTCATGGGGCAAATAGTTTTCGTTCAGGGCACTACAAACTTCTTAGTAGCAATATGGGGCAACTCCTTTCAGTGTCCATGACTAAATGCCCAAAAACTGCAAGTCCATTGCCTTGCACAATGTGCAAGGATAAAGTTGTCCAAATACAAAAAGCCATGTAGCAGCTCTCAAGAGGCTCATACAAGAACAAAACACTTGAAGAAATCGATTGGTAAAACATTAGGACATTCCCATGCAATGGCGCAATCATAATAACTCACGCAAAAGGAACATAAACCCAGTGGAATGCCTATCTAAGCTCCAATCTCAGTCACAAAAGAAGCACAAATATCACAGAACAGCATGTGCCCTCAATAAAAATCTCAACTTGAGAAAACCACATTCATCCATAACAAAACGGAGCATACCATCTCTCTCAGTACAACGAACTCCGCCGCGCTTCGCACTTCTCATAAGCTGAAAAGGGTCAAACCGACAGGCAAACCGCTCGAGACCGCCGCACAAATTCTCATCGGCGGCGACGCGCTCGCAAACTTCATATTAACCGCTTTCTTCAGCAAAATACCTGGTTTGATGTGGACGGCTTCTCAAAAATATTCGTTAGAATATCCATGGCTTCTTTTGCTGTTTTTGCTTTCGCAATGGTACCCTGTCTTTTCGTCAACCCTAGACGAATCGCACCTAATGCTTTTCGATCAAGAATTTTCCATCCGGCTTCTACCGCCGGATCCACTTCCGCCATATCACTTTCCAACCCTCAAGTGGTGCATAGAGATCTTTTGATAAAGATAATCCTCTATTTGTAGTTTCCACCATCCGAAATCCTCTCCATTGAACTTATCGATTCTGATTTTTCTTTCGCCATCCTGTTTGCTTTCAATTGAACGTCCCCTGAAAAGCCCTCGATGTTCTTGATTAGCCAACATAGGCTTTGATACAGCTTGTTATGAAATCGCACGTCGATTCCAGAAAAATAACGCTCGCAAACAATTCATGATAGAGACATAGTATAGTAATAAAAGAATGAATTAGATGAACACGCTGGAAAATTTGTTATCGAAGTTCACCCAAACCTCGGGCTACTGCCTCCGCGCAGAGGCACTCGCAAATCCACTAGACTTTGAAAAAGTTGGAATACAACGACGATCTTCTCTCAAGATTAGGGCACAAAGAGATTGAGAACCCTCAAGAAAAACTCACTTTTTCTTCTCTCTTTTTTCTTGCCTCTCTATTTCCTTTTTAGCGTCTTGACGGCTAGGGTCTTGCCATCGCTAATATAAAGATATCACTTTTAACCTAAAAGGAAATCTGATAGAAAAGACAAAAAGCCCCTAAAAATAAATATTTGGCTTCATTTATAACAATTCGAACTGTCAAATTGTACGCGGGAGAGAACCTAGTCGACATACCCTCATGGTTACCTCGGAAATGGCCATTTGCCCTCGCCATAGGGCTGTGGGACGAGCAGGCTTAGCGGCCCTCAGCACGAATTTTACGAGGCAAGAATCGCTTCTTCCACCATCTTGCTGCAGTAGAAATGGCATGGATGGCAACCGTCGCTTACTTGGTGAAGGTGGTGATGCACCATTATTCGAACGTCTTTAGCGCTGGTGGTTGCCACCGTCACCTGCCAACTTTTTCTTTAATTTGCTTATGTTGCAGAAATAGGTTTAAGTTTACCATGCCTGAAAATAATGACTAGTCAACGGTGGTCCCATTCTATCCTTTTTTCTTTTTTTCATTTAACCAAATCTAATTGCAAGAATAGAAAGCTTGATGATCCAATTGCATAAATAAAATAAGAGGGTAAAAACCGTAACTATACATTATATAAATATATAGCGTGTACTCGTGATAATATAATTTCATTTCAAAATGGAAAACATGACATTTTTTCGTCCGATATCTGATATTGAACGCACATGAATATTTGGTTAGAGACATCATCGACGGTTGACCCTCCAATTTGCACCTGGAAAATGTGAATGCTCCTTTTCTCTAGCTCATAAGAAACAATTAAGTGAACGAATCGATGATTGAACCTGGTTTAAATCAGTCATTACTTTGGAGGCAGGAAGAGATGTGTTGGCGCATAAAGACTCGGATTTATTGGTTTAAGTCGGGAGGACAGGAATACCAAGAACTTCCTCACGACTACCGTGCAAAGGACGCAGCGTACAAAGGAGACAGGGCAACGGGATTCCTATGCTGAAAATAGATGATCATAAACTGGTGTTGAGAGCCAAACATGTTAGGACAACACATGGTAGAGGAATACCCCAAGTGCCATAATTTGGTATAAAGAGACGCACAAATGCCAAAACTTTCAAAAATACACTAAAGTTGTCAAAATCGGAGAAAAAAATGAACATTTAAGCGCTAATAAGCAATAATTTCCAGCTAAATGACTGATTGACTTTTTTATAGGAATTTTCAATGATGCGGCATTTCTTTTATTTTATTTTAAAAAAATTATCCACACAGACAAGGCAAAACAACGTTATACCATCCACATAAACTATGCAAGATGATGCCAACGACGCTTTTGAAGACTTCAAGTAATCATTTTATGCAAAACTCTTGACACTTAAGTATTTAATTTTTAATTCATGAGTGGCACATAAATGATCACTTATATCATAACTTAACACTTAAGTGATTATTTTTCAATTGCGTACTAACATTTAAGTGAAAATGGAGGACAATGTCATTTTTTAGTGCGGACAGCAGTGGCAGAGGGAGGAGACGGCAGGTCCGGGGATTTCTCAGACTTTGGAGTTGTTCCAACGACCACAGAAGCATAGGTCGATTTGATCCAGAAGACGAAACGCAGTGAGGGTTTTGATGATGACAACTTGAAGCTGGAGAAGGGGGCTCGAGCAATTCGTGAATGGATGCAAAAGAATGAGGGCATGCTAAGAGAAGCGACCCACGACAAGTCGAGTCAACATACATAGTTTAGTTTACTCAGAGACTTAAACGGTAGAGACGTAAATAATTTGCCTTGCGTTCTCTATTTGAAGTTTCTGAATTGAAACATAGATTCCGTCTATTCTTCTTGCTCATGAACTTGTTGAAAATTATCTTAGCAAATGAGTTTTTCTCCAAGGGCATGATCAAAGCGGATCTCATTGAAACTTGGAAGCAAGATGAAACGTCATGTCCAATATATAGTGGGAAATGGCCAAGACATCGACTTGAGCAGCCAAATAGAATTCTCTTGAAAAGATACTCATTAAAAAATTTCCTATGATGCTTTCACTCAGTTAAGATGCAAAGTTTGCTGCATTGATAGAAGGGAATGAGTGGAGATGACCGTCCCCAAGATCAAATAAGGTAGCTTGAGGTCAAGCTGCGGTTGCTGGCGTGCTTCAACATGACTCGGCTTGAAAGCCAAAAACTGATTTTCCTGGGATCAAACATGCAAGCTCTCACCAAGGAGATTTGGAAGCTGCTAAAACCTCAAGGCACCCAAAATTGAATGGCATAGACTCATCTGGTTCAGTCCTATGCATTTATAGCACGGCTTATCACATCAAAACAAGCTACGAACAAAAGCCAGAATGAAGTAGTCATATTCTATCGATTCAAGTGTTTGCTACCTACACCAGTTGAGGAAGACCTCCTCAAGATTTTTCATCTGTTCTGTTGGTGTATTATTTCCAAGGCAAGTCAAGAAAAGAGTCCTCGTTTTGCTGAATCTGAATATGTAAGCTGAGGATTGGCCATCAGTTTCTCGTCTCTTCAGTTCTTGACTGGCAGAAGCTTAAAGATTGTCCTAGATAAAACTAGCATGGAATGCCACCATGGCATTGTATCTAGGGGAAGGAGAGAAACGGGGTTGTTCGTGAGCAAACCACTCCCCATGTAAACAAGGTTGCTGCTGCAATATACTTCTCGGTCAGAACTGCCTCTGAAGCTCGGGCCAAGCGATGGAAGAAAAGTGGTGGATGATGAAGCCAAAAACATATGTTAGGTAATAAATGGAGAGTTGAATATTAGATTGAAATCTGATAAAGAATTATGGTTTTGTACATTACCTTAGCCGAAGATACCTCGATTTAGCTTAATTTAGAACTGAAAAGAAAATGGAACAGATTGTTGTGTATGTGCTATTACTATATGCATTCAAGTAGTTCAATTCATCTAATAAAAATAAATAAAATTTCAAGAAATTATAACCTATTATACATACAATTCACTATAATTCCGGTTTTAGACTGTATGGAAATTAAACATAATAAAATAGACAAATGTTACATCAAAGTTAGAAAAATAAATATACATTTGAACTTACAATACATATATCTAACATGTATGCTATAAGTTGAAACTTATTATAGACCATCATATCTACATTTTCTTACTATCTAGAATAATAACTAAGAATAACATAATTAGAAAAATCAATTAATTTAACATTTTTTCCAATATATTGATGAGGACCAATTTTATGCAGTCTTTTGCGCTACAACCTTTTTCATTTGATCTCACAGTTCAACTAAATTTCAATAATTGATAGAGAATTATGGTCTGTCTTAAGAAATCCTTTTATTGTAAGTATGGTTAAAACACTTTAAAGCTTTTAGTATATATTTTAATAGGTTAGTAGGGTTTGCTTGATTTTCTATCTTTAAAGTGATCCATGCATGCAACAGACCGAAATACACATGAGCAAAAATAACCGATGTAAAACTGACAAAATAAATGGAAAGATGTTCTAGAATTGATTTTTTTTTACATCTGTCACACTGTAATTTCTTTGCATTCTTAGGTAAATATTAAATAGATTTCAAGTGGCCTCCAACTTGTTAAACAACCACAATCACAAAAAATTTGTTAAAAAATTGCTCATGATAGCTTGTTTAATAATTTTTTTCCCGGACGAAAATTGAAGTCCTTTTGCAAAGCCAAAAATAATCAGTAGAGTACTTATACCTGGGGTAAGTACGGCTGATTTGGAAAATTAATGCAGGAGATACCTTCAAGTCCTAGCCCATTAAGATTCGACGGCTGATTCAAGAAGGCGAAAAGGAAAGTATTTGAAACTTACACTAAGGCTGTTCGTTCTTTGATTCAGATAATCTTCTTGACATAATCATGAACTATCGTAGACCACATATATGTGTGTGTGTATGTGTATTTCGCTTGTCCGCTAAAACATTCACCATCCACTTCTATACCATCCAAGAAGCTACCACTTCCTGAAAATCTCTCTCTCTCTCTCTCTCTCTCTCTCTCTCTCTCTCTCGTCATACGATTGATGCCCATCAAATTCAACCCCCGATCATGGCTTGTCATGTTATGTGCCAACGATATGTATCTCCCAAAGACACGCACTATGTGTCATATGATGATCAAGAGTCCATTCAAACGGGGACGGCTCTCTGAAGTTCACTCGGCTGTAAGCTTCTTCACATAGAGTGAGGCAACCACCGCGTTACCTCGAAGATCTCGCTGAAGCATATGCTGTGTCGCCACGGCTCACATCTTGTCGCTGACCGCAATATGGATTATTAAGTCTCGCCATGAGCTCCAAATTGAGAATGTCATCCAAACCATAGCCATGTGCGTGGAGAGGGATGATGATGCGAAACTCACACTGCAAGAAGATACCTTCGTGGCGACTTGTGAGGTGACTCTAGCGAGGTACGGTCAGTCCTGGCAGAGGGAGGCGAGGGACGGGGTCATGGTTTTCAGACTTTAGTGGCCATTGATGTGATCAAGAAGAGGAAACGCGATGAGGGTTTAACGACGATCACTTGAAATTGAGATGGAGCTTGAGTAGTCCATGAGCAGATGCTAAAGATCAAGGGAATGCTTAAAGGAGCTGGACAAGTCGAGTCAACATGTAAAGACAAGCTGATCAGCACATTTTTACATGCACTGGAATAGTACGGATGCAAATAATTTCATTTACTTTCAATCTGAAGTTTCTGGATTAAATTGGACTCTGTCTATATTTTGTATGTGGTTTTTAATATAGAATCGCTGCCTCTGCGCCAAATTCTATAATTTTATGAACTACAACAAGGGTATAAACAAGTGGGCAAACAGGCTTTCACTGTTTTCAAACTAGAGTCAGCAAAATAATACTGCCATTCATTGAATTTTTTTCTTTTTAATCGTACTTGGGACGGAAAAACGAATGTAAATAAACTATAGTTTATGCAAAGAGAATCAATGCAAAAATTTAAATTGTTTATTTATTTTCTCCGAAAACAATCATAACACAATAGCCCCCAAGATATATGATGTGTTCCTCAGCAATTACCGTGAAATATCTTTGGAGAAGAAGCTTATCTCTTTAACCTATCGTCTTATACAAGCCACAGAAGAGATAGATCGATCGAATGAAAGTTGAGCGTGATTTGGAGGCGATATCGTGTAAACATGTTTCACAGTGAGTGTATAATCCGGTGGCTAAAAACGAGCCACTTGTGTCCACAATGGCATTCTTCTATTATCACAAAATTTGACGATTGCGACCGAATTAAGCACCGACGATTACTTGCCCGTTATGCAAATTATCATATGAATATATTACTCCAAACGCAGCATGAAATTATAATAAAAGCGCACATAGTGATTAGTAAAAAAAAATTAGAAGCCACAAACATTATAGGAAACATGTCATATCGCAAATATTATACTATATCTGAATGCTTTTTGGGACAATATAAAATTAAAACAAAAGGTATAACTAAGAATTACGCTTAACACCAACCACCATTTTCAATTAAGAAATGGTTAAACCTAAAACAAATCGATTCTTTTTTTCTTTTTTCATTTTTCTTTTTTCTATTTAAGATGAAATCAAGAAAAGAAAACCCGAAGGGCATCCCACTTACAAAACAATCTTAGTCATAGAACTTCAACCAAATAAAAAATAAAAAAAATCACACATATCGCCGTATATAATTTAATTTTTTTATTTTAAAAATCAATATCACCATTTAATAAATTTTTTCCAACGGTTAGGTTGATGAAAATAAATGTCTTTTATTTAAAGCCTAGATAATCAACGTGGTCCTCTTTGTCAGCCCGTAGACAATCTGGACTGAATCAAACACAGATATAATCCTTGGAGTCTTAGGATACTTAGTGCACATGAAGAAGTTGAAAAGGAAAGTAGTTAGAAAGTGGTCATCAAGTCTTAAATTTTCTTTTTAATTAGGAAATAGAGGATTTAGGGAGAATCCTACTGACTTAGAACAGGAAAGATATGACCGATCCGTGTAACAGTATTAAAGTATAAGTTTGTGCACACAAGACTCAACTCTATCCTCATAAAACTCTCCAAAAATTCCAATACAACCCAAATCGTGGAACTCCTCGAGTCCCTAACCCTTCCATCTCATGAAGAACTAAGAAAATCTCTTGCGCTTTTCACCCCGATTCACCGATGGCCAGATATTCACGTCCATGCCCAAATATGTCGTTGAGGGCAAACGGGGACACATTATTTGAAGAGCACAAGCTCATGCAATAGGTAGAAGAGTGGGTCTGCTAATTATAACCATAACCAATTGAAGGAGATAAATCGCTGATGGACTGACTTTCTAGAACGGCCAAAGGATTCCAAGGAAGGGACGAAGAGTAGCTAACTAAAACAAGTAAGTTCAAAAACCCTTACCTCCATCCTCCTCTCTCCTTCCTCGTTCTAGGTATGTAACTCGCTCCCCTACTCTCCTTTTCTTCAAGCCATCCGTCAGCCGCTGACCAACAATCTAGCAAAAGGGCTAAAAAGCTCATTTCTCAAACCTTCCCTTTCTCTAAGTGGCAAGCATCAAAGCAAGGCCAAACTATACAAAGAGCTCCTTTCAGCCCCTACTTCTAACAAGGAAAGTTGCTTAGTACTCACCATACCCAGCTGTGGCCTCGTCAATTAATGTAGAGCATTAATTGCAGGTACAAAATACGGTAATTTTATTGGGGTAACCTCTTGAAAGATGGCGCGAAGGCAACAAAATTGTAACTACAATATTTGAAACTAAAAATTCTAGATGGGAAAACTATTGTGCGAATGCCATAAGAGGTTATTGAACAAGCGGACCCTAGATGGAAGGAATGCCGGGTTGGCAACCTTGATTTTGCCTAATATAAGTTTCACGCAAGGAACCTCTTGCTCTTAAGGATAAACTACGATATTTGATGGACCGGCAATTCAGCCATGTAATTTATCCCTCAATCAACAAACTTGACCTGCTCCTTTAGTTTAGGGCTATAGAGTTTACTTGCTTCACTAATGGTAGAATCGTAAGTTTGATCACTCGACTCTAAAAAAAAAAAAAAAAAAAAAAAACTCGGCTATAGGATGACAATTTTTCACTGGAAAGGTAGGTTCCATACCAACAATACCTCTATCCTAGAATAAGCTCATTTCACACTTAAAACAGCGGAACTTAATCACCAAGATAGAGTTGGGTAAAGCCCTAACGTAACTGAATGAAGTGAATACTCGCAGCTTCTCGTAATGGTAGAAAGAGGAAACGCTACAAAAAAATGTGTTGATTGCTTAATGAGTTATGGCCACTAGTCATTCGGATTTCTCTTTATTCATTTCACTATTCTCACTAGTATTTAGCTAGGCTATATCGCCGCTTTGGCTTCCGACTCAACCGTCTCTCTCAGTCCGATCTAGCCTCTAGCATCTGCTTGGGGAAGGAAGACCATTAGGAACAGACGGTGAAGCTACATCAATCAATAATTATCGCAGCGTCCGAGTTAGCGGCATGAGTTTTCTCCTCTGCAGCAGGCAAAACCGCACAGGATGATGGGAATGCAAGCATGGTGGGTCTGGGTATTTGTTACTCACTTTCAAACAATTGCACTCTAATGATGAAGTAGGGATGGATATAATGACTTTAGCTATCTACGGGCTGGTACCCTTAATCCTGGTGCTGGCTCTAGGATCGACGGTGATGACTTGTATGGAAGTCCGATATCGATGCGGTGAGTTTTTTTACACGAGTTTGTAAAATGGAGTAAAATCCTGATCAAATTGAACTGCGTGATCGTGCCATGACCAAAGACTAGTCCTCTCACTGATTTTGACTAGCTGGAGTCTCCGAGAAAAAGATTACCCAAATCTCGACCAATACTTTATTATACGCAGGAAAATAACGAGGTACCAAATATAATATAAAGTGTGTTTTGACACCCGCAGGGGGGCGCTAATGAGCTCACTATTTATTAAAACATAATTTGCACGATATTTAGTGGGATGAATTTATTTATATATATTAACAATTTAATCTATTTTGCGTGTCCTGGGTCGTTTGGCTCGGTTTTATCCCAGATTAACTTATAGTCTTTGAAGAGTTTGCCTGCCAAAATAAGAAAGATGAAAGGAATCAAACATGCACCACCATCTGCACGACCATCACTACCATTTTCAATGCATTGCTCCACCACCAACACCACTACCATCGACTGCAAAATAGGACCAATTGACGCACCACTGGACTCTATATTTTGATGGAAAATTAATTAAAAATCAATGTCGAATGATTTATTGGAAATGACATTTAAATGATTGATTTATTTTGATGTGGCATTTAAGTGAGCGAAAAAAAGTTATGAAACTTAAGTGAGTGCCGTACATAAGTTATAGCACTTGCATTATTCTTATTTCGACATTATGCATTAGACAAACCTAATCAAATTTGATCTTGACTGGGAACTTGGATGTATGGGCATGACTTGTCTCTAAATGCCTTCTCTATTTTTGCGATAATTCGGAAATTATGAAAACCTGCGATCAAACAATCGAAATTACTTAATAAATGTTAACTTTTCAGACAAACACGACTGTTGAAAATTGACTCTTTGTCCAATCCAATGGTTGCGTTCATCTAAGAGACACATTGCTTCATAGTTCTTATATGAATATATGTCTTCGTTCAGACACTATTCTAATTTTGGTGCGTTTGTGTTGAGAGAGTTTTAGAAAGTTGGGTCCAGATAATCTTGTATTAATACGCTTCTCTATCTACTTTATTGTGTGTGTGTGTGTATATCAAGTCAACAACGGAACAGCTAAGCAAGTCTTTTTTGATTTCACTGATGTAATTTCTTCACCAAAAGCGATGTTTTTCAAGTCTATGCACCACGAGGGACACGCATGTACGAACACCTCCGTCGTGCGAATTTCTACGGACCATCCTCCCTTTGTTGAGAAGCAAGTGAATGTACAAGTAAAATAATTACTTTATTTTATATAAACAATATTACAAACTCTCTATACCATCACACGCTCACTCACTTCACAAACCACACACGCACACACCCACTCGCTTCTTATCACCCTACACTTACACTACACAAGACCCCTACACACACCCACACACCTCACGTACACACTCCACACCACTACACACACGCACTCACACAAGGGGCAAGAACCCTTATTTATAGGGTGTAAAGTCGGCACACATCCACCGACTTCCCACACCAAATATGTTTTCTTCCCTATTATTTTATTGGGGCCAATTCCATAAAAACACGAACTTTAGGGTTTGGGACAAATCTGCCCGAACTTTATTTTGTCTCGAAAAAAGCACCAACTTTCACTCCTGTCCCAAATCTAGCCTGCCGTTAACTCTCCTTCACGGTCATCCGTTAGGGTTGGTGCCCGCGGTTTCCGGCCGCGGATCCGTAGGCGGATCTCGAAAACGTCTCCCGCCCTCCTCGCCTATCCTCTCCCTCCACACGAGAATGCCTCCAACCGAAGAACATCAATGGCTGGATCACCGACGAACGAGAGGAGTCCGTCAATGGCCGCCGCCTCGTGATCTTCTCGTGGCCATCCTCCGTCCGTAGGGAATTCCGGGAGCGGATTCCGACGCCCGATTTGCCCCCGCCCGATGGCGCCCGCCCAAGATCCCGAAACCCTAGAACCCGGCTTCCTCTTCGAGTGGTACATCAACCCCACCTTCCCCTCGCCCTTCTACGTCGTCGGAGGCTCCGCCGCCCCCGCCGCGCCGCCGGCTCTGCGATTCCGATTCCGATTCCGATTCGGGATCCGACGGTTCCGGCTCGCCCGCGGCGCTCAAGACGCCGGGTCGGGCCGGACCGCCGTGAGCCGCCGCCGTGGTGGTGCGGAATCGGGGCCGAGGATCGATCGGATCGGCGGAATCGGCTCCGAATCCGCCCGACGCGCCGCGGCTGACGACGAGGCGGATCCGCCGCGCGGGATTGCGAGTGGTGAGCATCGATTCGGATTCGCATTCGGAGTATCCGGAATCCGAGAACGTGTGCTCGTTCGACTTGGAATCGCAGAGGAATCCGGGCGGAGCTCGAGTGGGAGGAGGTGAGCGAGCGGGGCGCACGATCGGGACGAAGAAGAGGTGATGGTCTCGTCGCAGAATTTTACCGAGGAGTTAGAAGGGGTTGTTGCTTCCGCTAAAGGGAAGTCAGCTGGAAAAGGAAAAAAAGAGAAGAGATTGCTGGTTTTGGCAGAGGGCGGAGGCGCAGATAAGAGGGAGGCGATAGAGCGCTCCTTCGCGAAATCCTCTTCATCGCTTCGCTTTGGGTTGGGGCGGAGGTCGGCTCGTTAGGGTTTCGGCCGGCCGGATCCGCCGCGGATCTGACGTGGAAATGCCAGGTCGGATGATCGTGAAGGAGAGTTAACGGCAGGCCAGATTTGGGACGGGAGTGAAAGTTTGTGCTTTTTTTTTTCGAATAAAGTTCGGGCCAGATTTGTCCCAAACCCTAAAGTTCGTGCTTTTATGGAATTGGCCCTATTTTATTGCAACTTTGTCGGGTCAACAAATTGCGGCTGAAGCTGAAGAATTATCTAGAGAGAAAAGTCTGGAGGAGTGGAGAGAGAGATCCGAGCACTTGAGAGAGAGCGAGGCGGTGCTTTTTCAACACCCTTGTCTCGTTATGCCTAGTCGTAACTCACGGACTACCAAACCATCGATAACGACAGACCCAACGGAAACATGTGAACCGGAGCTCGTCGATCTTCTCCATTTTCAAACGGGGTCTAATGAGCGACGACGTCGATAAATTGGTGCCCACGACCTTTCCAAGGGGGAGCATAGAAATTTCACTGGCCATGATGCATTGGCTCGATTGTTCAAATCACGAGTTTAGTAGACAATTCAAGGAGCTATTAGACGGTGATAGTCGCATATTTTATGCTTTTTAGCTTGGTGGGAAACGGATCCCATATGGTACGTGACAGAATCACGTTCATGAATGAGTAAAGAGACTTCAACGTCAACCAAGAGCCAACCCATCTAGATAAGTCTCATTTCCTAAACTATTGAAAAATCGGCTCTGTCCTCAACCGGGAACATTTCTTCCAATCAGTTTTGATCGGTATAGCCACACGTTACTTTAAGTTTAACATACCCAAAATACAGCAAATGAAAATAAAAAATATGAGCTTGCCGTTAAGATCATTGAACAGTGGTGAAGGAGTCGAGTTACTCGTCTTTTACAAAGTCACGGGTTCTATTCACATTGTGAGCAAACCTCGAAATGGCTCATATTACGTTGTTTAACGGCCACATACCTTATGTGGAGACTTTCAAACTACTAATTGGGCTGCGATGATAGGCACATGTTGACCCTCGGATCTTTAGGTTGCAAGTGACATGAAGTAGTGATGGCTCAAAGTAAACATTTTTGCGGGTGTGTAACCCCGACATATCTTAAAAGACTAGATTAGACCTAGTCCAAAATAGATGAGGGTCGCTGCCCTCTCTGGATTTTGGCGGCCCTTGCACAATTGGTAGGAAATTAATGACACGCGACTATACATATGGATATATATATGTAACCGTGTGCTTATGATATTATAATTTCATTCTAAAATGGGAAACATCATTCTAGTTTCATTGGCGTTTTCAATATTGACCTCGCAAGAGCGTTTGGCCAAAGGCATCATACACGGTCCATCCTTGAAGTTGTGCCGTTAAAATGCGAAATGCTCCTTTTTCTCTGGCTTAGCTGACAAACCAGTTCTCGTGATCGAACGGGGTCCAATTAAAGATTACTTTCTCCCTTGATTTTCTCTCAACTGGCCTTTCCTCGTCTGTTAGTCCTTTCTAATTCTAGAAGGTCCGGCTGCTCCCATTGACTTCTCATTCTCGGTCCCGCATTGTGGCGGGTAATGATGGGATCCAATGATCACCGGAGACTTTGGCTGTTCAGAGTCAGTTTGAGGAAAGTTTTTACCCGTCAATCCTGATACATATATGTTATGTTAATTCAATTTTTAATTTTTTAATTTAATCAATTTAATCTTTAATATTTGCAAGGAATTTTAATGTAATCATTTCAGTAAATTTCGCTGAAAATTCCCGAGACAACAGTTCAGTCATCAGTTGCGGCAAAAATTAATCACAAAGGCTACATCAGAATTCTATGCAAAGGTTTAAGGATAAGCTAGGAAAATTGGAAAATTTAGGATTGAATTAACATCTATACAATAAATTTATAACTAATTGGACAAGATCCCCTTCTTCTTATGGAAGGCCGGTCTTTCTATTGAACTTCAAACAGTGATAAAAAAAATGATGGATTGGACAAATCATATCTCTTAATCACTAGAATTTCAATGGAATTTTGGGGTTCAATAGTGAATTTTTATGCATGGATGTTTGTTTGATTAACTCCAATGTACGGATGGAAATTTTCTACCAAGTCCTATTCTTGAGAATTATAATCTCTGGAGCATATGTTGTCAATTATGTAAGGCATACAGATGGTGGAGCGACAAACATTATTTAAATTAAATAATAAAAAATAGAGCGAAAAATCAAAGACTTAATGTTCAAAAAATTTCACCTTGACTACTATGTGTCCTGCCTTTGTTTAAAGTCATTGAATCTTCTTCCAAGGAGATGCTATAAATAGAGTGGTATCTCAGTTCCTCTTAGCCCTCCTCCAACAATTTCTCAGAATTCTTCGAGCAGATTGAAGAATTTCGCATTGCCGAAATTCCATATCGAAGCAACCACCATGAAGGTAATAAATTGATGAGGAAATAATGAGTCGATTCACCTTATGTAAGCATGCTAATTCAAATTCTTGATTTTTCTTTTCTCTGTCTGTTTTTTTTTTTGCAAGCGGAAGGTCGTGATTAAGGTGTGCATGAACGACGACACCCCAAGATTTTGTTGTTTCAATCTTCTAAGCTTTCGCTCCAAAGTTTTCAGAGTCACTGGTGGCTTTTGAGGTGATTGATGGATTTATTCTTTTTTCATTGTTTATACGTGGATGACCATTTAGGTGTGTATTTTCTGTAAACTGTTCTGTGTTTCGAGATTAAGAATGGCAGGAAAAAAAAATAGAACCTCATTTGATTCAAAATCGATCCATTTTCTTTGTTGGTTTCCTCCAGGAGTTAAATCGGTGAAGATTGAGGATGACAAGGACCAGATCGAGATGATTGGGGATTTCGACTCAGGTCGCCCTCACCATTTTGCTTAGGAAGAAAGTCGGGCTCGCGCAGATAATTACCGTGAGCGAGGCCGACGCGAAAGAAAGCAACAGCGAAGACACGTCTGACGAAATAACGGACCCGCAGCCTGTCGTATATCCGTGCCCGTGCCCGTGCCCGCGCCTGAAATCGTCATCATCGGGGATCCATACCCTGAGCCCAGGTGCTTGTTCTTTTAAGATCAAGAAAGACAGACGATGATGACCTATATAAATGTACCTATCGACGCGATGAGCTTTTCAACAGGAGCAGTTTTGAGAAATGGAATAAAATCAATTTCCGGTTTTCACTGTGATTGAACTTTGTGATCGTCCTATGACTGAGATTACACTCTAATTTTGACTAGCTTGGAGCCTTCAAGGTTGAGAAAATAATGTATTTCCTGAAACATAATTAGCTCGATCTAGTGGGATGACTTTACTTATATATACGATAATCTTTGATGGGCATGTTGAAGTGAAATCGCTCTACCAAAGCCAACATGAGTCTCGAGACGATTCAGAAAACAAGCAACAGGCTCGCTCTCTGATTTGAGTTCGACATCTAAGTGATCAAAATGTCAGCAAAACAAAATTTCCAAGCTGAACTTTACAAGATAATAATGTATCCTGAGCTTGAAATCCTAGTCGTGCTAAGCCCGAACTGCTCGTAGGTCGTTCGGCTCGGATTTATCCCAAATAACTTATAGTTTTTGAAGTGGGGGCCAAAATAAGAGACAAAAGCATCAAACATGCACCATCATCCGTCACATGTCGCACGACCATCATCACCATCATCGTTGTATCACCCACCACCACTGTCGACTTGATAATAGGACCAATTTGATACAACCGCTGGATTCTCTATATTCACAGCTGCCGGTGCCGTTTGCCGCAACCATTTTCTTTGGTACGGTTGTCCACCACCTGCAAAACCACCATTACTGACCATCGTTCACAACCCATAGCCCCAACCAACCACAATAGCAAAGGTCGGGAACCTCTACCCGCCCGAAACCCGAGCCTTTAGCTCCGTAGACGCCTCCCGAAAGAACCAGCCACGTACTCCATACCCACACCTATCAACAATCACAAAACAAAGAAAGGGTGGCATAAGCTTTCAATACGATCAAATATCTTCATGAATAATAAAAATATTTTTCGTTATTCATTTCTATGCAAACTCGTAGGACCGACATAAATTGATGAGGATGACTTTTATAAATGCGCACTGTCGGTGTTTTTCTTTATAATTTTTTACAGTAGCAAAGTACTATCTCCTATTTTGACCAAGTCAAACGAAGGTAGGGTCCACAAGGAAAAATAAAAGATGGTTGACCTGGTTAATAAAAGGAAAAGAAAAAAAGAGAACGCACGGCTCCTCTTTTAACCAGGAGCCGCCCAACAAATAGAAAGAAGGGAAAGGAAAGAAGGAAAGAAGAAGAAGAGAATGAAAAAGAGAGCGCCTGCGAGGGTCCACTAAGTCGATTTAACTCTATAACACAATATTTGGTAAGTACTCGTGCCTCTTGTTCACCCAATCAAGGTAGTTTTCAGAAATAGGGCTTAAATTCAAGTTATGTGGAAATTGAGCCGCGAAGTCTGATTTTTAGGTTGTGAAACTTTGGGCTTTCGTGGGAATGGTGAATTATGGTGTTGTGGAGCCATGGATTTGACTGGTGTCATTTTAGAGCAACGGTTTTGTTGAAGCGAGATTTCAGGATTTTATCAATAAGTTTTGCATTGTGTTTAGGTTTGAGTAATTGTTTTAGGTGAATGATTTGTTAGTGCATGAGAGTCATGTTGTTAGCGTTTAGACGTAATTTAATCTTTTTATAGTTGAGGTAGAGTTTTATTTGATTTTAACATTATTCCTAAATTATTTTATAAGGCCGCGAGTTTAACAATACGTATACCGTTATTATTTGGTCGCAGGCGATGAGATGAGTGATACTATATCTTCTTTGATTTTGTAAATCCCGTGCCTTGAAAAGTATGTGTGTATGTGTATGTGTGTGTGTGTGTGTGTGTGTGTGTGTGTGTGTGTGTGTGTGTGTGTGTGTGTCTAGATATGTATGTATGTATATATTGAATTGAGAAGAGCATTTTTGTTACATAAAGCAGGATCGAGTATTCACCGCCTCCTGGTTATTTGAGAACGGTTTGAGAAACATATTATGAATTGTATTATGACAATTTATGTATATATAATTACATTACAATTGGTTTGTGGAAACGTTTAGAATGATTTGAGAAATGGATAAGAAATGGCGGATGGCTATATTGCGAAAAATTATTTGCTTGGTTTAAGATATTAATTTCCGGACTAGATTTCTAGTATTGAAAAATGGTTATTTATTCTCAATTGGATTGTGAACCCAGTAAGGGGTTAAGGGGCATGTATACCATGTTTATGATATTTTTCTCAACCGAGCCACCGGCTTTGTGGGTGAAGACCTTGCAAGGGAGAAATCTTGGTTGCCTTGTCATCAGGCATTGCGTTGTGACTAGGGTAGGATATTGAGCAATAGATTGGTCAATGAATGGACCATTGATGTGTGGTTTTTTATGGAGATTATCCAATGGACTTAACCATTAATAGTTGAATTATGATTGTGGTTTAAATGAGTATTATATATCAGTAGAAAACTTTGATGATAAGAAACAACTCTTATATGATTCAATATGTATTTTATATATTGAGTTTGAGTTATTAAGTTGGTAGTGCTTTGCATACGTGAATAGTGGTTACTCGATCTACTTAGAAAATATGTGTTATTCATTAAGCGATGGTTGTTCATTTCACTCGCCTTCCACGTTTTCAGATCCTCGGTTAGCAACCGATAGGGCAATAGTGCTATCGGTGGGAAACTTTTGGGAGTTGTCCTTTTGGATATGGCGTAAGGAAGTGTTGTATATAGTTGTTGCTATATGTTGGGTTGGCTGAGTTCTAGTTGTATATATTCTTTTGGTAGATTATAAAAACTCTAATTTTGTAACCAACCGGTTAGTTTATCTGATATGTATATATGATTTGAGATTTATATATATAAACACACACACATATATGTTACATGCATATATATGTTGGTACTTGGTTGTTGGTTATGTTTGAAGTTGCGTCCTTTGTGTGGAAGGACATTGTGTTATCCTTTTTTTTAGTAGTTTTTGGGGTGTGACGGTAGCATTTTTGAAAAATTAAAAAAATCAATTGCTGGATTTCATTGAGAATGACCAAGACGACTACTCGCTGATCTTGGCTAATTCAAAGCTTTCCTGAGAACACTTAAATGTTGCGATTGACATTCTCGAGAGTTCTCCTGGTAGCAATCATCGACCAGGGATAGCTTTTTCCACATGGATAAAAGAGGACGTCTTGTTTTAATGATCTTCAACTGTATCTACCTTTGTCCGCTACAATGGCCTTATCGTCCTTGTACGTTGAGGCAACTGGCTGCGCATCCGAATCACGTGTCGCGTGACCCTCATTATGAGTCATGAAGCGTGAAATCATTCTAGCACAATTTGAGCCTCGCCTAGCCATGGCAAGGCTAACCTTGCCAGCAATGGTGAGATCAACTCTCACCAATGGCAGTTGAGGCTTACCGACCCTTGCCTTTGCATAGTGGCGGTTTCCTTGCCCTTCTATGTTCCTTCCCGTAGGTGGCAACCTCACCTCACTCACCGATCGAAAAAAAGATAAATTAGCATGGTTTCCAAGGGTTAAAAGTTGCCAAAAATAATAAAGATAAAAGGAATCAAAGTTTTCTTCCCATAAGTTTTATGGCGCTTAGCAAGCGTTTGGAATGATTGTGCTTTTGACATGATTTTATTTTCCTCTTGTAAATAATATCTAACCTCCTTTCGATATTGAATACTTTATAGCATAATTGTTTTACTATATATTTTTAGAAAAAAAATATATTTTTTAAATAATTGATTATATCGCTTGAAATAATTAATTAATGTAAAATATTTTTATTATCGACAATAATTTATATCTAAATATTCGCATAGAAGATTTTTTTTCATTTATTCATTATTATAAGCATAAAAAAGATAATTTTCAGAAAAAAAAATTTCGAATCATTCATTTTCCGCAAAATAAATGCACATTTTTCTGATTTTTTTTTTTATCTCATCATTGTCGCGACCCAATTTTTCGGGTTCAATACCTAAAACTAGGTTAATGGATTACTTAGTCTTTAATTTTAGCTTGGCTCTCCCAAGCCTATACCAATTCGCGACTTAGGTTTGAATTTTTAACATGCAAATGATTTTCAATCGCCACTAATATATTTTTGGTGGGTTGATTATAAAACCCAAGTAAAGTAACGGGAGATTTACTTTACTTCTACGAACCAGAGATTTATGAGTGGGGACTTGGTTACACTGCATCATCCTAGTGCCCTTTCAGACATTTCTATTTCATTTTTAAAAAAAATGTTTGGCAATTAAATTGATTTTAATTTAACTTCCTAACGTGATCATACATGTGCGCATACCACCGCCTTAACACTCAAGAAAGCAATTAAATAATGCAAAACATACCTAGAAGCAACGAAAGCATCTGCATTGTTAAATCGAAATTTACATCAGCCATCCTAGATATGATTTTTAATTATCGCGCAATTTCAATTTTTGTTTTCACTTTATTTAATGAAAATCATGCGATGCATGCTAATAATCTAATATGATATAGCAAAGACGACCTAAACTACATGACATGAAGAAATGCAATAATTAAATGCAATCTAAATGACTTCATTCCAATGACATGCAATGCGATGCAATGACATACAAAATTATTTAAACTAAAATGACATACAACATATAATTTAGTATGTGAGTTATATGTCATGAACATTTATTAAATGACTTAGTCTAATGACGAGGAAGTTCTAATTAAATGAACTTAATAAAAACTAAATGACGTGCATTTGATATTTCTATTTTTAAAAATGCAAAAATGATCTAGCTAGATTAAAATTCTATCTAATTTAAATTAAGGATTAAGTCACATTAAATCCTAATTTAAACTAAGATATTATCTTAATGCAATTTATCTAATATGCAATGACATGCGGAGCATGCCCTAATTCTACATGGCATATGCATGATATTTATTATTTTTATTATTTTTTTTATAAAATTCAAAATTTAAAATTGCCATGTAATTAAACATGCAACTTAAATTAAACAAAAACTAAAATCCTAAATGAATGCATTTTTTGTTTTTTATATTTTTCGAACTGAAATCCCTATCCTAGATATGCAAGATAACAAGAAATATTCTAAAACAAACTGAATCTTAATTCAAATATTTTTTGGGTTTTTTTAGTGGTTTTCCAAAACAAGCAATTATCAAATAAACTTTGTATTTACACTAATCAAGGCATCCAATCAAATAAAGAATTACAAAGAATCGAAAAAATAACATGTTATCTCACAGGTCAAATTAACGATTACTATAATCCTGAATGTCACGACAAGAAGATCAAAATAACTAAAAATCTGATCCAAATTCTTACGGATCAAATTAATAGTTATATTGATTCAACACTTAAATTACTATCAACAAACCCCCAAGAATTAATACAATTAAAAAAAAAATGACCTGGTCAAATTAATAATTACAATAATCTTAGGGATAACTCCTGCCGATAATGCCTACAATATCCAATGTCACTAAAGAAATGCTACCAAACGGAATAACTAAAAAATAACCTAACAAATAAAAAGAATAAAATAAATTAAAAAGTAAAAAGTAAAAAATAATAAAAAACTACCTAAGGTAAGTAACAGAGATGGGGTGACGCCGGGGGAACGAATCGTAGGCGGAGGCGGTGCGGAGGCGCGGCGTCGGCGAGGTCAGGAGCGGCGGGCTTCGGCCGCCGAGCGAGCAGGAGGCAAGGGCGACGTTCAGCGGCGGCGGAGGCGCTCGGGTGCTCGCGGCTGTGGAGGCACAATCGTCGGATCGCCTGGCGTTCAATGCCGTTGGTGAGGGCAGAGGGTCTGGCAGTGGCGCGCAGCGCTTGAGCAGTTGCAGGTCACCGGTACAGAGCTCGCCGGCAGGAGGAGGTTTGCTGCAATGGTCGGGCTCGGGGCGTCGTGGCAGGTGGCGCTCAGCGCTCAGGCAGTCACAGGTCGCCGGATCGGGGCTCGGGCTTGCTGCGGTCGCGGGTTGGCGCGGCGATTCGGCGACGGCTTTGCGGATGGCAATCGGCGGGCGCTCGGGCGGAGTGAACGCGAGCGGAGCAGGGGTAGGGCTCGGCGCGGCACGGTGGGCTCGAGTGGAGGAAGACTCAGGCGTCGGGGACTCAGGGCGGTGCGGCGGTGGCGCTGACCGAGGAAGAGCGTCGGGGGTCTGGTACTCGGGTGGTCAGAGGCGCAGCGACAGCGGAGGTGCGGCGGGCCGGTTCGGAATCAACAGTGTCGCGGGTTGCAGAAGCGCGGCGGTGTCGGGCTCCGATGGTGCTGCTGGGCGTCGGCGCTGGGTCGCGGGCATCGCTCATGAAGGGCCTCGGCAGCAACGAACGGGGCAGGAGCAACGCCGGGTCTTCGAATGCGATACTGGAGCTGTGCTGGTGGAGACACGGGCGGAGCGGCGGTGGTCAGCAGCTCGGCCGCTGGCGTTGGGTGGCGCGGGCACAGTGGAGGCCGGCTTGCGGGCAACAGGGACACCGGCGGAAAGGCCCTGCGAAAAAGGACTGTTCTTTCCTTTTTCCTCTGCTTTTTCTTCTTTTTCTTCTCTCTCTCCGGAGAATGCCGCACGTCCACCTCAAGTCTCTTCTGCCTTCTGCACTGCTCTGCAGAAGCTGCTTGACTTTTCTCCTTTTCCCCCCTTTTCACTTGACTTTTTTTTTTTGTGTTTTCTTTTTCGACGAAGAGAAGCCCCCGCCCAGTTTCCGAAGCCTCCACTCTTTATTTATAGAAAAAAGATCCAGTTCGTTCTGCTCACGAAGATTTGTATATAACAACCCAATCGCGAAGATTTGTATATAACTGAAGATCATCATTCGAAAAGAGGAGATGTGCTCAACAAGAAAATGGCTCCAAATTCTTTATGAAGATTTTTTAAGATGATTCACTCAACTTTTGATGTAGCTTCATTATTCAAAATCTTTCAAAATCTCCTATCCGCAACAAAATATTTTAGATTATTGCTTATCCTCCTTAATATTCCCAACGACTTTACCACCAAAAGACTAAAGATAAGATTGCAATATGATTTTTTAAATGTCAAAAACCACCGCAATATCGCATCAAATCTTAATTTCCCACGAGATAATTAATTTTAAAAAAACAACGGGCTTGGGCTAATTTACTCTTTCAAGGACCTAATCCGGCTTGCCAAGCTAGAGCTTAGAAATATTAATTCACACCCCTCCACCACCAGTCCTAAAAATAAAATGCAAATATGCGTACTAAAAACAAATGCACCTAAATCTATATGCTATGCAATTAATATTTTTTCAGGGATAAAATTAACCCTAATTTTCTATGCAATAAATAAATGACCAACTCGCCAAAATTTAGGTGTCAACAATCATTATGTACAAATAGAAAGCTTGAGGATCAAATTTCATAAATAGAACAAGTAGAAAAAAAAAAAGGAATAAGAGAAGAAAAGGAAAAAGGAAAAATAAAAAGAAATTAAATGAACAAATAATATTAAAATATTAAAATATTATTAAGATTATCCACGCCGGCACCGACCATGCCATGTTAGAAATTCGCCATCTAAGTTAGAAATTTTCAACCAAAATTGGTCGATGGACTCAATTAGAAAATGCGAATAGATTTAGGACTCAATTAGAAAAATGCGAATAGATTTAGGACTCAATTAGCAAAAATGCAATAGGTTTAAGATTTTGTAGGCAATTTTCTCTATTAGTTCGTATTTTACATTAGCGCTTGACTTAACATTTGGCCGTAATTTAATCCCACCCATAATGTGATCATTTAATATATTCAAATCCGAATTATAATTGACTACTGTAAATATATAATAATCAAAAGAACCTTTTTTTCTCAAAATTTTATAGGAACTGTGTTCGCAATGACTCTAATGTTTTTTTTTTTTTTGGCTTTTATTTTTAAATCAGGAGAGAAAAGCTCCTAGCTTTAGTTTTATATCTAAATTTGGAGATGAAAGTTTATGCCAAATCTTGGAGAAGTCATAGAACCACGTCTTGAGTGTTCTATTGGTTGGACTGGTGACAACATTCACACAAAGTTTTTAAATGCAAACAGATTTATTTACCACGACGAACGAAGAAAAGCAACAACAACAGGCAAAAGAGGAAAAAAAGACTCCCGGATTAAATTGAGAGGAAAAAAGGTAATAAACCTAAAAAGGAAAACTATAGCAAAGCAGCTGAGAGCCTGCAGGTGAAGTGTCTTTGACTGAGGATTTTTCGGGAGAGAGAAGGTTGCGGACAGAGATTAGGGTTTTTGTTGGATAATTTGACTTTCATTTGATCCAAAACCTATTAGTTATCCTCAGTCCAGAGAAATAAATTAATTATACTGAAACCTTCGAGGATCATCGTTCTTGCTTTCTTTACCACATCGTCATTCATCAGTCTGTCTTCTTTGCTAATAGTTTAGATCATAATGGCTTCAACGTTTCTCACCGCCTCTTGGCATTACTCGGTGTCACTCACATTCTTCACCGTCATTCGGGATTGTTCTCGAGATACATCCATAGAAAAGAAAGAAAAAGAAGATATGATCTTCTCATCTAAAAGGTCTAAGTAGAAATAATTTTTGAAAAAGTAATGGTCCAATGTGATTTCACAGACACGTCGTGTTAAGTAAATTGATATGTATTATCAAGAATAAGAGTCAATGGCGCATGATTTCACGTCCCCTCCAGTGAGAGGAAGGGCTCAGAATTCCAATGGAGTCCTATTGAGATCAAGAGCTTGATTCGAGTGACAAAATGACTTGACATAGCAAGCACGAAACCTTAGTTTATTCAATAAAATTTGTATTCTAGATGTGATTTTCTTTTGAAAAATCCTCAGTGACACGTGTAACGAATTCTTCAAAAACAATCCATAAAGGACATGGCAAGCATATAATCAGTGGACACGCCTTCATTGTTAGAAACTCGATTATCAACTTCATAACAACAGGTGTATTTTTTTTTTTTTTTGAGTAAATGGAGATGACTAAGCTTCGCTATAACTCAAATTGTGGATCTAACCCCAATAGAGCAAGATATAATACAGCCAACACCATCTTCTTGTCTTCTAGTTCTTGATTATCGTTTATGCCCCAGTTGTTTAGGCATCAAAGCTTGGCAAGCAAGAACATCGTATGCTGACCGCGAACCAAGGGATTTCTCTTCTCACGCAAGACAAAAGCATGTATTTAGGCAGCTATCAATCACTAGACCAAGAAGAAGAAGCACAAGAGATCCTGCCACATTTTTCCGGTCATTTTTTTATTTTTATTTTTTTTAAAACCTTTTCTGGGAATTTTTCAAAGGGAAAAATTTGGATTTCACGAAAAAATGGAAGTTGGAACCTAAGTAAGTCCTTAAGAAACTTCATTTAGATCCTCGTCCTGACCTTGAGATCACCTACATGTAAAATGTCGAGGGTATTGTTGGGAGGAAGGCAAAAAAATATACTATACCAATTGAGGAAGGGTGTGCGAGCACTAGTACATTAAAAAAAGAAATGCATCCGTAGAGCTAGCCGTCTCTGTATATGAAATAAACAAATTGGGGACGCATCGTGGGAGTTTCGACTCCACTCCTTTTCCGGGAAAAATTAGGTGTACCCAACAACATGGAAGTAGGACAATGAGGAAAAGTCAATAAATGTCGCATTTTAGGGCGCTGTGCATGTGAACTCGGGTTGGGGTTGCGGTAAAAGCTGGAAATTGGCTCTTTTTGTTGTTTTCCAGCATGATTGGAGGGAGAGGAAGTCCTTGTATGGAAGCGAATGATCAAGACTTGAGGGTTGGAATTTTAACAGAAGGCACAACAATTGAGGAAACTTTAGTATTTTTAATTATTTGTTTTTCGGCAGAAGTGCATACATGAAACAGGAAGAGTATTCATCAAGACATCGACCTCCTTTCTTGGATAAACCCTTGGCCTTCAATTCTTCTTACCCTTCTGTGCATGATGATTCATGCTTGATGGGAAATACCCGTCTTGACCCTGTTTTAGTAGACCGATTGAGTTGCAGTCATTGTTCTTGTGGCATCTTCATATGAGACTCACGTAAAACCCACAAAATCAATTGTCGTGATTTATTCAATGTTGTAAATCCAAGTCAAAATCCTTTATGGCATAATTATTTATATGCCATAAAATTATTTTTAAAACTTTTTGGTAGAAAGGTAGAATGTTTTGCCCATGAAAACCCCCAAAATACGTCCAGTCAGGAATGCTAACACAGTAACATATATACACGACATTATAGGGTTCGAAGGCAATTAAGTCGAACTCCATCAAATTGTACACGAGAGAGAATCTAATACGTATACCCTCAAGGTTTCCTCAACGAAGGCCGTTCATCCTCTCCGTGGGACGGCAGGGCAAGTAGGTTTAGCAGCCCGTAACGCAGTTTTGACGAGGCAGAAATCCCTTTCTTTACTTCAATTTACCAGCACCACGACTTTTTGGCCAAAGGCATCACCGACGGTTGGAAAATGCGAATGCTTCTTTTCTCTAGCTCATTGACAACTATCTAAGGTGACAAACGAGTGATTGAACCTGGACTCAGTCATTAGTTTTGATTGAGCATGAACTTTCCGTAGATTTTCTCTTTACCATCATTGTCTCATCCTATTATTGGGATAATTATTCAAAAAATCCTAAACTTATTATATGACGGCCAATTCAGTCTTAAACTTTTCAATTGTGCTAACTTAGTCATAAACTTTTAGACGGTTTACTAATTTAGTTATAAACCTTTCAATTATGTTAATTTAGTTTTAAACTAATTTAGTCTTAAACCTTTTGAAATTTTGTCAAACCCCAAAGCTCTCACGCCAAAGCTTTTAAACTTGCGGCTGGCTTTCCAGGTGATTGTTCTCGGTGTTTCAAGATTTAGAACAGCAAAAAAACAAACACAAAAAATGAAGCTCTGTTGATTAGAAACTGATCCGTTTCTTTGTTGGTTCCACTTTAGGAGTTCAATCCGTGGCGCTGGTGGGTGAGCAGGACCAGATTGAGGTGACCGGAGAGGTCGATGCGGTCAACCTCACCACTTTGCTCAGGAAGAAAGTTGGGTTTGTGGAGATAGTTTCTGTGGGTGAGGCCAAGAAAGAAGGCGAGAGCAAAGACAAGCCTGGCGAAACGAAGGATGCGCAGCCCATCATATGGCCATACCCGCGCCATGAAATTGTCTACGTCGAGGATCCACACCCCAAAACTTGGTGCTGGGCCCTATAAGATCGACGATGACGACTTATACAAATGTACTGCATCAATGAGATAACTCTATTCACATGAGCAATTTAGAGAAACGAATAAAAGTAATCACGAGATTGAACTTTGTGATCGTTCTATGGCTAATACTAGTTTCTCTCTGATTTTGACTAGATGGGGTCTCCAAGATTGAGATTTGTTGAAACCATGACCAACACTGTTACACATCGTTGAGGGGGTCGCGCAACGGTGGTCTCAATATTTCTTGAAACTTAATCAGATCAATTTAGTGGAATGAGTTTATCTTACCGATGTCAATATGAGTTTGGAAAGACAAGACATCTTCTGCTAAAATTTTCATAACCTCAAGATGTATCGAATTGATAATGCTAATATAGTAACATATATACACCATCCGAGATAAGATTTGGTCCTCCAACTTGATAATATATCTTCATATCTCATCGTTCAACTCATTAATTGCAGTGAATCTATCTATATTTGGTTTGCGCAACTCAATCGAACTCTGTCAAATTGTACGCGGTAGAGAACCTAGTCCACATACCCTCATGGTTACCTCGGAAATGGCCGTTTGCCCTCGCCATAGGGCGGTGGGGGCGAACAGGCTTAGCAGCCCTCAGCACGAATTTGACGAGGCAAGAATCGCTTCTTCCACCATCTTGCTGTAGTAGAAATGGCATGGATGGCAACCGTCGCTTACTCGGTGAAGGTGGTGATGCGCCATTATTCGAACGTCTTTAGCGCTGCTGGTTGCCACCGTCACCGGCCAACTTTTTCTTTAATTTGCTTATGTTGCAGAAATAGGTTTAAGTTTACCATGCCTGAAAATAATGACTAGTCAACGGTGGTCCCATCCTATCCTTTTTTTCTTTTTTTTTTATTTAACCAAATCTAATTGCAAGAATAGAAAGCTTGATGATCCAATTGCATAAATAAAATAAGAGGGTAAAAACCGTAACTATACATTATATAAATATATAGCCGTGTACTCGTGATAATATAATTTCATTTCACAATGGAAAACATGACATTGTTTTGTCCGATATCTGATATTGACCGCACATGAATATTTGGTTAGAGACATCATCGACGGTTGACCCTCCAATTTGCACCTGGAAAATGCGAATGCTCCTTTTCTCTAGCTCATAAGAAACAATTAAGTGAACAAATCGATGATTGAACCTGGTTTAAATCAGTCATTACTTTGGAGGCAGGAAGAGATGTGTTGGCGCATAAAGACTCGGATTTATTGGTTTAAGTCGGGAGGACAGGAATACAAAGAACTTCCTCACAACTACCGTGCAAAGGACACAGCGTGCGAAGGAGACAGGGCAACGGGATTTCTATGCTGAAAATAGATGATCATAAACTGGTGTTGAGAGCCAAACATGTTAAAACAACACATGGTAGAAGAACAAGCCAAGTGCCATGACTTAGTATAAGGGAACACATAGATGTTAAAACTTTCAAAAGATACACTAAAGTGCACAAATTAGAGAAAAAATGAACATTTAAGTGCTAAGAGCAAGAATTTCCTGCTAAAACAGTTGGTGTGGCTTGTTCCGACAGGAATTTTTTAATGATATGGCATTTATTTTATTTTATTTTTAAATTATCCACATAGACAAGGCAAACAACGTTATACTATCCACATAAACTATGCGAGACAACGCTAAATGATATTGTTTTGGCACTTGAGTGATCATTTGCTGCAA
Source organism: Eucalyptus decipiens (assembly GCA_014182575.1). Taxonomy (NCBI): domain Eukaryota; kingdom Viridiplantae; phylum Streptophyta; class Magnoliopsida; order Myrtales; family Myrtaceae; genus Eucalyptus; species Eucalyptus decipiens. Next base: position 39,389,166 of record CM024619.1, read on the forward strand.
AACTTGACACTTAAGTGTTTACCTCTAATAATGAGTGGCACATAAATGATCACTTATATCATAACTTGATACTTAAGTGATCATTTTTTAACCACGATTGACATTTAAGTGAAAATGGAGGACGATGTCATTTGACACAAGGATTGCTAAGTGAACATTCCGACGAGTCATAGAACTTCAACCAAAAAAAAAAAAATCACACATATCGCCGTATAATAATTAAGTTTAAAAAAAAAATCACAGATAATCAACGCGGTCCTCTTTTGTCGGCCCGTAGACAATCTGGACTGAATCGAAACGCAGGATATAATCCTTGGAGTCTTAGGATACTTAGGGCGCGTTTGGTAACGATTCTGTTCCCGGGAGCTGATTCTGATCAGAACTGATTCTTTTTTATTCTGTTCCCGGGAACTGATTCTAAGTATTTTAAGCCGTTTGCAGAATCGTCCAAAATTTTTGATTCTGAATAGAATTGCGTTTGGTACCGTGTTCATTAATTCCTGTTCCAAATCAATTTCTTTTAATTTTTAAATAATTTTTTTACTTTTTTTTCCTTTGTTTTCTTTTCTTTTTTTTTTTTTTTTTTTTTTTCATTTTTCATTTTTTTTCTTTTCATTTTCCTTTTCATTTTCCTTTTTTTTTTTTTTTTCCTTTTTCTTTCTTTTTCTCATCTTCTTCTTCTTCTTGCCGGTCGCCGGACCGGCGACCGGCCGACGAGGGCCGGCGACCTCACCGGAGCGTCGCCGCCCCTCGGCGAGGCTCGGCCGGCCTCGCCGCATCATCCGGCGAGGCTCGCCTAGCCCCGCCGGTGGCCAGCCGACCTCGTCGGGGTTGGGCGAGGCCCGCCAGCCACCGGCGAGGCCGGGCGAGCCTCGCCGGTGGCCGGCGAGCCTCGCCCGGCCACCGGTGGGCCGGGTGAGCGCGAGGCTCGCCCAGCCCCTACCCGGCCCCGGCGAGGCCTCGCCCGGCCTCGGCGAGGCCTCGCCCGCCCGGCGAGGCCCGCCCGGCCACCAAACTCGTCCCCGGAACAAGAATCAACTTTTTTGGTTCTTGATTCTATTCCCAATCTGTTCCCGAACAAAAATTTTACCAAACGCGATTCTAGGCCCAAACCGATTCTGGGAACAAAGAATCAGAATTTGGCCCTGTTTGGATGGTTACCAAACAGGGCCTTAGCGGCACATGAAGAAGCTGGAAAAGGAAAGTAGTTAGAAAGTTGGTCATCAAGTCTTAAATTTTCTTTTTAATTAGGGAAATAGAGGATTTAGGGAGAATCCTACTCGACTTAGAACAGGAAAGATATGACCGATCCGTGTAACACTATTAAAGTATAAGTTTGTGCACACAAGATTCAACTCTATCCTCATAAAAACTCTCCAAAATTCCAACACAACCCAAATCGTGGAACTCCTCGAGTCACTAACCCTTCCATCTCATGAAGAACTAAGAAAATCTCTTGCAGTTTCCACCCCGATTTACCGATGGCTACAGATATTCACGTCCATGCCCAAATATGTCGTTGGAGGGCAAATGGGGACACATTATTTGAAGAGCACAAGCTCATGCAATAGGTAGAAGAGTGGGTCTGCTAATTATAACCATAACCAATTGAAGGAGATAAATCGCTGATGGACTGACTTTCTAGAACGGCCAGTGGTTCCGAGGAAGGGACGAAGAGTAGCTTACTAAAACAAGTAAGTTCAAAATCCCTGACCTCCATCTTTTAGTAAACCCCTTTACCCTCCCCTCTCTCCTTCTCGTTCCAGGTATGTAACTCGTTCCCCTCCTCTCCTTTCAGTCGAGCCATCCGTCAGCCGCGGACCAACAATCTAGCAAAAGGGCTAAAAAGCTCCTTTCTCATACCTTCCCCTTTCTCTAAGTGGCAAGCATCAAAGCCCAGCAAAGCCAAGCTATACAAAGAGCTCCTTTCAGGCCCTACTATTAACAAGTGAAAGTTGCTGGCACCCACCATACCTTGCTTTGGGGCATGCAATTAATGTAGAGCAGCCCACTAAACCATGATCTAATACGGGTAATTTTATTGGGTTAACCTCTTGAAAGATGGCGCTAAGGCAACAAAATTGTAACTACAGTATTTGAAACTAGAAATTCTAGATGGGAAAACTATTGTGCGAATGCCATAAGAGGTTATTGAACAAGCGGACCCTAGATGGGAGGAATGCCGAGTTGGCAACCTTGATTTTGCCTAATATAAGTTTCACGCAAGGAACCTCTTGCTCTTAAGGATAAACTACGATATTTGATGGACTGGCAGTTCAACCATGTAATTTATCCCTCAATCTGAACAAACTTGACCTGCTCCTTTAGTTTAGGGCTATAGAGTTTACTTGCTTCTCACTAATGGCAGAATCGTAAGCTTGATCACTCGACTCTAAACAAAAAAAAAAAGAAAAAAAAAAAGAAAAAGAAAACTCAGTTATAGGATGACAATTTTTCACTCCGGAAAGGTAGGTTCCATACTGACAAGACCTCCTATCCTAGAATAAGCTCATTTCACACCAAAAACAACGGAACTTAATCACCAAGATTGAGTTGGGTAAAGCCCTAATGTAACTGAATGAAGTGAATATGCAGCTTCCTCGTAATGGTAGAAAGAGGAAACGCTAAGCGAAAAAAGGTGTTGATTGCTTAATGAGTTATGGCCACTAGTCATTCGGATTTCTCTTTATTCATTTCACTATGCTCACTGGGTATTTAGCTAGCCTATATCGCCGCTTTCGCTTCCGTACTCAACCGTCTCTCTCTTTAGTCTGATCTAGCCTCTAGCATCTTCTTGGGGAAGGGAAGACCATCAGGAAACAGACGTTGAAGCTACATCAATCAATAATTACCGCAGCGTCTGAGTTAGCGGCATGAGTTTTCTCCTCTGCAGCAGGCAAAAAATCGCACAGATGATGGGAATGCAAGCAAAGGCAATTGACCCATATGTGAAAGAAAAGGGAGAGGGGCACGGTGTGTCTGGGGATTTGTTACTCACTTTCAAACAATTGCACTCTAATGATGAAGTAGGGATTGATATAATGGCTTTAGCAATCTACGGGCTGGTACCCTGAATCCTGGTGCTGGCTCTAGGATCGACGGTGATGACTTGTATGAAAGTCCGATATTGATGCGGTGAGTTTTTCTTACACGAGTTTGTAAAATGGAGTAAAATCTTGATCGAAATTGAACCGCGTGATCGTGCCATGACCAAAGACTAGTCCTCTCTAATTTTGACTAGCTGGAGTCTCCAAGATAAAGATTACCGAAATCTCGACCGATACTTTATTATATGCAGGAAAATAACGAGGTACCAAATATAATATAAAGTGTGTTTTGACACCCGGGGGGGGCTAATGAGCTCTCACTATTTATTAAAACAAAATTTGCACGATATTTAGTGGGATGAATTTATTTATATATATTAACATATTAATCTCTTTTGCGTGTCCTGGGTCGTTTGGCTCGGTTTTATCTTAGATTAATTTATAGTCTTTGAAGAGTTTGCCTGCCAAAATAAGAAAGATGAAAGGAATGAAATATGCACCACCACCGCTCTTCTTAGCTCTGCAAACATGCACCACCATCTGCATGACCATCACTACCATTTTTAATGCATTGCTCCACCACCACCACCGCCACCATTGCTATCGACGGCAAAATAGGACCAATTCGACGAGACCACTTGACTCTCTATATTTCGATGAAAAATTAATTAAAAAATCAATGTCGGATAATTTATTGGAAATGACATTTAAAATGATTGATTTTATTTCGATGTGACATTTAAGTGAGTGAAAAAAATTTATAATACTCAAATGAGTGTCATACATAAATTATAGAGCTTGCATTGTTCTTATTCCAACATTATGCATCAGACAAACCTAATCAAATTTGATCTTGACTGGGCACTTGGATGTATGGGCATGACTCGTCTCTAAATACCTTTTCCATTTTTGCGATAATTCGGAAATTATGAAAAGCTGTGATCAAACAATCGAAATTACTTAATAAATGTTAACTTTTCAGACAAACACGACTATTGAAAATTAACTCTTTTGATCAAACAATGGTATTAATACGCTTCTCTATCTACTTTGTGTGTGTATATATATCAAGTCAACAACGGAACAGCTAAGCAATCTTCTTTGACTTCACTGATGTAATTTCTTCACCAAAAGTAATGTTTTTCAAGTCTATGCACCACGAGTCTGACCAAAAAAAAAAAAAGTCTATGCACCACGAGGGACACGCACGTACGAACACCTCCGTCGTACGAATTTCTATGGAGCCCACGACCTTTCCAAGAGGAAGCATAGAAATTTCACTGGCCACGAAGCATTGGCTGGATTGGCTGGATTGTTCAAATCACGAGTTTAATAGTCAATTCAAGGAGCTATTAGACGGTGATAGTCGCATATTTTATGCTTTTTTGCTTGGCGGGAAACGGATCCCACATGGTACTTTCCTCAACCGGGGAGCATTTCTTCCAATCAGTTTTTGATCGGTATAGCCACACGTTACTTTAAGTTTAACATACCCAAAATACAACAAATGAAAAAAAAAAAAAATACTGGCTTGCTGTTAAGATCATTGAACAGTGGCAAAGGAGTCGAGTTACTTGTCATTTACAAAGTCACGAATTCTATTCACATTGTGATCAAATCTCGAAACGGCTCATGTTACATTGTTTAATGGACACATATCTTATGTGGAGACTTTCAAACTACTAATTGGGTTGCGATTATAGGTACACGTTGACCCTTAAATCTTCACATTGCAGGTGACGTGAAGTAGTGATGGCTCAAAGTAAACATTTTATTGCGGGTGTGTAACCCCCGACATATCTTAATAGCCTAAATTAGACCTAGTCCAAAATAGATGAGGGTTGCAGCCCTCTCTGGAAAATTAGATCTAGTCCAAAATAGATGAGGGTTGCAGCCCTCACCTGGCCTCACTTTACCCTTAAATCTTCACATTGGTGAGTGATGGCTCAAAGTAAACATTTTATTACGGGTGTGTAACCCCGACATATCTTAATAGCCTAAATTAGACCTAGTCCAAAATAGATGAGGGTCAGCCCTCTCTGGAAGCTAGATTAGATCTAGTCCAAAATAGATGAGGGTCTTTGGATTTTGGCAGCCCTCACCTAGGCCTCACTTGTGGGACAACACGGCATGCTTCCCTCGCACAATTGGTAGGAAATTAATGACACGTGACCATAAATATGGATGTATATATGTAGCTGTGTGCTTGTGATATTATAATTTCATTCTAATTAAAGATTACTTTCTTATTGATCATGAACTTTCCCTTGATTTTCTCTCAACTGTCTTTTCCTCGTCTGTTAGTCCTTTCTAATTCTAGAAGGTCCAGCTGCTTCCCATTGACTTCTCATTCTCGGTCCCGCATTGCGGCGGGTAATGATGGGATACAATGATCACTGGAGACTTTGGCTGTTCAGAGTCGGTTTGAGGAAAGTTTTTACTCAGTCAATCCCGATATATATATGTTATGTTAATTCAATTTTTAATTTTTAAATTTTATCAATTTAATCTTTAATATTTATGGAAAATTTTAATGTAATCATTTCAGTAAATTCCGCCGAAAATTCCCGAGACAGCAGTTCAGTCATCAGTTGTGGCAAAAATTGATCACAAAGGCTACATCAGAATTCTACACAAAGGTTTAGGAATAAGCTAGGAAAATTAAAAAAATTAAGATTGAATTAATATCTGTATAATAAATTTATGACTAATTGGACAAGATCCCCTTCTTCTTATGGAAGGCCGGTCTTTCTATTGAACTTCAAATAGTGATAAAAAAAAATGATGGATTGGACAAATCATATCTCTTAATCAATTGAGTTTCAATGATTTTTTGGGGTTCAATAGTGAATTTTTATGCATGGATGTTTGTTTGATTAACTCCAATGTACGGATGGAAATTTTCTACCAAGTCCTATACTTGAGAATTATAATCTCTGGAGCATATGTCGTCAATTATGTAAGGCATATAGATGGTGGAGCGACATGAATTATTCAAATTAAATAATAAAAAATAGAGCGAAAAATCAAAGACTTAATGTTAAAAAAATTTCACCTTTGACTACTATGTGTCCTGCCTTTGTTTAAAAATCATTGAATCTTCTTCCAAGGAGATGCTATAAATAGAGTGGTATCTCAGTTCCTCTTAGCCCTCCTCCAACAATTTCTCAGAATTCTTCGAGCAGATTGAAGAATTTCGAATTGCCCAAATTCCAAATCGAAGCAGGCACCATGAAGGTAATAAATTGATGAGGAAATAATGAGTTGATTCACCTTAAGTAAGCATTGCTAATTCACACTCTTGATTTTTCTTTTCTCTTTTTATTTGCAAGCAGAAGATCGTGGTTAAGGTGTGCATGAATGACGATACCTCAAGATTTTGTTGTTTCAACCTTCGAAGCTCTCGTTCCAAAGCTTTAAGAGTCGTGAGTAGCTTTCAAGGTGATTGATGGATTTATTCTTTTTTCATTGTTTATATGTCGATAACCATTTAGGTGTGTATCTTCTGTAAACTGTTCTGTGTTTCGAGATTAAGAATGGCGGAAAAAAAGAAGAAGAAGAACCTCATTTGATTCAAAATCGATCCATTTTCTTTGTCGGTTTCCCTCCAGGAGTTAAATCGGTGAAGATTGAGGATGACAAGGACCAGATCGAGATGACGGGGGATTGCGACTCGGTCGCCCTCACCACTTTGCTTAGGAAGAAAGTCGGGTTCGCGCAGATAATTACCGTGAGCGAGGCCGACGCGAAAGAAGGCAAGAGCAAAGACACGTCTGACAAAAAAAAGGACCCGCAGCCTGTCGTATATCCGTGCCCGTGCCCGTGCCCGCGCCCTGAAGTCGTCATCATCGGGGATCCATGCCCTGAGCCCAGGTGCTTGTTCTTTTAAGATCAACAAAGACAGACGATGATGACCTATATATATGTACCTATCGACGTGATGAGTTTTTCAACAGGAGCTGTTTTGAGAAATGGAATAAAATCAATTTCCGGTTTTCACTGTGATTGAACTTTGTGATCGTGCTATGACCGATATTACACTCTGATTTTGACTAGCTTGGAGCCTTCAAGGTTGAGAAAGATAATGTATATCCCGAAACATAATTAGCTCGATCTAGTGGGATGACTTTACTTATATATACGATAATCTTTGATGGGCATGTTGAAGTGAAATCGCTCTACCAAAGCCAACATGAGTCTCAAGACGATTCAAAAAACAAGCAACAGGCTCGCTCTCTGATTTGAGTTCAACATCTAAGTGATCAAAATGTCCGCAATACAAAATTTCCAAGCTGAACTTTACAAGATAATCATGTATCCTGAGCTTGAAATCCTAGCCAGGCTAAGCCCGAACTGCTCGCAGGTCGTTTGGCTCGGATTTATCCCAAATAACTTTATAGTTTTATAAGTGGGTGCCAAAATAAGAGACAAAAGGATCAAACATGCACCATCATCCGTCACATGTTGCACGACCATCATCACCATCATCGTTGTATCACCCACCACCACTGTCGACTTGATAATAGGACCAATTTGATACAACCACTGGATTCTCTATATTCACAGCTGCCGGCGCCGTTTGCCGCAACCATTTTCTTTGGTACGGTTGTCCACCGCCTGCAAAACCACCATTACTGACCATCCTTCACAACCCATAGCCGCAACCAACCACAATAGCAAAGGTCGGGAACCTCTACCGCCGCCTGAAACCTGAGCCTTTAGCTCCGTAGACACCACCTGAAAGAATCAACCACGTACTCCATACCCACACCTATCAACAATCACAAAACAAAGAAAGGGTTGCATAAGTTTTCTATATGATCAAATATATTTATGAACGATAAAAATATTTTTCGTTATTCATTTCTATGCAAACTCATAGGATCGACATAAATTGATGAGATTATAAACATTTCAATCATGTCAATTTAGTCTTAAATCTTTTGAAATTTTGTCAATTTAATTCTGACTGATATAATTGAAAGGTTTAGAACTAAATTAATATAATTAAAAGTTTGGACTGAATTGAGTGCTGTATAATAAATTTAGGATATTTTAGGCAATTTTCTATTCAGTTATTCCTTCTAGTAGGTCATCTACTCATGCCATTGACTCACGTTCTCAAGTCGGAAAAGGGGGCCCCCGCGTGGGGCGCCCCGGGCCCAGGGGGGTCATAGTGTCAATTGCCGGTCAGTGTTGATTGGCGATGATGACAATTGACAATGATAATTAGAGACTTTGGCTGGTAAGGTTCACGTGGGGAACCTTTTCCTGAGACTAAGGCCTTTCTATCGAACTTCAATTAGTGACAAAATGATGGATTGGACTAATCATATTCGTAAATCAATTGAATTTCAACAGATTCTTTCAGGTTTGATGTTGAATTTATATATGTAACCATTTTATTTGATTATCTCCATTGTATGAATGAAATTTTTCTACCAAATCCCACACTTAACAGTCATAATCTCAGAAGCACATCTCATCAATTATGTTCAGCAAGTTTGACTTAAATATATTTGAAAATATGACGAATAGAGCCACAATCCAAAGACTTGATGTTCAACAAGTTTGACTCCTGACTAGAATATGACATGCATGGTCTTTGTTTAAAAGTCATTGAATCTTCTTCCAAGGAGATGGTATAAATAGAGAGCGGTACCTCAGTTCGTCTTCACCCTCCTCCAACATATTCTCAGAAGGATTCCGAGTTCCCCAAATTCTTAATCGAAGCAAGCACCATGAGGGTAATAAATTGATGAAAATATCATGAGTTGATTCTTCAAATTAATCTTCTTGATTTTCTCTTGACTTTTTATTTGTTATTTATTTTGCAGCAAAAGGTCGTGAATAAGGTACCTTTCAACGTTTGTCAAAAAAAAAAAAAAAAAAAAAAAGGTACCTTTCAACGACAACGCCTCGAGATTTTATTGTTTCAAACCCCAAAGCTCTCACGCCAAAGCTTTTAGACTTGCGGCTGGCTTTCGAGGTGATTGTTTTCGGTGTTTCGAGATTTAGAACGGCAAAAAACAAACACAAAAAAAGAAGCTCTTTTGATTAGAAACTGATCCGTTTCTTTGTTGGTTCCACTTTAGGAGATCAATCGATGGCGCTGGTGGGTGAGCAAGACAAGATTGAGGTGACCGGAGAGGTCGATGCGGTCAGCCTCACCACTCTGATAAGATTCATAATATTATTGGTAAACCATCGGAAGATTAGATTAGAATATGATTTGATTATGATTTAATTATGCCATCGGAAGATTAGATTAGAGTATGATTTGATTCTGCTATCGAAATATTAGATTAGAATGATAGATATGATTTGATTTCGATCAATCTGTCAGATTAGATATTCGGAATATAGAATAGGAAATCTAGTTGTCTTCTTAATATAAATAGCATTATGTATTGTAGAATAACAAAGTGTATTATGGCTTTCAGTGAAGAACATTCTTCTTCTGAGAAATTTATCTTTGAATCGTTGTTTTCTTGAATCCTCTTATTTTCTTCATGGTATCAGAGCTTTATATTGAGAGCCAGTTTTATCATATTTGTCTTCATCCTTTTCCTTGAGTTCAACTATTCTTCATCTACACAATCATGGCGGAAAACCCAAAATCGAGATACCCATACCCGATACACGTAAATCTCTCAAACTTTATGACTATCAAACTTTCTTAAGGAAATTTCGTTCTATGGCAGACGCAATTTCTTCGCTTCATTAGAAGCTAGGATCTATTGGGTTTCATCAATAGTCAAATTCAGCCTCCACCATTGAGAATCTTACGCGCATAAGGGGAAAATTTCTGAAGATGTCCTTAATCCAAAGAGTATCAGCAATTGTATCGTATGGACCAACTTGTGTTGTCATGGATCACTAGATCCATGTCTAAGGATGTGCTGGTACTCATAATCGGTCTTGAATCGGCTTTTGAGGTATGTAATACATTATGTAATCGTTTTACTCGAGATCTATGGCCAAAGAATTTGAATTAAGGGGTAAGCTTCAATCTTGTCAAAAGCGTAATAGGCCCTTAACCGAGTATTTATGTGAGTTCAAATTGATTTGTGACCGTTAAACGCGATCAGCAAACCGGTCGATGAAATTACAAAGGTCTTTAGTGTTTTAGAGGGTCTCGGAAGTGACTATGAGACATTTAAGACAACTATGTATTGTCTCAAACCCAAACGGAGCTACGGAGACATTATTGCTCAGCTTGAGAGATATGAAGCGTGACATCAAAATTATTTGTCGAATCAAATAAACCCTAATTTGGCATTTACTGGTGAAAAGATTGATCATTTGAAACTGAGTAGTGAGGCTGATTCAGGTTCATTTAATTCAACATTTGCTTTTGCTAGTCAAAGAAATTTTAATAGAGGTTTTGAAGGAAGGAATGACGGGTTTAACAATAAAGGAAGAGGCTATGGTTTTCATGAAATGAGGTTTGGAAATTATCCCATATCTCATAACTATGGACCCTCAATAACTTTTGGTGATTCATCCGGTGGTTATCAATCTGGTGGAAATTACAAACTAAATTCACCTTCTTAGAATCAAGGCTTTCGACTGTATAGAAACAATCCGACAAAGGTTGCTGATTCAAGGAGTATCTACCTATGGGTGGTATTTCTGCTTCGGACAAACAGTTTTATGTGAATAATACGAAGCTTCAATGTCAGATATGCAAGAGGCCAGGATATGACACTCTACGTTGCTAGTATCGCTTTGATAATTCTTATCAAAGTGAGCTGATACCAAATGTGTTAGCTGCTCTTCACTTGGAGGATGATTAAGGAGGAGATTAGTTCCCAAATTTTGGGGTAACAACCCATATCACATCATCGACTGGTAATCTCAATTCTTTCTCTCCTTACTATGGTTCAGACAAGGTAATGGTACGGAATGGAGTTTGTTTTCCCATTACCCATATTGGCTTAACATCTTTATCTACTAAACTACATTCATTTCCTTTAAATGAGGTTTTAGTGGTCCCGAGATTAAGAAAAACTTGATTTCATTGTCTAAGTTAATTGACGATTATCCATGCTCACTAATCTTTGATGAACTTGGTGTATCTATTAAGGACCATATGACAGATTCAATAATCAATATGGGAAAGAAATGCGACGGAATTTACAAGGTAAATCAGGTACAAACACAAGTGTGGTACTCTCAAAGACAGCAGATCGCCAGTAGTGAAGTCTGGCACCTTTGGCTTGGGCACTCAAACTTTTAAATAATAAAGTTTCTGGAGAACAACAATCAGATCAAATCTATAAAGGTGACAAAGAGAATATGTGAAAGTTGCTAGGTTGGAAAAAGTAGCAAGTTGCCTTTCAATATCTCGGAGTCTCTAGCTAGTAAACCACTTGAAAAAATTTATTGTGATGTGTGGGGGCCTATCCCAGTAGAATCTTTTTAGCAGTTTAAATTCTATGTAGTCTTCATACACAGTTTTTCACAATTCTCATGGGTGTATCCAATGAAGAGAAAGTCTAAGTTCTTTTCCATCCTTATCATGTTCCAAAATCTTGTTGAGAACTAATTTGAAAGTTGAATTAAATCTTTCCAATGCGATGGTGGAGGTGAATTTAATAGCAGCCAGTTTATTAATCATTTGAATGAGAAAGGAATTAAAATGCTGGTCTCCTGCCCATATACGCCAAAATAGAATGGAAATTCCGAAAGGAACATCAGCACATCGTTGAGTTGGGTCTTTCTATGCTCTATCATGCATGAATACCGTTGATTTATTGGGTCGATGAGTTTCTGATTGCCACTTTTCACATCAATCTGCTGCCATCACCAGTGCTGGGAATGAGTAGTCCGTTTGGTAAGCTCTTTGGTAAAAAGCCTGACTATGGGTTTCTTCGAGTCTTTGGGCACGAGTGCTATCCAGACCTTAGACCGTATGGTGCAACAAAGTTTGATCCACACTCATTACCCTGTGTTTTTCTTGGGTATAGTTAGAGACATAGAGGTTATCAATGTCTTTATTCGCCAACAGGAAGGGTATATGTAAGTCGTCATGTGATATTTGATGAGATGAGATTCCCATTTTCTGATAATTTGGGGACCGTTTTTCCTGGGAATTCATAGTTGTATCAGACTTGGTTATAGGAGATTAAATTCTTTACTAGACAATCTAGAACAATAGTAAGTGAAGGACAAACATCACAAGACCCAAGCATGGGATTTCTATTTGATGATAACAGCTTTGGACAACAAAATTATGAGCCACCTAATAAGACAAACGTGCAGCAACCACAATTGGGTTCACAAGAACCATGCATAGACTATGAAACACATGAAGAAGCAACAGTCATACAATTGCACACACCTCTCAAAAGCTATAACTACTCGACACTACCCATATCTTGAGAATCAAGGTTGCCGAGCTTGCCAATAGCAGTTCCCCTTGCACATTCATAACTTGCGACTCTCTCCACAAGATTATAGTGCTCAAGTGCACAATAGCTCAAATTTACGATCTCTTTAAAGAAAGACGGAGCGCTTGATCATTGAACCAATCATGACCGTTCAGCTTAATAAGTTTAGGAATTGGTAAGTGAGAGAGAGAGAGAGAGAGAGAGGGGCATTTAGGATTTGAAGCCATGTGTTGTTGGCCGACGGCAAAGTGGGGTGCTGAAGGCACTTGTGCCAAATTCGAATGACCAAATGGAAGTAGGCCCCCTAATGGAAGTATCGCAATTCCAAAAAGCCACTAGTGATCTTCCCCATCCACTCAAATCTAGAAAGCCTCTTTCCTAGATTTTCAACCCTGTTTTCTATTGAATTAATCGGGTATTTCATTGATGCGTCTATAGGGCTGTTCTCAGAGCCGATCAATCTCAAGATAACTAGACTATCCAAGGAACCCATAGGCAATAGACTTGAAAATTCGACTAGGAATTGACTTCTCGACCGTGCTCATTTTTAAATGCCATTACGGCACAGTATAAAATCGATTTGAGATCAGAGATAGGTCTGTTCTACTAAGATGTGTGTCCGATTGTGGGTGACTCCACTAAATTGGAAAATTCTCATCGACTGATACTAATATGATTTTACTGTCGTTTTGGTGCCCTATTTTCATAATTGAATACTCGAGATTTTCATAACGATCGAGAGTTGCTATTGAGTCAAGTGGGTTCATAATGGCTTGAAAAAAATCAACCACGGTTCATTTGCACACAAAATCTTGGAAAACTACCAAGTAGTTTAGGTCACGCTAAAAACGCACCGAATGGAAATTAATCACAAATTCAAGTCTGATTTCAGAAATTGAAGTTTTTGTCATGTCACAATAAATTTTAGGAACATTGACTCATCTTTCGAGGATATGTCGGTTAGTTCGAGATTTTTATGGAAGATTGTTGCGAACGATTTGGAAAATGAACGGAAATTCGGATTGGCCAATTTGAAGAAATTTTTGGCATCCGGTGTGAGTGAATTGGCGAATGGAAGTTGTTTGGGCTTTTTTTGAATTCAAATTGGGCCTCAATGAGATTTGTTTATTCAGAAAATCGGATTCCAAAAAAAATGAATTAAAATTCGGAATTAAAGGAAATGGCTGTTTTTGTTGCCCGAGATTTGTTGTTTGAGGGAAAATTGACGCAAGAAAGCAAATGAGAGTCAAGTGCTCTAGCATGGGAATTTTTTGAGATCAAATTGGACTAAACAATAGCAAGTGGGATCAAAGATTTTCGATTTTAGGAAATTTCTTTTAATTTCCTTTAATTTTCTTTTTTCTTTCCCCCTACCCCACTTGGCCGACGTCCCACTCACTCGCACTCTCTCTCTCTCTCTCTCGTGCGAAACAGCCCCCGCCGCTGTGTCTCTCTTTTTCTTTCCTCATCTTATCTTTGACTTTTTTTCATTCTTATCCCCTCACCCTTTTCTCTCTTGCCGACACACCCCTCTCCTTTCTTTCTTTTGTTCTTTATTTTCTTTCATCAAATTGCGGCACTTTCACACCCATTTGGCCAACACACAAGCCTCCATCTCTTTCTCTTTTGTTTGGTCGCACCGCTCAATCAACGCCGCAGCTTCATTTTCGTTGGTCTTCTCCGCCATTGCTGCCTCATGCCTGCGAAGGAACGTCCACTAGTCAACCCTCGCGTTCCCTGCAATTCGGTTCAACCCCAACAACCGTGGAAAAATCTAGCAGTCCATGAGTCTTGCGGGTGCCTCATTGGGGTCGCCGATTTGGAGCGTTTTGTTCCTCGTCGCGTTCTCGTCAAATTGATCCAAGCGGATTGTTTAACAGGTGAGTTTAGCTCACAAATCCTTGCTTAGTTTGCTAATGATGCTTAAGGGTTGATTATATTTAATTAAGTACAATTAGGTGGTTAAATTAGATTAGAGTAGAATAGTGATTATTAATTAATTATGATACATATTAGGCTTTTGACTTGTGTAATTAGCTAGAGGATAGCCTATATTATTTATGGAATACATCTTGGGATTTTTTTCCGACACGTCTCGGGCTTCAATTAGCCATTACGGGCCTAAATTGGATTTTTAGTATTTATTTATTAATTTTCGAAATTAATTTAATTAATTATTATTTTCCGGAAATTAGGCAGGGATGGTCGACGATCGGAATTTTATGTTGATTGTCGTGGTGCAGTCCATTTATTTATTTGAGCTCTACGTTGTTGAATTGAATGGATTGTATAACTTGAGGAATTAATCCTAAATTGATTGAAATTGAATGGAAATTGAGCGATTGCTTGTCTCGTCGAGCCCAGTCCGAATTTGTGATTTTATTTTATTTTTATTGAACAAAAAATCTCAAAAATCACAAATTAGGGCAAAAACTTTTTATGCATATTCTTGTTCTAGTCATGGAGATTTTGGGATTACGCAATTTGCGTCCATCATGTGGTATCAAAGCTTAGTTCGTGACTTTGAAAGTCATCATCTGCCCCTTCCAGCCCAACTTAATGCCCCAAGTTCTAGGGTTACGGTTGCTCTAATACCACATGATGGATGCAAATGCGTAATCCCAAGATCTTCATAACTAGAACAAGAATATACATAATTGCGTAGAAAGATTAACGCACATGTTTTGGAATCCATTGTTCTTGAAGCAGAAGCGGAAACACAATGTTCAACATGCAAGTCATTCTTCTCTATTGCCCTCCATATCACTAGCTCAATAAGGCGGCCCCCTCACGTGTAGCGTTAGGTAAACGCCCCTTAGGTGAGGATACATGTGAGAATTAGGGTTAGAGGAGAGACTTGAGCACTATTTATAGAGTTTCCAGCCAGTCCTCCTCATACGGACCATGCTCAACTCGGCCCGCACTAGCCAGCCCATATTAGACTAATTAAGAAACTTTCTATCTCACCTTAGATCAAACCCAGTAAAATGGTAAACGTTAAATAGTAAATTACAATATTAATTAATGTAGTCCACAATTAGAAAAACTCTTACAAGAATTGCCTCTAAAGCTTCAAATAAGCGATGGAAGAAAAGTGGTGGATGATGAAGCCAAAAACATATGTTAGTTATAAATGGAGAGTTGAATATTAGATTGAAATCTGATAAAGAATTATGGTTTTGTTCATTACCTTAGCCAAAGATACCTCGATTGAGCTTAATTTAGAACTGAAATAAAATAAAAAATGGAACGGATTGTTGTGTATGTGCTATTACTATATGCATTCAATTAGTTCAATTCATCTAATAAAAAAAATCAAGAAATTATAACCTATTATACATACAATTCACTATAATTCTGGTTTTAAACTGTAAGGAAATCAAACATAATAAATAGACAACGTTACATCAAAGTTAGAAAAAATAAATATACATTTAAACTTACAATACATATATCTAACATGTATGTGATAAGTTAAAACTTATTATAGACCATCATATCTACATTTTCTTACTATCTAGAATAATAACTAAGAATAACGTAATTAGAAAATTCAATTAATTTAACATTTTTTCCAATATATTGATGAGGACCAATTTTGTGCAGTCTTTTGCGCTACAACCTTTTCATTTGATTTCGCAGTTCAACTAAATTTCAATAATTGATAGAGAATTATGGTCTTTAAGAAATCCTTTAATGTAAGTATGGTTAAACACGGAAGCTTTTAGTATATATTTTAATAGGTTAGTAGGTTTGCTTTCGATTTTCTATCTTTAAAGTGATCCATGCATGCAACAGACCGAAATACACATGAGCAAAATAACAGATGTAAAATCCACAAAATAATGGAAAAAGATGTTCTAGAATTGATTTCTTTTTTACATCTGTCACAATGTAATTTTCTTTGCATTCTTAGGTAAATATTAAATAGATTTCAAGTGGCCCCCAACTTCTTAAACAACCACAATCACAAAAAATTTGTAAAAAGAAATGCTCACATGGCGCTGTTTAATAATTTCTTTTTTCCCGGACGAAAATTGAAGTCCTTTTGCAAAGCCAAAAATAATCAGTAGAGTACGTATACCTGTGGGCAAGCACGGGCTGATTTGAAAATTAATGCAGGAGATAATTCTTCAAGTCCTAGCGCATTAAGATTCGACGGCTGATTCAAGAAGGCGAAAAAGGAAAGTATTTGAAACTTACAATTACGGCGGTTCGTTCTTTGATTCAGGATAATCTTCTTGACATAATCATGAATCCATCGTAGACCACATATATGTGCGTGTATGTGTATTTCCCTTGTCCACTAAATCATTCACCATCCACTTCTATACCATTCAAGAAGCATAGGCTGTGTCGCCACAGTTCACATCTTGTCACTGACCACAATATGGATTGTTATGTCTCGCTCGATCAGCTCCGGACTGAGAATGTCATCAAAACCATAGCCATGCGCGTGGAGAGGATGATGGTGCGAAACTCGCACCGCAAGAAGATACCCTTTGTAGCGACTTGTGAGGTGATTCTGGCGAGGTACGGACAGTCATAGCAGAGGGAGGCGAGGGCGGGGTCAGCGGTTTTCTCAGACTTTGGAGTTGTTCCCATGACCATAGTGGCCATTGATGTGATCAAGAAGAGGAAACGCGATGAGGGTTTCGACGACGATCACTTGCAACTGGAGACGGAGCTTGAGTAATCCGTGAGCAGATGCTACAGATCAAGAGAATGCTGAAAGGAGCGATTAGCGACAAGTCCAGTCAACATGCAAAGACAAGTCGATCAGCACACTTCTTTACATGCACTGGACATACTACGGATGCAAAATAATTTCCTTTACTTTCTCAATCTGAAGTTTCTGGATTAAATTGGATTCTGTCTATATTTTGTATGTGGTTTTTTATTATAGAATCGCTACCTCTGCGGCCGAATTCTATAATTTTATGAACTACAACAAGGGTATAAACAAGTGGGCAAACAGGCTTTCACTGTTTTCGAACTAGAGTCAGCAAAATAATACTGCCATTCATTGAAATTTTTTCTTTTTTAATCTTACTTGGGACGGAAAAAACGAATGTAAATAAACAATCGTTTATGCAAAGAGAATCAATGCAAAAATTTAAGTTTGTTTAATTATTTTCTCCGGAAAACAATCATAACACAATAGCCCCCCAAGATATATGATGAGTTCCTCAGCAATTACCGTGAAATATCTTTGGGAGAAGAAGCTAATCTCTTTAACCTATCGTCTTATACAAGCCACAGAAGAGATAGATCGTTCGAATGAAAGTTGAGCGTGATTTGGAAGCGATATCGTGTAAACATGTTTCACAGTGAGTGAATAATCCGGTGGCTAAAAACGAGCCACTTGTGTCCACTATGGCATTCTTCTATTATCACAAAATTCGACAATTGTGACTGAATTAAGCACTGGACGATTACTTGCCCGTTATGCAAATTTTCATATGAATATATTACTCCAAACGCAGCATGAAATTATAATAAAAGCGCACATAGTGATTAGTAAAAAAATTAGAAGCCACAAACATTATAGGAAACATGTCATATCGCAAATATTATACTATATCTGATTTTTTTTTTTTGGGACAATTTTCATAAAATTAAGACAAAAGGTATAACTATCTTCTTCTTCCAGAATTACGCTTGAACACCAACCACCATTTTCAATTAAGAAATGGTTAAGTAAGCTAAAACAAATAGGAAGAAAAAAAAAAAAAAAAAATCGAAAAAATTATTCTTTTTTTCTTTTTTTAGCTTTTTTTTTTTTCTATTTAAGATGAAAATCAAGAAAAGAAAACCCGAAGGGCATCCCACTTACAAAACAATCTTAGTCATAGAACTTCAACCAAATAAAAAATAAAAAAAATCACACATATCGCCGTATATAATTTAATTTTTTTTTAAAAAATCACAGATATCACCATTTAATAAATTTTTTCCAACGGTTAGGCGGATGAAAATAAATGTCTTTTATTTAAAACCTAGATAATCAACGTGGTCCTCTTTTGTCGGCCCGTAGACAATCTAGACTGAATTGAAACGCAGGATATAATCTTTGGAGTCTTAGGATACTTAGCGGCACATGAAGAAGTTGGAAAAGGAAAGTAGTTAGAAAGTGTGGTCATCAAGTCTTAAATTTTCTTTTTAATTAGGGAAATAGAGGATTTAGGGAGAATCCTACTCGACTTAGAACAGGAAAGATATGGCCGATCCATGTAACACTATTAAAGTATAAGTTTGTGCACACAAGACTCAACTCTATCCTCATAAAAACTCTCCAAAATTCCAATACAACCCAAATCGTGGAACTCCTCTGGAGTCCCTAACCCTTCCATTTCATGAAGAACTAAGAAAGTCTCTTGCAGTTTCCACCCCGATTCACCGATGGCCACAGATATTCACGTCCATGCCCAAATATGTCGTCGGAGGGCAAACGGGGACACATTATTTGAAGAGCACGAGCTCATGCAAAGAGGCGACACCGTTGATTGTTCACCTGTATTTGTCATGTCACTCTCGATCGATTCAATTTTCGAATTGACCTCGAACGTCAAATGAAACAAAGATTGCTCCACCGATGTTATCACATTATCTTCGGTGACAGTGAAACCCGTCATCACGTCACCATGGATCGGCATACGACGGACCTTCTCATGCTAAGAGTGGCCGCAGAAGCGGAGAGAATGCGGAGGACCAAGCTCTACTTGCACTTGAGGAAGATACCGATCCGTATGGTCTTGGAGGTTTCCTTCCATCGGAGAGAGCAAAGGGAGATGGAGGTGGCCCTTAGGGAATCGATGGAAGTTTCAGACGCCTTTAGAGCGGTCCCGGCGAGTCAAGCGGCCATTGACGCGCTTGAGAAAACAGAGCTCCACGAGGTTTTGGATTCTGGCGACGACGGGTGCGTAATTTGCGAGGATGAGATATCGCCCGACGAAGAAATTACGCACGTGTCATGCAAGCATATTTTTCACCATGAGTGTATCGTCCATTGGCTGAGCGTGAGCAACTTGTGCCCGCTGTGCCGTTTCTCGATGCCCATAAGATCAGGAGATTGCGATTGAATAAAACATTTTATTTGGTCCACTGTCAATAATTTATTCTTTTATTGGAAATTGGATTCACCCCTCTATCGACTGTAATGCCAAAGTGTATGACTATTCTTTTCATGTTCGACTTTCCTATCTTACATGATCAATAGGTACTTGACCGTTAGCAACCAATTTCTAATTAGCCGTATATAAATATGTTTTTCGAGATTGGGGTACATTTAGCAATATGAAAATTGAAGAAAATCTCCTTCACGGTCATGACCCTTTGAGCAAAATATTAAAATGGAAAAGATATATTTATTCCCATGACAGAAACTAAATTATTTAATTTTTTTTATTTAGGTTTTGTTGCATTTAATCATTCTATTTTTGAAAATGGGAAAATTATTTTTCCATATGAAAAATACGTTTGGATGGCATGTATAGAATTAGTTATTTACAAATATTAGCTAGCATAACGCATTATTTTGAAAAGAAAATTTTCATAATTAAGCTACTCGTCTGTCTTTAACTTTCATATTATTGGAGAAAAGATCGGCGCCAAGTGAATCTTTGTCTCATCTATTTAATTTTTAATAATTAAATTGTTGTATAATTTGATCAACAATATGCTATCATCTTTCATTAAAGAAAAGTAAAAACTCTCTTTATTGGGAATGAAGTAGAAGTTGTTTTTATTGGTTCTAACCCGACGATATTTATCTAATAAATAAGTTGAAAAACTTCTTTTGGCCTCACTTCTTTTTCCTTAAAAAGTTAGCCCTCATAAAATTATAAGTAATATTTCATAAATAAACTCCATTCCACCACCTTTCTTCTGAGGAGGCCCTTACCCACATTCACCGGCGAGGTACAATGAACACCCTGCCATAAGCAACCTACCAGCAAAGCTCACACGGTGGTTGTGAGAATTTGTGGGTACACTGACCACCACCACTTACCATTTTAAAAACTTAAGCTGTTAAATAAATGTATGATTTATTATTTAAATATTTTAACACTTTTTTTCATACTTAGTCTAGTCTTTTTGCTCAGTACTAAATGTGAAAATTTAATAGGGGGCAAATAGGATATGGAAAAATTCGAACTTAGGATCTCCCGTTTTGCTACTATGTGAGATTTTGTGGGATTACTGTCGATCGTTCTAAAAGCTTGACAATGATCCCATAAAATCTCATAATAACGATGTCTGCCACTACGCGGGGTTCACATTGAGGTCAAGGGCAAAAGGCATAAGGTGGGGAGAGGAAGCCACAAGAGAGCCACGTAAAACTAAAACTATAGTGAAGAGAGAAGAGAACAGAAAACTCGGACTTGGATTTATTCGCCATGTTGATGTTTTGAAAAGTGAAAAACTGAGACAAAGCAATTTCCGCACTCTGTCAATGTTCATGTTCAAAGACATGGCATTATCTCTCTCTCCTTCATCCTTCTTTCCCCAACTTGCCCAGCAAGTGTTTGCCTTTATCCATTGTATCTTTCCCAGAGAGGAAGAATCCCAATTTCTTCCATCGCAATCTCGACAAAAAAGACGCAACCGATCGACCATCGCCAAGCTGCAATAAAGAGAACAACATGTTTACATCAAGTTTTTGTGAAAAAAAAACAAAAAAAAAAAAACAAAACAAAACCAAAAAAAAAAAAACAAAACAAAACAAAACAAAAAAAAAAAAAAAAAAAATTCTAACGGAGTAAACTTAAGAACTCAATTGCATCAATTTAATAATTTTCAGAACTTGAGTGCACATTTTTTAAAGTTTCGAAACTCAATTATACTTTCGTGATAAATTTTAAGACTTTTAGTCCACTTATCCTTTAAGTTTATATTTCAAAATATGAATCAAGAGACAAAAGTTTCAAATTTATCAAAGATATAGCTTTAATTGCCAGTTGACATTCCCAAACGTCTATAGTTTATTAGTAAAGTGTCAAAAATATATATGAAATTCCTCAACTATAGAAAACTCTTTCAATAAAGAAATATGAGTAATTTAAAACATAGCAAAATGCAAGAAACTAGAAACTAACAACGTATTTAAGTATTTGGTAAGTTATTGCTAATATAAAGCATAATTTAGCTTATTCAAGCAGCGCAAGTTGGGAGTCAATTTCTTGCTTTCAATTATAAGATTTCAAATCAAACGGAACATATAAATCCTATTACCGCAACAATACCATCAAACTTCTTAACTTGCAATAAATTTATAAAATTACAAAGAAAAACAATCACAATATACATGTAAAACGTAACACATTTGTGCTTTTGTGAAATGGTCTAATTCGTAAATTCCTTTTATTTGACCTCAAAATTTTTCAAAGATGTCGATAATAAAAAACTTCGTGAGTTTTAGTTTGTTGGGTTATAGCGTTCTCCTTCAATTTAACTTTTCAAAAAAAGAAAAAAGAAAATAACGGGCAGAGATTTATGGTCTTGTGCATTAGCACCCACGATACTTTGATTTAACTTAATTTAGATCTAAACAAAAAGAAACGGACTTTTTTTGTATTTTAGTTATATATAATATACAAGTAGTTCAATTCGTTGAATAAAAAATAAATAATATTTCAAGAAATTGAAACTAAAAGTAAAGCCTTGCATATCGTTGTTTAATAAATGTTGTCTACCGGATGAAAATCAAAGTTCTTAATATAAAGCCTAAAGATAATCAATAGGGTACTTTTTCTGGGGTAAAAAGTCAAAGACAATTAGGAAAAATTCAGTAAATTAATGCAGAAGATAATTCTTCAAGTCGTAACACATTAAGAAGATGAAAAAGGAAAGTAGTTCCAAGGGCGTTCCTTGGACGAAAATCGATTAGTTTCTTCCTTTATTATTTTATTTTTTTTTCGATTTGTGCAAGGAAGATAGGAGATAGTATGGCGGTTCATACTCTGATTCAAAAACAGAACGCACGGTGGCACGAATTGGCCCATCAAAGATCCCATACTTTCTTAACTAGGAAAGTCAGTTAATTAAGTAATTTTCGTAGATCCATATAAATATAGTTGGCTTGTTCACCACAATATCAAAACACCATTCACTCCGATACCCTTCAAGAAACTACGTACTACCTGAAAATCTCTCTCTCACATCCTGAAGTTCTGTCTCATCAAACCCAAATCGAGCATGGCTTGTCAAGTTACACTGCACATAAACGTATTTGCATCTTCTGTAGAAACGGACATTGTGCCAATCGATGATCAAGAGTCCGTTCAAAGCAGCAACGGCTATCTGAAGTTCACTCGGATGTGTTTCTTCGTGTTCGAGCGAGGCAACAGCCGGCGTTACGTCGAGGATCTCCTCTCGCTGAAGCATAGGCTCTGTCGGCATGGCTCGCATCTCTTCACCCACCACGACACGGGTTGTCGTGTCTCGCTCGACCCTCTCCAGATCGAGGACGTCATCCGAACCATAGCCGAGCGTGTAGAGAGGATGGTGATTCAAAACTCGCACCGCGAGAAGATGCCTTTTGTTGCCACCTGTGACGTGATTCTGCCGAAGTACGGAAAGCCATGGCAGAGGGAGGTGATGGCGGGGTCCGCCGATTTCTCGGACTTTGGAGTTATTCCGACGACAACAGAAGCGGAGGTTGATTTGATCCAGAAGAGGAAACACGATGATGGTTTGGGCGATGAAAACTTGAAGCTGGAGATGGGGCTCGAGCAATTCGTGAATGGATGCAAGAGATCGAGGGCATGCTGAAAGGAGCGACTAGCGACGAGTCGAGTCAACATATATAGTTTGGTTTACTCAGAGACTTAAACTGTACAGATTAAAATAATTTGCCTTGCGCTCTCTATTTGAAGTTTCTGAATTGAAATTTGAATTTGATTCCGTCTATTCTTCTTGCTTGTTAAAAATTATCATAGCAAAAGAGTTTTTTCCCAGGAGCATCATCAAAGCAGATCTCATTGAGGCCTTTGACTCAACAAATTGGGTTTTTCTCTATGTTTATTTTAAGAAATAAGCAGATCCCTGAGGCATTTATAGAATGGATCAAGGCTCGCATCACCAAATTCCTACTTCTCTGTGAGCTTCAATGGTGGCCTCCGAAGGCTTTTTCACTGGCGGCAGAGATTAAGACGATGGATCGCTTTTCCCCTTACCTATTTGTTGTTGTTATTGAATCTGTCACTCGAATGATGAAAGATGTTGTGCTCGAAAGGAAAATCAAGTACCACATCTGTTGTTCTAAGGCTGATCTCGTCCATCTTAGTGTCACCGATGATTTGATGATCCTCCTTGAAAGGGATGGGAACTCTTTGCTGGCTATATTTGATATCTCTGATGAGTTCCACAGTCTTTCCGGGCAATCTCAATGCAGACAAAACTGAACAACATCTTCGTGGGTATGATGGAGTTCATTGTGATGATTTGTTCAAGTTAAGTAGATTTAAGAGGGTAGCCTACCTGTTAAAAGCCTTGGACTGCCTTTGATCTCAGGTGGGTTATCTGATAAGGAGTGCAAGCCTTTGATTAACAAAATTACTTCAAGAATAGAATACTGCACCTCCAAGCATCTGGGCTATGCAGGCAGAGTGCAGTTGATTAAATCTATGGTATACAACTTGATGAATTTCTGGTGCAAACCTTTTACCTTTCAGAGAAGATTGTTAAAACTGCAGGGAGCAAATGCTCTGCTTTCCTGTGGAAAGGCTCTTTCCATAAAACACATGGGACCAAAATCTCTCGGAATGAAGTTTGTTCTCTTAAGTGTGAAGGGGGACTAGGTTTGTAACTCAGCCTGCATTGTAAAGGAGCTTTGGTGTCATCAACTTCATTCTGGGTCTTTGTGGGTGGCTTGGATCCATGTCTATCCGTTAAATGGAAGTAATGTTTGGAAGATTGAGCCAAAACAGGACATAAGCAACTCATGGAGAAAGATGCTGAAAGTTGGAAGCAAGATGAAACGTCATGTCAAATATAAAGTAAGAAATGGCCAAGACATCCGCTTGGTAACCAAATAGAATTCTTTGAAAAGATGCTCATTAAAGTCACCTATGAGGCTTTCACCTAGTTAGGATGCAAAGGTTTCTGCAGTGATGGAGGGGAATGAGTGGAGATGACCATTCCCAAGATCAAATAAATTGTTTGAAATCCAAGCTGCTGTTGCTGGCGTGTTTCAACATGACTCGGCTGCGAAAGCCAAAACTGATTTTCCTGGGATCTAAACATGCAAGATTTAACCAAAAGGAGAATTGGAAGCAGCTAAAACCTCAGGGCACCCAAAAATTGAATGGCATACTCATTTGGTTCGGTCCTATGCATTTATATAGCCTGGCTTGTCATATTAAACAAGCTACGAACAAAAGATAAAAAGAAGTAGCGGTATTCTATCGATGGTGTATGGTTGCTACCTACTAGTGGGGAAGGCCTCCTGAGGTTTTCATCTGTTCTTTTAATGTATTTTCTCAAGGCAAGTCTAGAAAAGAGTCATGGTTTTGCTGAATCTGGACAGGCAAGTCAAGGATTGGCCATATAGCTCTTTGGGAGGCAAAGAACACCCTAAGTGACACAAGTCGGCACGAGAGGACATATAAGTGTCAAAACTTCCAAAAGGCACACTTAATTATCACTTTCATTGAAAATAAAACACTTAATTACCATGGGCCAAGCTGAATGCCCTTGGGCCTTACGAGATATAATCGATGAGTGCAGGGTTTTGCTGGCCCTGTTGTTCAAGGTGAAGGTTGTTTTCTGTCCCCTTGCAATTGGTCGTCTTTACCACCATAACCCCTTTGGAATATCTTGTGTTCAAAAACGGATTTTGCTAACATAACAGTCATAAAAATATTGTAAAAATAACAGTCTATTATAAGCCACAAATTCTTGAAGATGTAGGTCCCACAATAATTTATAATTTTTTATGATTTAATTTTTTGTGATCCCAAATAGACTATTATTCTAATAATAGATAAAAAAAAAAACGGTCACGCACTTATATCAGCTTACTGCTCTTTTGAATGAATTAATGAAACAAAGTGTTCGTTTTGACCCCAAAAAAAAAAAAAACTATGCATTTCAATCAAAGTAGTATTGACATGTCCTTGATACGTACATGTTAGTAAAATTAACCATGTTGTTCTTTTTGTCTGTTTTTCTTTTTCAACCACGTGCAGGAGTTACTTGCTAATGGAACATGTGTTCAAAATTGAATTGTATGAAGAAGGAGCGCCTCGTAGTATGGCATAATCAAGCAGGACGCATTGCAGCACTGCCTTATCGTGGACGAACGGGTCGAAGAGGTACATGAGGATCATCACGACGCTGAACGGGAGGAAGTAAAGGTGAGCTCAATCGGGAAAGCGGTGCGAAAACGACTTGAGGAAGCAGCCCTCCGTTGAGTAGATGTCTCTGCAAACTCCACCAAGGAAAATGGCGAGCAAGGTATATGCCTTAGTGGCCACGAGGTAGGTAGTCCAAGGATCGCAAGGCAATAGATGTGATGTGCATCTCGGTGGTGATGTCCAAGCACTACAAACTTCCTCGGGTGAGCTAGACTGGGTCGCCCTCTCAGTCCGGGCTGTGATGGGTGAGAGACACTGAAATCAACAGCAAATGCATAGCGATAAGTTACATGTCCATCAATTTGTTATTTGATCCTCATTTATAGTACGCGACACGTCACTCTTATTAGCATATTGTATTTGCATACCGATCTTAGCACATCTAACATTACTCGTAGAATTTTTCAGGTCTGCTACGAATACGGAAGAGATTTTACAACAGGGCACTATTGCAAGGACAAACTTAGGAAAACGTATCCTTCCTAGTTCCGCCGATTTCCATGCATGCGTTGTTGACGACAGAACTGACTCATTGACTATCCAACCTAATATAAAATTCATCGATGAGTGCAAGCGACATCTTCTTATTGTTCTAAAATCGACAGGTCCTCCTCTATTGTTGGATGGTTTCTTCAAGATTATCAGAATATATTTAATATTCCATCTTTCCTTGAGAAGAATATAATACGATTCTGAATACACCAATCCACACGAGAAAGTTTGACTTTTCAAGTCGCAAGAGCAAGAAAGAAAATTCGACTCAATTTGTCTTAATTAAATGGACCTGTCATTATTGCATGTGCAGTTCCTTTCACATGAGAGAAGCAAATGACGGGCAACATGGTCCCCTCCCAACCCCGTCGCACCTCGTGCCCATCCTTAATTCCACTGTTGGAATTCGACGGAACCCCAAGTCGAGTCAAGAGACAAGATAGTTGCGTTGCAAGTTCGTTTAAACACTTACGTTGATCGATCTTGAAATGCCATTCTTATTAAGATATTGAACATGCGGCTGATATTATCTCAGACTCGTTTTACTGGAAAAAGAAACAAAAATCACGTGAATCGCAGCTCCATCATAGCTATTGATTATGCAAGTCCAACACGGATCAAACTAATGTGATTACACTTGATCTATGATGGATTTGGGTGCAGGCAAGAATTTCTTGTTTACTGAATTAAACCCTATGTCATGTGAAGGACGTCAGGTTAAAGACTCAGACCACTATTATGAAATTTATAGTGTGAACGTGGGAAAAAAAAGGTCCCACGTATGAAAAATACAAGGAAACTTTTTGGTTTAATATGAGAACATCTACGCAAGTGTCATTTGAAGTCGTAAGGCTCTCGAGTGGACTTTGCGCATTGGACAGGTCTGATTATACCTAATCTTGACATCTCACTTGTATGTATGGGCCTGACTCGTCTCAAAAAGATTCTAATTTTGCAAACAAAAAAAAAAATTCAAAATTCATGAAATGCCATGGTTAAATAATTTCACCACCTGCCGCAGTGGCTCAGCTGGGTAGGCGCTAGACTTCCATCGAGGAGGTCTAGTGTTTGAAACTCCTGCAACGCAAAGTGTTCGAAACTCCTGCAACTTGCGTTGCAGGAAAGCTAGCTTTGAGACTCTTTGCCACTTACCCGATAGCACGTGTGTGGTGGCTAGCACGTGTCGCCCCCAGTGGTTTACCTCTGGCTGCCGGCCGTGCGGGGTTCCCTGGATCACCAAAATAATAATAATAATAATAATAATAATAATAATAATAATAATAATTTCGAAATTCCGTTTAAATAAACGGTAATTTTTCCGACAACCATGACAGTTGGAAATTCAATAATTATGTTTATTCATGAGATGCATGGCTTCGATGTTGTTATATAGATATATTCCTCCGTTCAGAGAACATTTTAACTTACGTGTGTTTATGTTAAGGGTTTGTTTGGAACTCTATGCACCACACGAGACACATTGATCTCTAGCACCATCATGACACATTGTTTGGTCTCTTCTGAATTTCTAGCAATTATCTTCCTCTTGTCTTGTTATGCCTCCTCGTACTTTGTGGGCTACAACCCCATTGACTACGGCAACGATGAAAACGTATGAATCGGACCTCTTTGATCTCTCCATTTCAAACGAGGTCTAATCAAATTGATGGCCACGACCTTTCCAAGAGGGAGCTTAGAAATTTCGCCGGCCATGCATCGGCTTGGATCGATCAAATTACGAGTTCAGTAGTCAATTCTAGGAGCTTCAGCCGGTGATAGTTGCATATTTCATGATTTTTGCTTGGCGGGAAACGAATCCCGCGGGACGAGGGTGGATTTCATTTTCATGACTAAAAAGACTTAAAAGACTTCAACCAAGAGCTACGCCAACAACAAGAGCATCGACCTAGTGATAAAGGAGTCAGCCCGTCTTCTTAGAGGTCATGAGCCACGAGTTCGATTCGCGTCGCAAGTAAACCTCTGAACGGCTCGTGTAGCACTGCACAACCACAACATATGGACAGACTTTCTGGCTACTAGTATCTTGGCTGGGTTATGATGATGGACACAGCAACTTCGGACCTTCAGGTCGCGGAATGCTGCCGGGAAAATGTGAATCCTCCTTTGTCTATAGTTCTGTGTTTGAAGTAACATCCTTCTCAGCTACCATATCAAAATACCTGCACATAAGATCAAATTGAGAGAGCTCTTTCTTCTCGAGTTTAAACCTCGGGGAAGTTTCATGTTAGGGAGCTTTGAAGAAATTTTCCAAGTGTGCACATCAGATGAGTGTGCTACACGCCAGTACCAGTAAATGACAAAACAGCTAAGGTGACAAGCCAGTGATTGAACCTGGTTTGAATCAGTCATTACTTTAGATGGAGCGTGAACTTTCCTTTGATTCTCTCTTAACAACCATTGCTTTGTCCATTTATTCCTTCAAGTTGGTCGTCCTCGTCTGCTCATGCCATTGACTTCAAATTCTCAAGTCAGGGAGGGAGAGGGGGAGCGAGAGAGAGGGAGAGAGAGGCATGATGATGGCGGTGATGACAATGATCATCTGAGACTTTGGCTGGTAAGAGTCAGTTAGGGGAACTTTTTCTAGAGACAAGGCCTTTCTACAGAACTTCAGTTAGCGACAAAAACGATGGATTGGACTAATCATGCTTCTTAATCGATTGAATTTCAATAGATCTTTTGTGGGCTGGATATTGAATTTATATACAGAGTCATTTGTTTGATTAACTCCATTGTATGACCGGAAATTTTCTACCAAGTCCCATACTTCAGAATTATAATCTCTGAGGCAAATGCCATCAATTATGTAAGCCATATAGATGGTGAGGCAGAGAGGTGGCATGATGTATTTAATATTAAATAACAAGAATAGAGCCAAAACGCAAAGACTCGATGTTCCGCAAGCTTGACTTCTGACTGCTATGCGTCCTGCCTTTGTTTTTATTGAATCTTCTTCCAAGGAGATGCCATAAATAGAGAATGGTACTTTAGTTCGCCTTCAGCCCTCCTCCAACAACTTCTCATAATTTATTCGAGCAAATTGAAGAATGTCGACTGACCATTCCTAATCGAAGCAAGCACCATGAAGGTAATAAAATCAATTTACGTCAAATTCACCTTCTTGATTTTCTTTCTTAATTTATTCTTTCTTTCTTTTTTCTGTAGCAGAAGGTCGTGATTAAGGTGCCTATGAAAGGCCACGCCACAAGATTTTTTTGTTTCAGCCCCCGAAGCCTTCACTCCAAAACTTTGAAACTTGCAGGTGGCTTTCGAGGTGATTGTTCGATATTTCTTTTATATCCCGATGACCATTTAGGTGTATCTTCTGTAGCTTGTGTTAGGTGTTGCGAGATTGAGAATAGCAAGGAAAGAAAGGACCTCTTTTGATTTAAAATTGATCTGTAACCTCGGTGTCCCTCTAGGAGTTCAATCCGTGGCACTGGTGGGTGACCAAGACCGGATTGAGGTTACCGGAGACATTGATGCAGTCAACCTCACCACTTTGCTAAGGAAGAAAGTCGGGTTCGCAGAAATAGTGACCGTGAGCAAGGTCGATGAAAAGGACAAAAAAGAGAGCAAGGACAAGGAGGCGCAGCCCATAGTATGGCCGTACATCGGAGGAGTTCCGCACCGCGAAATTGCCTATGTTGCGGATCCATACCCAAGTTACTATGAACCCCCATGCTCGATCATGTAGGATCGATAAGAGTTTGCTAGATATTTCAACAATTTTAAAATATTGAAAACTATTAATTTTATAACTGTTTTTTACCTTCATCAATTTGTAATAGTTTGTCATTGCAACAGCTTTCCAACAGCCAAGTTAATGTTTGATTTACTTCTTCATAAATCTTTCATCATTTTGTGACAGCAAGACAATAGTCATCTATCAACTGTCAATAAATTTATAGGGAAAATGTCACAAATGGCCCATGAACTTTCATCTAATGTTCAATTTCATCTTTGAGCTTTCAATTTACTCAATTTGGTCCATGAACTACCACTTAATGTACAATCTTGTCCTTAGACTTTTAATTTGTTCAATTTGGTCCCTGAATTATCAATAAATATCCGATCTAGTCCATAACTATTTGAAAATTGACAAATTTCGTCCTTCCATTAGTTAAAGTTAATGAAATTGGCTTCCATGGCTTTTAGTCTCTTAAATATAAAATAAAAAAGGACATGTGGAATATCCACATGGAAATTACCTTTAAAACGGGTTAAATTGTGGCCACCATCCAAAAAAAATATACATAACTACTTATTCTCTCTGCTTTTGTGATAAGTGCTCTCATCTCTAGCTGACCCTTAATTTGTTTTCCTTTTTAAAGATATATATTTGACTCATAATTCTAGTAATCCAACTTAATTCCACATCATCAATTAATGCTCCACGTCATCACTAAACGGTTTGAACAAACGGAAGGACTGGATGGAACATTTGTTAATAGTTTATGAACCAAATTGAGCAAATTGAAAGCTCGGGACGAAATTGGTCAATTTTCAAATAGTTAGGGACTAGATCGGACATTTATCGATAATTCAGGGACCAAATTGAACAAATTAAAAGTCTAGGGACGAGATCGCACATTAAGTGAAAGTTTATGGACTATTTGTGACATTTTCCCTAAATTTATAATAGTCTTTTTAACGACTCTTCCTCTCATCTGAATATAAACATTTGAAATCACAATCCTTGAAAACAATGTATTAGAAAAGAGAATTTCCTTTCCTTCTACTTTTGTTTTCCTTATTAGGTTATACACATAACATTGCTCCTACTCCTTCTATTATTCTGTGCGGAATAAAAAAATAAGATATTTTATATCTTGAGAGTATAGATGCTAGAGCCTTATGTGCCTAGTTTCGTACTATGAGGGGCGAAATTGTTCTTAAGGACAATGCTTAGAAGACTCAAAATGATTGATATTATTTTTCTTGTCTTTTCCAACAGATTTCTGATAATTCTTATTTTTCATATTATCTAATATTTTTTCCAACAATATTAACTATATCCCCAAACTGGAATTGCCGCTATTACCACCCACATTGGAATTGAATAAGGACTTGAAGATGGTAAAGGACAACAGCTATAGATATTCACAGTAGTTTGTCATGGGATATTATTGACCATCAGCACAAAAGAGCCTCTAGTCGTTTTAATATCAGGTAAAATCATTTTTTAGAACTTCGATGCCTAAGTTTGTTTTCATTCTGAACTTGTCTTTTGCTCCTTACTCTTTTATGTTCTGGTGCATAATTGAAGCAAGGTCGAGCATGAAAATTGAAATTTATCATTTGTATGAGTCAACGTAGAGAGACTTAAGCAAAATGAATTGTAAGTGAACTGGGATGTTTTGCCTTTATCCATTCGATAATGATAGTTGGAAACCGGGAATGTTGCTTGTGGGCTACGGAGCAACAAACTCTAAAGAACACAGACGTGGATGATTGGTTAAGTTAGAGTGTTGAAGATACGTTGCCCAACTAATTGATCTTGCAACTCTAAATTGATCTCGATATTGATTATATTGATGTTGATTAGAATATTATGTATCAGGAAATCTTTTTCCTTTATTCTGTATATTTTACTTCCTTGTTTTTAATCCTATGTATTATAAATAGGACCCACATTGTACATCATTAATAAATGAAAGAATATACAATTCATTTTTCCCTTAATATCTCTTTACTCAACTTTCTTTCATGGTGTCAGACCTACCTCCTTTTTAGACCTAGCTTCCACATATTAATTCTGTCCAGCCACTTCTGCATATTTAGCTTCCTTTATTCCCCTTTTCTTCAACATTCTTCTCATGCAACCCATGGAGAAATTTTTGCTTATATCACTTTCAAAAAAGGAGAGACCATGACCAAAGATCAAACTTCAAAATCCAGATCGTCCAAGGAAAACTTGCCCTTTGACTTGTTGAGAAAACATTCTCTTAGTTAGTGATTTAGATGATTGACAGTACTTACCTAATTTGGATTTTGATTAAAAGTATTTTTTAGGAAGGAAAGTCGGATGATTGCAATCAGAATCAGAATCGTGAATAGTACTTCCTTATTCAGACATTTAATCAACCGGCTAGGAAGGAATAATCCTCTCGTGCAACGGCTAGTTGAAATGGACTGAATTATTTGCCACTTTTTGGAGGAGTTTTAATAGGAAGGTTTTGATAAAAATCCTCATATTTCCAATCTCTCCTCAATCTTCAAAGACGAGCTATTCTTTATAAACATAGACACTCAACTTTTAGAAACCCGACTTACTATATGGGCAACAAATCTTACAGGAAGCTTCAACCTCGGCGATCCTCACGCCATCAAATATTCTCAACCAAACCTAGGACCAACGAGTGAATTGGCTGGATAACCCTCTTGAAGGCATGTCCAACGGTCAACTTGGACTAAGAGGGGTATAAGAGGAGATCTCAAAGCAGAAGGATAATAATTTGCTTCAACGAGTATTGGAGTTTTTAATTATAAAGTCTAAAGGGTGTCTGTGATCATTTTGCATTTGATTCGGTGAGCAAAATTGTATAACCTTTTCGAGGTCGAGAGTGTGCAAGAAAGTTATACACACGAGCTTGAGTGTCGGAGCTCAAATCTTGTAACCTCTAATCAGTTCTCATCAGTGAATTCTAGCTAATGGCTGTAGCGCAGGAGAGTGAACGTAGGCTTGCAAAAGCCGAACTACTATAATCTTAAGTGTGCAATTCTCTATTCCATAATCTTTTAATTTTCTATAATAGAATCTGACCACTTCATCAAAAGTTGTCCCGCTGGAATATTGGTTTAATTTCTTTCATTTCTGCAAAATCACCTATTCACCCATCTTTAGGTGATATTTTAGCCATAACAAGACCCACCCTTGGATCCATGATCAACTCTAGTGGATGAAAACAAGAACGAAGAAGAAAGCCAAATATAGCCCACTAAAGGGCTTTAGGGCCCTATTCAACCCAACCCAGGGTAATTTTTTCAGGGTCCGTATGTGCAGTGGATCCCTATTGAAGTTCAACCCGCCCAAAGTACTACAAGTCCTACAGAATGGGCGCACGCAAAGAATATCGAGCTAAGAGGAGACCTAACAAATTAACAACAGGATCCAAACACAACCTAGGATCCAAATCTAGTTGGCCCTACTCTAACCCAAATGGCATAAGTCCGAATGGTTTGAGTCCGACGGGTTTTCCTTACCCGAGATTGAGACTCAGTTCCTCTTGCAGGAACCATTGGTGACCAATTAGAACCAGGAGATGCCTTGTACACGACTACTATCAATGGTCCCGAGCTTCGATTGATTTTACAACAACTCTCGAGACCGGAGGACCACTCTGTTTGGTCCCAAGAGCTTTGGCGAGCACTAATCACAAAAGATAAAGACAAGTTTATTGACAAGTCCGTACCTATTACGGCCAACAAACGGCTTGCTCAACATCGAAGGAAATGCAACCAGTTAGTCTAGCCCTGGATAGAAAACTGTCTCACCTTGGAGGTCGCCGCCGGACTTCCTCCGACCAAAGACACTCACAAGTTCCAGGAAAACATATAAGAGATGTATGGCAAGCTCGGTAGGACTAAGATTTTTTCAATAACCTAGGCCCTATCGGAGCTAAAGCAAGGAAATCTATCTAGTTCAAGCATTTTCAACAAGCTCTCTGCACTTCGGAACGAATTGGAAGAAGCCAAAGAAAAACTACAAGGACCAGAAGAAACCCTAGCTCAATACCAAGCAACTAGAGAAAGAGAAAAGGTAAAGCACTTCCTAAATGAAAGTTACTTACCCTTTTGTAATCAAATTCTCGCCATGGAGCTAGTCCCTTCACCCGACCGAATATATCAACTTATAGTACAAGAGGAGTCATAGTGATTGGCCTCGATGGAATACCTCAACGTTGGGGATCGGGTCGTTCTCACGGCCAAGGCGACACTAGACCAGTGCTTACTCACGGCAAGTTCCAACCATGGAAATTTCAGAGGATCGGGAAAAAGAGTTTTGGAGGAATTAAGGTTACTGGAGGAAGAAGAAGAGATTTCATCTTCTTTTCAAACAGACAATCGAAATGCAATTTGCCCATCCAATAACCCAGGACGCACGTGGTCTTCATTTAGCACGAACGGCCCAAATTTGATCACATGAGTGGACGGCTCACATTACTCCACGCGATTAGACGGCTCAAGTTTCAACCTTGCGACTCCGAGATTAGACGGCTCAGATTGAACCACGTCAGCCCCAGTGTGGAGAGGATCCAAAGGACATAATTTTTCCTCTTCTTCCAACAAATCACATGCCCAGAATTCTTACAAAGGAAAGGCAAATTTTGTGATTATTACAAACGCCCTTACCATACTCCAGAAAATTGTTGGAAGTTGCATGGAAAATCAAGAGAAAGGGAAAAGAAAGCGCAAGATATTTTTGTTGCAACACATGCAAAAACTCATCAGCCCATCCATAAGGATCAACTACAGTAAGTCATGAGCACTTTAAGCCAGTTGGGAACAAAAGAGAAAAATGAATAGTTATGCAAGTACTTCTCACTGCTTATGCTCCATTTCCAATAAAATATGGGTTATTGATTCAGGTGCAAGTGATCACATAATCTGCGATGAAAATTTCTTTTCTAAAATCCATAAGGCATCTTCTCATGCATCCGTACGGCTTCCAAATGAAGAAGACGCCTCTGTCACTAAGATTCGAGATGTTCAACTTAGTCCCCCCATCACTCTCAAAAATGTCCTACTCATTCCCAAATTCCAATTTAACCTCATCTCTGTGTTGAAACTTTGCAAAGAGAATTCTTATCGGATCCTTCTCGATTCTAACATTTATTTCTTTCAAGCCCTTTCGATTGGAAAACTGATAGACCTAGGTAACATTCACGAGGGACTTTATTTTTGAGCCACTCCTCCCAAAAATTTTGATATTTTGCATTCCTTAAATGAGGGCACTCTATGTAACGCCAACATTAATAAAAATATTTTATCTCATCAATGATTAGGCCATAGCACCTGTTTTCCTCATCCAAAATGTCTTGTTAGCCCTTTGGCTAAACAGTCACGATTACCTTTTCTACAAAGTGTTTTCCATGCCAACATAGTTTTCTCTCTTCTACATATGGATATCTTGGGCCCATATCACACCTCACACCATAATGGATCTCGTTCTTTTTCACAATTGTGGATGACCATACACAAGCAACTTGGGTTTTCTCAATGCAATCCAAGGCCCAATTCCTTGCTTACCAAAGAGATTTTATCTCCCTTGCCAAAAATCAGTTTCACAAATCCATATAGCGAATTCGCACTGATAATGCCCGAGAATTTTTTAATCAAAATGTTCTGTATTGTTCACTACAAATGACATTCTTCATGAGAGTTCATACACATATACCCCACAGTAGAATCGTGTTGTCAAAATAAAACATCGTCATCTCCTAGAAGTTGTTCGTGCTCTTAAATATCAAACATCTATTCCTTAAATGTTCTAGGGAGACTGTGTGGTCATGGTGACATACTTGATCAATCGGATGACAACCCAGGTTCTCAATGGAAGAAATCCATTCGAATTGCTTTTTGGGAAAAGTTCATATATTTTCCATCTTCGTGTACTTGGCTACTTATGTTACACATCCACCATGGGCACTCGTGACAAATTAGGGCCTCATGCCATCGAATGTGTTTTCATGGGATACCCTACTCTTCATAAGGGATATTCAGTATATAATCTTTACAATGGGCATTTTTTACTCAGTAGAGATGTTATCTTCCATGAAGATGTTTTCTCTTTCTAGGAAGAATTATCTTCTCAACTGAACAATGCAACTACTAAAAAATGCCTATGTTTTACTAAAGAAGATATCTCGACTCCTCCACAAGTGATGATTTTTCATGCATCAACTCCCATGGCATCTTCAGCTTTTGAATATGATGCAGCCTCACCATCAGCTATACACAATATGACTGCAGATATTTTACAGAAAATAATGTCAGCATCTCCTATAGCTCCTTCGTCACTAACATCTTCAAACAATATCTCTCCTGAATCACCTGGGACTATTCCATTCGCCACACTAGTTGCTCCTTGATGTTCAAATCGTACTATCCAACCACCCACATATATAGCATATTACATTCGTCCTACAATAAAGTTGTATGGTACACAATATCTTGTCTCATCATATGTTAGCTTTACTAATCTTTCACCTAAGCACATGTGTTGTATTAGTAAAATATCTAAAGGAAAGGAACCATCTTCATATGAAGAAGCTATACAAAACCCTTGTTGGCAACAAGCAATGGTGGATGAATTGCAAGCTCTAACAAAAAATAAAACTTGGGACATCGTTCATATACCCACTCATCGAAAACCTATTGGCTGTAAGTGGGTATACAAGATCAGTTACAAGGTGGATGGCTCCATTGAGCATTATAAAGCAAGACTAGTAGCTAAGGGGTTTACTTAATGAAAAGGTTTTGATTACACTAAAACATTTTCTCGAGTAGCAAAGGAAGTCACAATTTGTTCGTGCTTCTCTATTGTTGTTATTTGTAATTGGCCTCTTCATCAAATAGATGTTCATAATGCATTTCTTCATGTTGATCTCAAAGAGGAAATTTACATGAATCTTCCACCGGGTTTACGAATATAGGGAGTGAATAGAGTGTGTTATCTCCATAAATCCCTATAAGGACTTAAACAAGCTTCTCGTTTATGGTATGCCAAATTTACCAATGCACTTACAGCTACCAAATTACGGCAATCCAAACATGACTATGCCTTATTCATATGGAGTCAAGGTACATCATCAATTCACTTACTTATATATGCTGATGGTATACTTATTATAGGGAATGATGAAAATTCCACCAAAAATTTAAGAAGTATTTGCACTCTAGCTTCCACATTAAGGATTAGGGACCTCCCAAATACTTTCTTAGGATAAAGATTGTATGAATAGATAAGAGAATCTGTCTCAACCAACATAAGTTTGTCCTGGAGATCATATAAAAAACCAAACTATCGAGATACAAACCAGTTGTTATCCCAATGGAATAAAATGCCAAGTTGACGACAGATGAGTATGACAAGGGTTTATCACCCTTGAATGAGGATCCTTAACTCAAAGATCCTTTTGTTTATCAAAGACTTGTTGGGAAACTCATATACTTAACCATGACTTGACCTAACATATGCTATGTAGTGTAGGGTCTCAGCTAGTTTATGCATAATTCAAAACAATCACACATGGATGCTGCACCAAAAGTCATAAAATACCTAAAAGGATGTCTAGGTTTAGGAATATTATTGTCTCGTGACAACAACATGAAAATGACAGCATATGAGATACAGATTACGCTACTTGTCCTATGAGTAGAAAGTCGGTCACAGCTGCATCAAATTGTGCAACTCATTGCTCTCTTGGAAAACAAAGAAACAGTCAACATTTCATTATCACCTGCCGAAGCGGAGTATCGAGCAATGGCAAAGACTAGTTGTGAGATAGTTTGGATAAGAGGATTACTCCAAGATCTTGGCGTTTGGATAAAGGAACCAACTATCCTATTTTGTGATAATGATGCCGCATATAAACTTGCAACGAATCTGATTTTCTATGAGAGGACAAAACATACATAAGTTTTTTTTTTTTTGGTAAAGGTAAGAATAAATGGGAAAGGAAAGGCGTCGACAGCAGGATTCAAACCTGCACAGGCAAAGCCCAACAGATTTCGAGTCTGTCTCCTTAACCACTCGGACATATCGACGTTACATAAAAAAAAAACATACAGAAGTTGATCTTCATTTCATCAAGAAAAAATTCAAGATGGAGTGATCAAGACAAGAGGGATTAGAACTATGGAGCAACCCGCAAACATCTTCATTAAACCATTTTGTCAAATGCAACATTCATATCGATTAAACAAGCTAGGCATTCTAGATTTGTATAGACCGTCAGCTTGAAGGGGAGTGTTGAAGACATTGTTGCCTGACTAATTGATCTTGCAGCTCTAAATTGATCTCGATGTTGATTCTAATTGATGCTTATTAGAATATTGTGTATTAGGAAATATTTTTCCTTTATTTTGTATATTTTACTTCCGAGGAAAGTACAAAGTTGTGCACGGCGCTCACTTTAGTGCCAAAATTTTCCGTAAAATCACTTTAGTGCCAAATCATAGAAAAAATGATTACTTTGGTGCCACCAGCGAGCGATTCCGGCCAAATTAATTATATGGCTTTTATATTTTAAAAAAAAAAAGTTGTGATGGCTTTTAAATGACGTCATTTTCCATCCTCCTTAAGAAACGATGTTGTTTTGCCGTCATACGTGGACAACCTCACAAAAACAACATTGTATTAGCTCATATGGAGACTGAAATTAGGGTTCTTTATCCGATCCTCGCCCAATGCCAACTGCCATTGCTCGGCCACCGTCGTTCGCC
Source organism: Eucalyptus decipiens (assembly GCA_014182575.1). NCBI lineage: Eukaryota > Viridiplantae > Streptophyta > Magnoliopsida > Myrtales > Myrtaceae > Eucalyptus > Eucalyptus decipiens. The sequence continues at coordinate 39,427,926 of CM024619.1, forward strand.
CGCCGTCGCTCGGCCACCGTCGCTTGCCCGCCATCGTAGTTGCTTGACTAGGTGAGTGAGGAGAGGCTGAGGTTGTTGCTCAAGCAAGAAGTGGCGAGAAGAATAGGAGGCAAGGGCGGAGGAGGAGGAGGAAGAAGGGGGGTCGAAGGTGCCACTACTAGTGTCACTGCTAGTGTTGTTCTTCGGGGAAGAAGACGAGGAGGAAGCCCATGCTCTCTCTCTCTCTCTCTCTCTCTCTCTCTCTCAATTTGGGGATTTAGGGTTCTTACTTGGGGGAAAGATGCCAAATGGCGTTGTTTTGTTGTTTAAATGCTGACTGTACTTTCCGACGAGCCACATCAGCTTCAAAAATTAATAAAAAAGTGCCACGTCGGATTTCCGACCAATTAGACTAGCGTTGGCACTGAAATGATTGTTTTCAAATCTATTGGCACTTAAGTAATCCAAAATAAACTTTTGGCACCAAAGTAAGCGCCATACACAACTTTTGACACTTCTAGTGTACTTACCCCTTTTACTTCCTTAGTTACTTTTGATCCTAGGTATCACAAATAGGACCCATATTGCACATCATTAATTGATGAAAGGAATATACAGTGCATTTTTCCCTCAATATCTCTTCGGTCAACTTTCTTTCATATAGAACAATGGCTGATGGTGTCCTACACATTAAACTTTGTCGATGGGCTGAAATCCTGGTTATTGCTCCTGTATTAACAAATACTTTGGCCAAGGTAAGTTATCAAAGTAATTTTGAGATATTGGAGCATGGAACTAAATGATTTTATAAAGCCAGATTATTTTTAATTAGAAGTTCTTTACATAAATAACCTAGAGATTCATCTTCGTTCTTCTCTTTGCTTTTAGTTTGGGGGAGGATCATAGGTAAGTTATGTATGCAATTTTGAGATACTGAAGCATGAAACAAAAGTAACGTTTTGGTCTATGCTTCGTGTCCAGAAAGAATGGACTAAGTTACGTAGTTGTGCCTAAGTTTATTGATGGTTTTTTAGCTGTCTTATGATGGTCATTTGGGGAGGTGCTTAGATGTCGATCCCCTTTGGGTTCTCTGGCAATTTCTGGGCAGTGAAGAGGGCTCCGGTGTTCAGTGCCGCATGAAAGGCAATGAATTTAAGTGCGAGCTGGTTATAAAGAAAGCAAGGCTACGTGGTAATTCTAGGAGAAACAGTGGCATGTTGTCACCTTTCTTTGCAAAGAAAGATCTAAGGTCCGCCATGGTATTTTACGAGAATAGTCCCTTATAGAACATGGTCGGTTGATTTGAAGCCAAAACATTGAGGGCCGATCTCTAGTCCCACTTGCCAACAATATTATCCACTTTGGATCGGAACCCACATGATTTTGTTCTTCTAAGCTTTGCCTAGAAAAGACTTTATTGGTAATTAAGTCGGGTACTACTCTTTATGCAGCACATCATCTCACCACACCTAAGCGATATGAAATTCAGTTCATTTCTGCCCCCATGCAATCATAGAGTCGGAGCCGTATCTGATCCGAGCCTTCTTTGGCCTCGGTGATCACTCTCATCCTCGTCAGACCGGGGTCATCACAGGGCCACTAACTTTCACCCGGTTCATCTCCCAACCACACAGTTCCAACTGGGCTTGGCTCTGATGCCATTGTAAGGGCTGACCTATGGCCTCACTTACTAATGAAATTATCCGCTTTGGGTCAAAACCCGCATTGTTTTGTTCTTCTGGGCTTTGCCCAAAAAAGGCCGCATTGATAGTTAAGACTAGTGTTGCTCCTTATATAGTAAATTACCTCACCACATTTAGGCAATGGAGGATTCGGTTCATTCTTACCCTTACTCCATCCCGGAATTGGAACCGCACCTTGTCCAGGCCCTCTCTGCCCCAACGATCACTTCTGCTCTCATCAGACCAAGTTGTTACAAAACATGTCTTCCAATAGGTTAATCCTAAAAGATGTTACTGGTTTCTGTATTTACCAAACTGGACCTTAGAAGCACCCTTCTTTGTAGATCAGAAATTTGTGCTTTTCTATTTTTTTTTTTCTGTTACGTGTATGTATCACCTGTGAAGTGTGCTAATTTATGTTTGTAAATGTGAGATTGGATGAGCGAAAAGTGTGAACCAAAAAGAAAGATACAGAGGTCAAATATGGACCTCGGAGTCATAATTTTGCAGCCATATGAATATAAAACTATGGTATTTTGTAAAATGGATTTCCAAATTTATTAGAAGTATATAGTGATACTAACTGGATTTCAAATTTATATGAGACAAAATTCACAAATGGATATGTGTTCGCCTTTGTTGAGGTGTTGTAATTTAAAAATCACCAACAAAATTGTGGAACAAATTAGGATCCAATCAAACCAAAAGTCGACTTGGCTGGAAGCAGATCTTTGCGATTGAAACGACACCTTCTATGTTTAGATGTTATGTTTGCCAAGAGGCAATAGCTATTACAAAAAATGAAACTTTCAATGGTAAAAAAAAAGGCACGTTTGGTAAAGACGTGATGTGGTAAAATAATTAGTTAAAGATAGAATTATGCCCATGATTATGTAAAGTCAAAAGTGATTTTGGCTAATCTTCTAACTATACATCGAGGGAATGAGACAAGTCAATTAAGAAAATCAGCAATAATGATAACTCAACTTATGTGATTGGCGATCCCCTAATTATGTTCATATTATTAATAACAAGTCTCTTATTAATTTAGTAATGCACTATTAAAAAATTGTGTCCCTCCTATGGTAAGAATAGGGCAAGATTGAAATTAAAAAAAATAAAAAAATAATAATAATAAAAGAAGCTAAAGCTAAGCTAAGCTCTTAATAAATTTCACAGCATTATTGGTGGTGTATTAAAGTGCACAATACATAGGATGGAATCACATATATAAGTGTGAAGTGGGACCGCTTCTATGAGAATTACTAGAGCACTTATAAATAAACCAAGCACGCATATGGCCTATTAATGCAAAACTACGTTGAACAACAAACTCTTTGAGAGTGCGATGTGATTGGTGAAAATTATAATTCACAAAAAGAAATTCCTGCATTGAACAACAAACCTAGTGAGAGTAACATGATTGATGAAAATTATAATTCATAAAAAGAAATTCCTTATGCATAGAAGTTTTAAACTTCATCAATGATTTCGTGAATTATATTTCATTTTTTCTACGACTAGCTCGTAGCCTACAAGCATCAGTTTTGTTGCATTACTCTCCAATAACCCAGCATTATTCTTTCATTTCTTTTCAAAACCTTTTGAAATATGAGGAGAATTATTGGATATTTCAACAATTTTGAAATATTGAAAACTACTAATTTTGTATGTGTGGTTACTATCATCAATTTGTAACTATTTTTATCCGCTATTTATATGAAACAGTTGTGTAACGTTTTTATAATGGCTTTGTGAAGGCTCAGTCACGGCTTCATAACGTTTTATTTCTTCATAAACATTCATCATTTTGTAACAGCTACATAACGGTCATCTACTAATTATCAATAAATTCGTAATAGTCTTTTTAATGGCTCTTCCTTTCATTTGAATATTAAAATTTTAAGCCACAACCTTGAAGACAATTAATTAGAAAAGAGAATTTCATTTCCTTCTACTTTTCTTTTTCTTGTTGGGTTATATACATAATGTTATTCATATTCCTTCTATAATTCAATGCGGAATAAAAGAAAATATGTTATATATAAGGAGAATAGCCGTTGAAGCTTTGTGCACTAAGTTTTGTACTCCAATGAGCAGAATTATCCTTGAAGACGATACTTACAAAACTGAGACAATTGATATTATTTTTTTTTCATCTTTTTTAGCAGATTTCTAACCATTCTTATTTTTTTTATATTGTTAATAGTTTTCCATAGGCTAGCTAAATCAGCAAGAGCCATCGGTGCTGGGGCAGTTCGAGTCGTTGGCGTCGTTGGAATGAAGGGGAGGAGGGTAGTGATGATTAGAGAGGAGGAGGAGGGAGGCCCCTTTTTTCTTTATGATTCTGAAGATAACAATCCGTACGGGAACGTTTGACTTTTCAGGGAATAATCTCCATGGTTTTACACGGTCATAATATGCCCACCTTGGTCTTACACGTGACTCGGTTAGGTTGACCTATGGAGTAGAATTTGCAGGATCAAGAATGAAAAATCGACTTGATTGGTCTTAACGAGAAGGACCAGTCATTTTATAAAGTTGCCTTACTAGTTCCCCTCCCCATGGAGCAAGCGATGGGCAACATGGTCCCGGCCACCCTATCGCGCTTCATGCCCATCCCCTGATTCCACCTTCGACAGAACCTCATGTCAAGTCAAGAGACAGACACTTCTGTTGAGCAATCTTGAATAGTCATTCTTATCAAGATATTGGACATGTGACCCGTATTGCCCTAGACTGGTTTTAGTGAAACAAAATGTTGCTCGGATCACGGTTCCATCACATCTATTGAATATGCAAGTCCAACATGAATCAAACCAACATGATTGCACTTGATCTATGACAGATTTGGATGTGGGCAAGAATTTCTTGCTTACTAAATTAAACCACATCACATATTATGGACATCATGTTAAGGACTCAGACAACTTGTGACATCCAGAATTTTTAATGTTGTTTTCAATTAAATTAAATCGGGTCTTTCATCGACGCGCCTTATAGTGCTATTCTCAGAGCTAATCACTCGTGATATAACTAAACTATATGGGGAAGTCATTAAGAAAATTTAACACGATAGACTTGAGAATTCGACCAGGAATCAACTACTTGACCGTGCTCATCTGCTGAAGTCTTTACGACACAGATATAAATCGATTAGAAATCAGAGATAAATCGGTTCGACCGAGATATGTGGCTAAACGTGGGTGATTACACTAAATTACAAAATTCTCGTATCGGCACTAGACTGATTTTTCTATCATTTTGGTACCCTATGTCCGTATTTGAATCATCAAGATTTTCACGACAACCAAGAGTTGCCGATGTATCGAAGAGGTTCATTATGGCTCGAAGAAAATCGACCATGGGTCATTTGCACTAAAAATTTCTGAAAACTACCAAGTAGTCTAAGACACGCTAAAAACATGACAGAGTGAAATCAATTGCGAATTTGAATCCGATTTCAGAAATTGAAATTTTTGTCATGTCACAAATCATTCTAGGAACATCGACTCCGTCTCCAAAGATTTTTCTGCAAACCGAGTTTTTGGCGGAAAAAGTCGTCATAGGGCTGTTTTTGTATAGAAAATACCGAGGACTGCTTTTGATCACAAAATTGAGATGAAAGTGGGATCAATTGGAGAGGAAAAATACAAATTTGATCAAGGTCTTGATATTGGAATTTTTAGAAACCAAATTAGATTGATTCAAGGAGAATTGAAGTCTAAATTGAGGTAAACCACTGGGGGTTCGCTCCAGTGGCCACCCTTCCAACATGGAAGGGGGAGGTGAGGGGTTCAAATCCCCACCTTCTGAGGGAGGGATGGGGGTAAGGATGCGTCAGTTTCGAGAGTGGGTCGCGACTCCCACGCCTGCAAAAGGCAGGGCACAAGTCTGCGAGTGAGTGTAGAGTAGGAATAGAGTATGATTGACCAAAAAAAAGAAGAAGAAGTCTAAATTGAGGGAAAATATGTGCAAATTCGTATGCTCCCTCACCCATGACTTGTGGACTACTTCAAGGCTTCTAGAAGGGGCATGTAGGTCTGGAAATTGGCTGAAGAAGGCCAACTGGTGTGGTGGAGCCCTCCAAGGGGACAAGAGGATGAAGTTGAAGGCTTGGTGGCCCCCTCCAACTGAGAACCGGTCCCCTTCTCCTCTCTTCAGCCCGTCGAAGCCCTTGTCCCCCATTTCCAATCATGCAAAACTCCCCAGCAAGCCAAAGGATCGAGCCAGCAAGCCGCCGGTCACCCCCGCCGCCTGCCGATGCCAATCAACCGTCATCACGCGTATGCACTAGCCCGTGCGTCCCACACAAGTCGTCCCCGTCTCGCCATCCAGAGCTACGTCGTTCTCGCCCAGCTCGCCGTCCAACAGGTCACCAAGAAGCTGAGCGTCCCCGTCGTGGTCGCCGAAGTAGCCACCTACCTCCGCCTGGACCTGCAGCAACCCCTCCGTCCATCCTTACCAGTCTCCACCTCAGTCAACCATTAGTTCCAGCTTGTTCAACCAGCCACAGAACCGAACAGCAGTGGGTATTCACAGACCGTTCAACCCACTTTGGCCCGCTTCCTAACCTCGAAAGTCAGTCCTGCTTTGGAGTTTCCCCACCCCCATCGCGCTCCCGTCGTTTTGATCCGACCAAATCATTTAACAAGTGATTTTAACTCACTAATCCCTGCTTAGTAGGTTAATGACGCTTAAATGTGGTTTAGTTTAGACTAAATATGAATTAAGTGGATAGTTAGAGTAGATTAGAAATTTAATTAACCGTTATTTATATTAGGTGGTTAGAGTAGTGCAATTAGGACCTAGACAAGTTCTAGTATTTATCTAAAGTAGTTCAGAAATTTTTCGGGCTCGTCTCGATTTTGAATTAGGCTTAGCGGGCCTAGGTTTTGATTGCATTTAATAATTATTTTTCGTAATTATTTAATTATTTATTTATTTTCCGAAAATTAAACCGGGATAGCCGGTGACCGAAATTTTGTGCTGATTGCAATGGTGTGGTTTGTTTATTTAATTGAGCTTTAATTTGTGATGATTGTGAATGATTTGTATTATAGGAATTTTATTCCTAAATTTATTTAATTTCAATAATTATTTTGAAAATCACCAGGCGTCGGTTTACAGCGCCAAAAATGATTTGTGGACTATTAAAATTTGTGGGATTTTCAAGTGGTAGAAAATTGTATTTTTGCTAAGGCCGACCGTATACCCACACACGATTATTTTTATCGGGAATGATAAAAATGGTGATTTGATTAGTATACTATATCAGTATTTGAGGCAGCTTCTGGCGAGCATATTTAATATATTATATTGGTGTTTGAGGCAGCTTCTAGTAAGCATATTTAGTGCATGTTTGGTAACCATCCCAACAGTGACTGATTCTGATTTTTTATATCCGGGAGTAGTTTGGAAACAGAATCGCATTTAGTAAAATTTTTGTTCCCGAGAGCAAATTTCTATTTTTTTGTTCCTAGAAGTAGATTTGGAACATAATCAAGAATAAAAAAAAAGTTGATTCTTGTTCCAAGAACAAATCTAATAATCAAAACCAACTCTTCTTCTTCCATTTTCTCTTCTCTTCTCTTTTCATCTTCTTCTTCAACCACCATCCTACGGTTGCCGTCCGCCGCCGCCGCCACCGCCCGCCACTGGTCGCAGGCAACCAGTCTACCGAGATCGCCGGAGGCTCGTTAGACCAGGGCGAGGTCCAGCGAGCTCACCGGTGGCCAAGCGGGCCTCGCCCAACCCCGCCAGTGGCCAGGCGTTGGAGAAAACTTCCTTATTTGTTTTGAAGTTGACAAAACATTTTCATCAGTCTAGTCTGAAGACTTGCAGACTCTATCGTCTAAGTCTGAAGACCTCCAGACTCAAGATTTAAAGTCTACCATCGCTGATAGCCTCTAGACCGACGAAGAAAATATTTATCCGATGAATAAGACTTATCCAGATGCGAGTGTATATTTAAAGATTTGGTTCGTACCGTTGAAGAAGATCTCACAGCTGGAGATAACGTCTCGTGATCAATTATTCTTATCAAAATTAATTAGAATGATTAGATCTATTGATTAACGAAGTATACTTGGAAGGTTCTACAAATGGAAACCTAGATCCTGATTGTATGAGCGAGCAGGATTGGTGGGCTATCATCACATTCCTTAAATAACTCGAGAATTCCCTAATTGATTATGTCCAACGGATAGATTGAAAGAACTCCATTAGAAGGTGCCAATGATTATAATGGCATGAAGGAGTATATAAGGAAGACGCTCAAGTTATTCGAGTGTGTGCATGAAAGAAAAATTCCAAAGTCTAAAACTCTTAGTTCTTTGCTGATTCAATCGCTGAGTTTAAAAGTTGTACTCAAAAGAGAGATCAAATACTTGTGAGGCCTTAAGGAAATGTAGTAAAGTTTCTATACCATGGAATTAATGACGTGAGACTGTAAAAATCTCTTTTGATTCATAGTGAAATCCAGCTAGTGGGCTATCAGTACGGAAGAGTGGATGTAGGCTTGGTATAAGCCGAACCACTATAAACTTTGCGTTTCAATTCTCTTTCCCTAAACTCTTTACTTTAATTCGTAGTCTTATATAATTGTTTACAGTTCTTTACACCTTCAGTCTACTATTCTCATAAAAGTCGAATTAAGCTGTTAAGTCTTGCAAAAACTTCTTTGCACCTATTCACCCCCTAGGTGTTCATGCTAGCCCTATCAGCCCAGCCCAGGTGAGGTCGAGCCTTGGCTGGGCCAAGCGAGGGTTGGGCGAGCCTCGCCCAGCTGCCGGCGAGGCTAAACCGATGAGGAACGGCCTCGCCGAGGGCCAGCAATACTCTAGTGAGGTCATCGGCCTGAAGAAGAAGAAGAAGAAGAAGAATAGGAGAAAAAAGAAAAAGAAAAAGAAAAAAAGAAAAGGAAAAAAGTATAAAAATTATTTAAAAATTAAAAGAAATTGATTTGGAACATAATCAATGAGCATGGTACCAAATGCAATTCTATTCCAAAATCATAAATTTTAGACAATTACCAAACGGCTTAAAATGCTTAGAATCTGTTCTCGGAAACAAAATTAAAAAGAAACACTTATTATCAAAATCTACTCTTGGAAACATAATTATTACTAAACGCGCCCTTAGTATACTATATTGGTATTTGAGGTACCTTCTGGCGAGCATATTTAGTATACTATAAAATATTTGCGGCAGCTTCTGGTAAGTTATACTGTATATTATAAGCTTAATGTGAGTAGTCTTGATTATGATCGGACTTTATAGATAGTATTGATTAAGATAACTGGGGAATGGTCTCGTTGACATGAAATCGACTGAGTCAATTGATCGATAATTCGATCTGGTTTGATGAATTGATTTATGAAGTGAGTGATTGGATGGTTATTTGAATTGTATCGACTTGCAGGAATGAACTGGGTCCAAGGTAAGTCTTCCGACTCATGTTTGTGCTAAGCAGCCATCATGGTGTATTTTCTTCCTAGTCAGGACGTAAGAGGTAGAACTCGCTGAGACGTCGTCTCACCTCGTTGTGGGATAACATTTCAATTTCATATATGGCAGCTCATGAAATTTTTTGGATGAGCCAAGAAGGTTACAAAGCAGACATCTTGCATTCCGTTGCATGGGAGCCCTAGGGGCTGGACCTATGAGCTGGTAAAGTCCATAGTCTAGGTCGATGTGGATCTCACCCACAAGGTGCCCCATCGATACAGATCATGGTATCACTAGGCTTAGGATGGCCAAAGAGAGGGTCCTATACCGGCATCTGAGATACATTTGTATGTTCTGGAGGTCGTTTTTGGGAAGGATACTGCAGATCCTCCTCAAGGCTTGGTTGTAGACACGGTAGACCCGGCCCTTGAAGTACCAGAGTTGCCGGTGCAGTCTGTTGAAGGCTCCAATTGGAGTGTGGAAGAAGGTGAAATCGAGGATGATGACCCGTAGTTTTGTGAAACCCTCCCTGTTTTGTAGATGTTATAAATAAACCAACTTGTATTATATATGACATAGTTTGTTTTGTGTGTGTGTGTGTGTGTGTAAGTGTGGTTGTGTTTTCAGTTCGAAAAATTTGTGACCCTATTTTTCTATCACATTATATTATTTTTGTGGATTATTTAACTGTTTCCGCATGCATATTAAAACGAATAGGTCGGCGATGCATCCTAAGACGTCATTATTAATCGACCGCAGAAAGATGGGCATATGCTCGACGAGAATCAAGGCGTGACACAACTATCGCCTAATTTGTAAGCTGAACACAGCAAAATAAAAAAAATAAAAAAAATGCTTAGAAGACGGTACCGTCGCTTTCACTCTCCTAACCACATATTCCCAAGTGTGTTGTCAAGCAATAGAGTTTGTTTGGTCTAAGAGTAGATTTTGTCAATAGTTAAATCAGGGAGACATGGTCAGGACGGTACCATCACTTTCCAGTGACGGTACCATCCTCTGAGCATTGCCAAAAAAGAAAAAAAGGTCCCACTTAGGAAAATATAAGGAAACAATACAGACCATGCAACACGGTAACGTGATAATCTTATCAAGTCAAGAGCAAGACAGCTGAGCAAGTTATATTTTATTTCCCTAATGTCATTTCTTCTCCGAAAGCGATGTGGGGGGTGCTCTTGGAGTCCGTGCACCACGAGAGACGCATGTACAAACGACAACCTTGGATACATAAACTAATGATTTCCGATCTGAAACCGCAGCTGTTCTCGCGCGTCATTTGAATTCCTAGCAGGCCATATCTCTCTTGTCCTTTTATGCCTTCTCTAATCGCGACTGACCTCAAGAAATTGATGGCCACTACCTTTCCAAGAGGGAGCTGAGAAATTTCACCGGCCATGATGCATCGGCTGGATCGATCGAATCACGAGTTAAGTAGTCGATTCTAGGAGCTCTGTAGCTGCTCATTGTTGCATATTTGATGCCTTCTGCTTGGTGTGAAACGAATCCCATATGGTACATGGGGCCTGGGGCAGCTTTTCATTTTTTATGACTAAAAGAGGCTTAGACTTCAATCAAGAGCTAAGCCATCTAGATAGACTCGATTTTGACCAATTGAAAAATTGGCTGTGTAACTAATCTGCGTGCATGAGCTCACCACCAAGAAGATTGGCCCAGTGGTAAAGGGGTCACCCGTCTTTTACGAGGTCACGTGTCACAAATTCTATTCGCATTGCGAGTGAATCTTAGAACAGCTCGCGCCACAGTGCCTAACTACTACGCCATGACAACAAACATGGCAACCTCGGATTTTTGGGTCGCAAGTGATGCGGAGTGGTAATAGCTCGAATATTGTGGGCATGTGACCCTTGGTAACCTTTAGAGGGAGTTGTTAAGCAAGTCCCATAGGATCGAGCATCTCTTTCTAGAGACAAAGCCTTTGACACAAAAAAAAAAAAAAAAATGATGAATTGGACTAATTGCGTCGAATTTTGATAGAGGGTTCGATTTTGAATCTACATTCGTAGTCATTTACTTGATTAACTCCATCGTGTGAATGGAATTTCTCTACCAACTTCTATACTTGAGAATTATAATCTCTAAGGCATTTGTCATCAATTCTATAATGTAAGGCACATGGGTGGTGGGGCAGAGAGGGGACATGATGTACTTATATTACATAACAATAATAAAGCCAAAAATCAAAGACTCAATGTTCAACAAGTTTGACTTCTAACTACTATTTTGTCCTGCCTTTGTTTAAAAGTCGTTGAATCTTCTTCCAAGGAGATGCTATAAATAGGGAGTGGTATCTCAGTTCCTCTTCAGCCCTCCTCCAACAATTTCTCATCCTTCTTCGAACAAGTTGAAGAATTTCGAATTGCCCATATTCCTAATCGAAGCAGGCACCATGAAGGTAATAGATTGATGAGAAAATCATGAATCAATTTATGTCGAATTCACCTTTTTGCGTTTCTTTTTCTTATTCATTCTTTTTTTTTTTTTTTTTTTTTGCAGCAAAAGGTTGTGATTAAGGTGTCTATGAATGACAATGGCCACGCCTCGAGTTTTTTTTGTTTTGGCCCCCAGAGCCCTCATTCCAGAGCTTTGAGACTTGCGAGTGGCTTTCAAGGTGATTGTTTTAGGTGTTTTGAGATTGAGAACAGCGAAACAAAAAAGAAAAAGGAGCTCTTTTGATTCGAAACCAATCCGTTTTCTTTGTTGGTTTCGCTCCAGGAGTTCAATCCGTGGTGCTTGTGGGTGATCGGGACCAGATCGAGGTAACCGGGGAGGTCGACTCAGTCGACCTCACCAATTCACTCAGGAAGAAATTCGGGTCCGCTGAGATAGTGACTGTGGGTGAGGTCAAGAAAGAAGACAAGTCTGAAGAAACAGAGGGTGTGAAGCCCTTCGTATGGCCATACCCGCGCTATGAATACGTCTATGTCCAACCCGGATGCTGGTGGTAGCACCTGTAGGATCGACAACCATCGACGATGACGACTCGTATAAATGTACAACATCGATGTGATGAGTTTATTCACACAAGAAGTTTTGAGATGAACTCTGTGTTCGTGCTATGGCCAGGACTACTTGTCTCTGATTTTCACCAACGTAATGAAATCAGCATGCGTTCGTATTGATTGTGCTTTTGATATGAATTTTCTTTTCTTTCAGTGGATAATATCTAGCTTTTCTTCCGATACGGAATACTTTATAGCGTAATTATTTATGTGCTATAAATCCTTTTATAACTTTTGCTAAGATGTTAATAACCGCAACATAAATCCATTTAATAATTGCTAATATAGAAACATATGTAGATTACATGAGATAAGATTCGGTCCTCCAACTTAATTACATTTTCTCGTATCTCATCATTGAATTCATTTATTGCAATAAGCTATTTAGATTGGTTTGTGCAATTAAATTGGGGAAAAGTGTTAAAAAAGTTCAACCTCGCCAATCTCTAGTGAGCCTTGCCGACCACTAGCGAGGCTCAAGCCTTCGCTAGTGGCCATGAGGGTGGCCTCACACCGAGCTGGTGAGGGTCAAGCCTTGTCAACCATGGGCGAGGCTCGACCTCGCCAGTGGCCATGAGGGTAGCCTCGTGCTAGGCTAGCGAGGCTCACCGTGGCCAGAGGCTAGGTAAGGCTTGACCCTTGCCAGCTTGGCGCAAGCGCGGCGGCCTCAAGCTAGCCTGATCAAATCCAGTTAAGGCAAGCCTCATTGCCCAACGCGAGGCCGCCCTCGCGGCCACTAGCGAGGTTTCAAGCCTCGCCAACCGTCACCACTGGCTAGTGACTAGCTGGAGGGAGGAGGAGGAGAAAGAAAAAAGAAAATATAATAAAAAATATAAAAATATTATTAAAAGTTGTCCATATTAGTGCCAATCATGCCACGTCAACCAACCGGCATCCAATCAGCAAAATCCTGCCAAAATTAGACAAAAATGACTAAATTAGCACCAAGTAAAAAGATTTAGGACTATATTTGCATAAATATAAAAGGTTTAAATCTTTTTTTAACATTTTTCCCAATTAAATTAAACTCCATCAAATTATACATGGGAAAGAACCTAGTGCGGATACCCTCATGGTTACCTCAACAATGGTCGTTCGCTCTCACCATGGGGCGGCAGGACAAGCAAGCTTAGCGACCCTCGGCACAAATTTTTTTTCTTTTTTTTCATAAAACGGATGATTTCTTTCATTTATTAATACAATAACTACATGAGAAAGGTAAACATACTTCCGAACATGAAATATCCCAAAGCAGCTGGGAAGAGGGAGACTCCCAATTGAAAAGAAGTTTTTTACTTCAATTGATTTTTGCTATCCAATTGCCCTCGCCACGATTTGACGAGGCAAGAATCGCTTCTTCTGACTTCTTGCTGCAGTGAGAATGGCATGGGCAGCAACTGTCGCTTACTTGGTGAAGGTGGGGATGCACCATTGTCAAGCGTCTTTACACCATTATCGAGCGTCTTTAGCGCCGGTGGTTGCCACCATCACTTGCTAACTTTTCCTTTAATTTGCTTATGTTGGCAAAAAGATCAAGAAGTTGATAGTTGTCACATGCTTATTTTACATAACCAAATCTAAATGCTCGAATAGAAAGCTTGAGGATCAAAGTGCATAAATAAAATAAGTTAGAGGGTAAGGTCCGTGACTATAAGTTATATAGATGCGAATGCTCCTTTTCTCTAGCTCACTAAGAAATAATTAAGTCAACAAATAGGAAAATTGTCCAAAAAGTCGTGAACCTCTTGAGAGGCGGTCAATTCAGTCCTAAATTTTTCAATTGTGCAAATTTAATCATAAATCTTTCAACAACTTACTAACTTGGTCCTTTCGGTCAATTTTGGTTGAAAGTCGATGACGTGGACATCGACTAGCCACTAGCTATGTTACATGATGCAGCCAAACATTGACGTGGACAAATTTTGCATTTTAAAAAAGAATTCATTTTTCTTCTTCTTTTTTCCCTTTTTTCCCTTTTTTCCTTTCATTTTTTCTACTTTTCTTTTTCTTTGGCCTGTGGCCAATACTGCCAACAAACAACCACAGAGGAGGGTGTTGTTGGCCTCATCGCATCTAGCAAGGTCTCAACTCTCATGGCCTGGGCATAGGCCATCCCTCGCCACATCTTGCAAGAGTTGTCCTCACCAACCAAAGGGAAGAAAAGGGGAAAATGGGAAAAAAAATTAAAATAAATTTGCATAATTTATCCTCATTAGCATCGGCCACATCACGAGAATGGCCAACGACCGGTTGACATCCATGTCGGTGATTTTCGCCCAAAAACAGTTGGATGAACTAAATTGGCAATTCATTAAAATGTTTAGAACTAAATTGGTAAATCATCAAAAAAATTTAGAACTACCACAATTAAAAGGTTTAGGACTAAAATAATTTAAAACTAGCACAAATAAAAGGTTTAGGACTAAAGTGCAAATTGTCAAAAGATTTAGAAGTAAATAACACAATTAAAAGATTTATGACTTAATTGATCGTTGTATGATAGATTGAGGGTTTTTTGGACAATAATCCCATCAACAAATCGATGTTTGAACCTGGTTTTAATCTTCGGCCAGAAAAATACCTCATTTAAATCTGTCATTACTTTGGATTGAGCATGAACTTTCCCATGATTTTCTCTTAGTCGTCCTTGCCTTGTCCTGTCCTCTCATTCCTTCTTGAAGGTCGTCTGCTCAACCCTTTAACTTCACATTCAGATTTTGACTTCTAACAACCATCTCCCAAGTCTTTGTTTTAAGATTTATGACTTAATTAATCATCATATAATAGATTGAGGGTTTTTTGAACAATAATCCAGTCAACAAATCGGTTTTTAAATCTGGTTTAAATCTTGGACCAGAAAAATACCTCATTCAAATCTGTCATTACTTTGGACTGAGCATGAACTTTCCCATGATTTTCTCTTAGACGTCCTTGCCTTTGTCCTGTCCCATGATTTTCTCGAAGGTCGTCTGCTCAACCCTTTGACTTCACATTCGGATTTTGACTTCTGACAACCATCTGCCCAGCCTTTGTTTTTAAACTCTCCTTCCAGGGAGAGGCTATAAATAGAGTTTTGTCCCCCAGTTGGTCTTCATCCTCCTCCAATAATTTCGCAAATTTCTTCCAACAAATTGAAAAGTTTACAGTTGCTTCCTTTCCTAACGAAGCAAGCACCATGAAGGTAATATTATGAGAAAATCATGACTTAATTCCCCTCATGTCGCATGCTAATTCGCCTTCTTGATCTGTTTTTGTTTTAATTTGATTTTTTTTTTTTTTTTTTTGCAGCAAAAACTCGTGATCAAGGTTTCGATGAACAACCACACCTCAGGATTTCATTGTTTCGGCCCCCAAAGCCCTCACTCCAAAGCCATGAAACTCGCGGGTGGCTTCCGAGGTGATTGTTAAATATTTCTTCTTTATATCTCGACTACCATTCAGATGTGTCTTTAGTAAATTATTTTAGGCATTGCGAGATTAAGATAGTGGTGGGGAAAGAACCTCTTTTGATTCAAAAGCAATCTGTTTCCTTTGTTTGCCTCACTCCAGGAGTACAATCCGTGGCACTGGTGGGTGACCGAGACCGGATCGAGGTGACCGGAGATGTCGACGCGGTTAACCTCACGAATTTACTTAGGAAGAAAGTTGGGTATGCAGAGATAGTGACCGTGAGCAAGGCTGACGAGAAAGACAAGAAAGAAAGCGAGAGCAAGAACAAGGCAGCACTACCCATCTTGTGGTCGTACGGAGTCCCGCACCGCGAAATCGCCTATGTCGTGGACCCATGTTACAGCGAGCCCTCATGCTCGATCATGTAGGATCAACAAGGATTGACGATGATGCCTTATATAAATATACACCATCGATGGTTTTTAAAATTTTATTACACAAACAGATTGGAGAAATGAATAAGATCGATTGCCCATTTTCATTGAGATTGAACCTTGTGATCGTGCTATAACCCAGACAATCTAAGGCAAAATTGTTGTCAATTTTAGTCATGCTTGTGACTTCCGAGCTTGGAACGCGTTATGCTGTATGAGTTTCGGGTGATTGGGGAAACGAAGCAGACTCCCTTTCTGATTCTAGGTCGAGCGCGACGTGATTGAAATTTTCGCAGAACAAATTTGCAAAGAGGGATCTGATGGTGCGCACGGATGTAAATTTGCCAGCTCCCGAAAGCAAACGGGTAAATGGATACGGTGGAAATCGATATGAATGACAAAGAAAAGTGAATTGCTTGGGAATTTGAAAGACATTGAAGGGAGGAAAACGAAATTGGTGCAGGCTGGACATCCTACGTTGTAATACTGTTGTTTAGATTGATGAGTATCTTGTACTTGCTTTCAACCAAGAGCTGAGTTTTCTAGAGGCACCATTTTTTGAAGCAAGTAAAGATTGGCTATGATTTTGCCTCGTTTTGGTGAAAATTCTCTCGATCGATTGTGGCGCTAAGGCACAAGAGTTGAGAGAGATGCTGAGGGTTTGCCTCCACTATTCTTTAAAAAAATTTCTCTTTCCCTTTACTCTAGCCAAATCACAAAACGACTCAAAAGCTTTTATGCGGATGATAAAAATGTCCCAACTTTTCAAGCGACTTAAAAGAATCCACGAACTCTTATTTAAAGGATAAAATTACCCATTATTAAGTTTTCGGCCGATGCAAGCCGATATAGTACATGATAATGTGGCTAATAGTGCTAAAGCGTCTAAAAAGAATGTCAACATGAATCAAAAGAAGTCACGGACATGTCAATAATTACCAAAAAAATGTCATTTTTTATTAAAATGGCATCCTTTCTGATTCCTCTTAATTGGGATAAAACTTCTTTGCATAAGTTTTAGAAGATCACCAATCTATTTCTCTAAAACGTCACTGCTAGTCATGTCATGTACCATTTCAATTTTTTTGGGTGGAATATAATGGTTTCCTTGAATAGAAATTTAAGGGGGTTTTTGTATCATTTCAAAAGTCGAGACACTTTTGTCTTAGGAATAAAAGTTAAGGTGTTTTTGGGATTTGACCATTTATTCTTAGGCAAACATAATACTCTATATAGCTTAGTTTATTCCTCTTTTTTTCCGTCTTTATCTTATTACTTTTCAAATCTAATGCACGAAATTATCTTTTTGACTTTCCTCTTATATCATAAGCAAAGAAGTGTACTTTAACAACTTCTTTTAAATCAATCTACTAATAATCATTTATGAGTTTATAATATGAAAATTAAATTTAGGATGAGAAATTGGATAATTATAGTATTATTTTTGGATGTTATGCTGCTCCTAACTCTAATAATATATGATTAAATTTCA
This sequence comes from Eucalyptus decipiens, assembly GCA_014182575.1. Lineage (NCBI taxonomy): Eukaryota > Viridiplantae > Streptophyta > Magnoliopsida > Myrtales > Myrtaceae > Eucalyptus > Eucalyptus decipiens. The sequence continues at coordinate 39,445,390 of CM024619.1, forward strand.
ACCAAAAAAAAATTCTTGAGATATGACAGCATGAAATAATTTTTTCCATAGCAGTGGGGGGCCCCGTAGGGTGACACTAAGATATTCCCCATAGGGGATTGTCACTATGACTTGCCAACTCTCTTTAATTTGCTTGTGTCGCGAAACTATGTGTTACATTAGCCCTGTGTAAAACGAATAACAAGTCAATGGCAGTCACACCAGGATCATACTACATTAATAGAACAAGTTAGGGGGTGAGATCCATGACCATATATATATATATATATATATATATATATATATGTGTGTGTGTGTGTGTGTGTGTGTGTGTGTGGATACATGGCTATATAATTTCATTTCATGATGGGAAACATCATATTATTTTTTTCAGCACATCTAATTTTGACTTCACGCGAATGTTTTGGTTAGAGATGTCATTGACGGTCAACTCTCTAATTTGTACACGGAAAGTGTGAATGCTTCTTTTCTATAGCTCACTAAGAAACAATTAAGTCAACAAACCGATGATTGAATATGGTTCAAATCAGTCATTACTTTGAATTGACCATGAACATTCCCATGATTTTCTCTTAACGGTCCTTGCCTTGTCCTATCCTATCATTCCTTCTCGCAGGTCGTCTGCTCACCCCTTTAACTTCACATTTGGATTTTGACTTCTAAATGATGTCTACCCAGCCTCTTTTTAAGTTATTGACTCTTCTTCCAAGGAGAGGATATAAATGGGAGATTTGTCCCCCGGTTCGTCTTCATCCTCCTCCATATTTTCTCAAAATTCTTCCAACAAATTGACTAGTTCATAGTTGCTTAAATTCCTAACGAAGCAAGCATTGTTCGTGAAATTCTAAACGCAAGTGCACGTATTGAACAAGTAATATAATGATGAGATAAAGTATCGTCACACGGAGATCGATGATTAATAAACCAATTAAATACTAAAATAGACTAATTCTAAAATTTATCTAACAAATCAAAATATAATTAAGAATAAATTAAAAACGAAATTTGTAGACTAAATGCAGTAAATTGATCAGATAAATATGTTAGAACATCCGATTTCACCATAACCACTAGATATGAATTTCAGATTGTTGTGAATACAAGAACGATATCAAACATGTGATAGCGGAATTTCCTAATCTATTTACTATCCTATCTCTAGGTATAGCAAACATACTCAGCTTATTAATCCGCTATATCTCTATGTGAATTAAAATAAACATGAGTGCATTAAAAACTATGAATATTCCCAGTTTACAATGAGTCTTTTGGATCACCTTATCACCGAAAACTACACAAATAACGCGGTATATTTCTATCCACGTTTAATTCATGGTTATACATTATAATGAGCAATTGCATATTATCACCTCTCAGTCTCAAACATGCACATCAGATCATTCAAGTGGTGGTCAATCACTCAAAAGCATTAAACACAATAATATATAACTCACATAAATGAAATCAATTGTAAAACATAAAAATCATGAAATTCACATCATCATGGTTACATCGTAGCCCTAACAAAAGAAAATTAGAACATAATAGAATAAGAAATAAAAATAAAAATATAGATCAAACCCAGCATCTTGAATCAAAGGACAAGAATTATGTCACCACTTTTGTCTTATCTTCAAAATACTTGAAAAACTCTCAGAAGAATGAAAAACGATCTAACCCCCAAAACCCTAGCTGCTCTCTCTTCCTATTTATAGGAAATCTAAAATATATATCTCCCAATGCTTGTAAATAACATTAGGGAACAAAATCAAGAATTTCCTGATTTGATATCCATCTTCCACCGCTGCTTTTATTTGAATTCCTGATAATTGCCATTATTTTCCTTATCTTCTCAATATCTCATTATTCTGCATAAACAATGAAAAATTAAATAATCAGAAGGAAATCCAAATATTTTCTCATAGATAATGCATTAATTGTTGCCTAAAATTGGTAAAATAACTCTATTTTTATAGAGTTATCAAACCCCCAAACTTAACATTTTGCAAGTCCTCGAGCAAAAGTAAGACATAACACATACTCAACCTAGCAACATCCTCCATGACATCTTTCCATAATTGCTCAAATTCACAATTCAAAGAAAAACACAAATTTCATCCAAACATTGAAATCGATTTATAAGTTAAGACCAATTCTAACTATATGATCCAAGTGTGTGTGTGAGAGTCCTCATCTTTTTCGAATTATATGCAATCCAAAAAATTCACATTAACATGCAACCTCTCAAAAATTCTCAATAATTATGACCAAATCTCATAGGTTTGCTTTTCATTCCTCTCTCCACTAATGTAAGCTAATTATCCAACCAAAAATCAATAGGACTTTTCTCGGGTTGTAATGTAAGGCTGGGCTAAAGGTGAGATAAAAGGGAATTTTAAGCTCAAATCACCCATCAACACATTGATTTCTAGGATCTAATTAGAGCCAATGTCACTGTCCAATTTCACTCCTTCAAGATAATTTTTCTGCCACCATATATCATCATTCTCTTCTCTTTTTTTCCTTCTTCCTTTCTTTTTTTTTTTTCTTTTTTTTGAATTGCTTTATGATGGAGTTTCTCCCAAAGTCCCTCCTAATATAACATGAAAATTTCCAACCCATTGAGTATCCAAAAGGCTCACTCAATTGAAAGTTGGATAGGGAACCATAAAAGCAATTTTTTTTTTGACAATACACCCCAAACAACCATTGTAATCACTTCATTTTTTCTTTTTCTTTTTCATACTCCATCATTCCTCCCAAATTTCTATCAAGCTCAAATAATTTTTTTTTTTATCCAAAAGAAAATCAACATGTTCATAGGGCATAGGATAAGGATATAATTTGAACACGGCTAGGCTAAACATATATGGGTGCCAATGAAAAATTGGGTAATAATTAAGGCTCAACGGGGTGACTAAGGATAAATAAATAGGGTTGGCTTGAAAGGCTCAATCGATCCAAAAACTGCCTATATCATTTTCTCAATTAGATTTAGATTAGGATTTCGCCTCAAGAGAAAATCAAACAAATTCTAAGATTTGGGTGAAATCTAAGAAAATCACATATTTCACATGAATGTTATCTAGATTTACACATAATTCAAAAAGTATGGACTTTTAGTGCTCAGTAAGTGAATCAACATAATCAAAATTAAGATTAACTCACACATTAATTGCAAGTTTAAATAAAATTTAAATTTTCCTAAGAATCATAAAAATTCACAACCAGGAAAGTAAGAATGATAAAAAATTATCCAAAAATTTGTCTTCCCCCCAAACTTGAATGAAGCAATGTCCTCAATGCGAAAAATAGAATAGGAAGAAGAAAACTTCCCCGGTTGTAGGATAAGTCCATAGATGACCGTGATGATTAAACTCTTGAAAGGTGCTCCCTAAAAATTAACCTGGATAAAATAGAGAAAAGTTAATCTTTTTTTCTTTTTTTATTTTTTTTTTGCAAAACATAAACTTAAAAATAAATAAAAACATAATTAAAATGCTTGGGTTGCCTCCCAAGAAGCGCTTGCTTTATAGTTTTCAGCCAAACTATCTCAGATGTCGCTATTCTGAAGGATGAAGTTCAATGGTGGTCTTCTGCTTGTTGTAAGCACCTTCAAAGTAGGGCTTCAAACGTTGACCGTTCACTTTGAATGTGCTCTCAGTGTCATGCGCAACTTCAACTGTTCCATATGGGAATACCTGTGTAACTGTAAAAAGACCAGACCATCTAGACCGCAACTTTCCTGGAAAAAGTTTAAGACGAGAGTTATAGAGTAAGACTTTTTGACCAATTTTAAACTCTCTTCTAAATATGTGCTTGTCATGCCATCTTTTTGTACGCTCCTTGTACAACTTAGAATTTTCATAGGCCTCATTGCGAAATTCCTCCAATTCATTCAGTTGCAATAATCTTTCTTCACCTGCAGACTGCATATCAAAATTCAGAAATTTCAATGCCCAATATGCTTTATGCTCTAATTCCACTGATAAGTGACAAGCTTTTCCAAACACTAGCCTAAAAGGGGACATCCCAATTGGATTTTTGAACGATGTCCTATAAGCCCAAGTGCATCATCAAGTTTTATTGACCAATCTTTCCTAGAGGCATTCACTGTTTTTTCTAAAATTCTCTTGATTTCCCTATTTGAAATCTCTACTTGACCACTAGTCTGAGGATGATAAGGGGTTGCAACCTTATGTGTGACTCCATACTTACTCAAAAGTGTTTCAAATTGCTTGTTGTAAAAATGTGTCCCCCTATCACTTATGATTGCCTTAGGAGTGCCGAATCGGGTAAAAATATTTTTCTTCAAAAATTTTACCACAACTTTAGCATTATTTGTTGGTAATGCTACAGCTTCTACCAACTTAGACACATACTCCATAGACACTAAAATGTATAAATTTCCATAAGAATGTGTAAAGGGTCCCATGAAATCAATACCCCAAACATCAAATAATTCACACACAATAATGTTGTTTAAAGGCAACTCATTTTTTCTTGAAATATTTCCAGTTCTTTGACACCTATCACATGAAGCTACATAGGAGTATGCATCTTTAAAAAGTGTAGGCCAATAAAATCCATATTGTAAAATCTTAGCTGCAGTTTTTGTGGCACCAAAATGGCCACCTGCCTCTCCATCATGACAATGATGTAGAATGTTTGCCTTCTCTTCATCTGGAACACATCTTCTTATGACCTGATCTGCACATACTTTAAACAAGAAAGGTTCTTCCCAAAAATAATTTTTAACATCAGAAAAGAATTTTTTCTTCTGTTGATATGATAATTCAGGAGGAAGAACATTACTTACCAAATAATTTACAAAGTCAGATACCAAGAAATTGACTTGATGGAAAAAATTTATCATCGGGGAACTCTTCCAAAATTGGTCTTACCTCTTCCTTTGAATTTGGAATTCTTGATAAGTGATCTGCAATTAGATTTTCAGTCCCCTTCTTATCTTTGATTTCCAAATCAAATTCTTGCAGCAATAGAATCCACCTGATCAACCTCGGTTTTGATTATTTCTTTTCAAGCAGATACTTAAGAGCAGAGTGGTCAGAGTAAACTATAACTTTTGAGCCAATTAATAAGAATGAAATTTATTAAAAGCAAATACTACTGCCAAAAGTTCATTTTCTGTTGTTGAATAATTCAATTGTGCACCTGACAAGGTTCGACTGGTATAGTATATGGTTTGAAAAATTTTATTCTTCCTTTGTCCCAAAACAGCTCCTACTGCAGAATCGCTAGCATCACACATCAGCTCAAAAGGTAAATCCCAATTTGGTGCTGTCATAATTGGTGCTGATATTAACTTCTCCTTTAAAGTGTTAAAAGCCTGCATGCATTCAACAGAAAAATTAAAAGGAGCATATTTTTCCAAAAGATTAGAAAGAGGTTTAGCAATTTTTGAAAAGTCTTTTATAAATCGCCTGTAAAATCCTGCATGCCCCAAAAATCCTCTGACAAGTTTCACATATGTTGGCGGAGGTAATTTTGCAATGACCTCCACTTTGGCTCGATTGACTTCTATTCCATTTCGAGAAATCTTATGCCCGAGCACTATTCCATCCTGCACCATAAAGTGACACTTCTCCCAATTCAAAACAAGGTTAGTCTCCTCACATCTTTGTAAGACCAAAGCCAAATTATTTAAACAAGAATCAAATGATAGGCCAAAAACGGAAAAATCATCCATGAAAATCTCAATATATTTTTCAACCATATCGAGAAAATAGCCATCATGCATCTTTGAAAAGTAGCTGGTGCATTACAAAGACCAAAGGGCATTCTTCTAAAAGCAAAAGTACCATAGGGACAAGTAAAAATAGTTTTCTCTTGATCCTCTGGTGCAATAGAAATCTGATTATACCCTGAATATCCATCCAGAAAGCAATAAAACTCATGCCCTACAAGTCTTTCTAACATTTGATCAATAAATGGTAAAGGAAAGTGATCTTTTCTAGTGGCATCATTCAATTTTCTATAATCCATACACACACGCCACCCAGTAACTGTTCTAGTTGGAATCAATTCATTGTTGTCATTTTTCTGAACAGTCATACCACCTTTCTTTGGCACAACTTGTACAGACTTACCCAAGAACTATCGAGATAGGATAGATGATACCTGCATCAAATAGCTTAATTACCTCAGCTTTCACTACTTCTTGCATCTTCGGGTTTAAACGCCTCTGAGGTTGGATAGTGGGTTTATATTGCTCCTCCATCAAAAGTTTGTGCATGCAAATTGAAGGATTAATTCCCTTGATATCAGCTATTTTCCATGCAATTGCACATTTATGCTCTCTTAATACTCTGAGCAATTTCTCCTCCATCAAATCTGTCAAAGAAGAAGATATAATTACCGGTAAAGAAGAAACTCCATCTAAATAAGCATATTTCAAATGAGAAGGTAATGGTTTGAGTTCAAGAATTGGAGGCTCTTCAATTGATGGTTTAGGCTTTGTAATGTGTTGTCCCAACTCCTTAAATTTAATTGCCTTTTCTTATTCACCAACTTGTCAACTTTCTCAACTCTAAAACAAGAATTATCATCAGATAGATATTTCATTGCTTTAAAAACATTAAATGAATCAAGATCATCTTGAACTCTAAGAATCAATTTCCCCTGTTGTACATCAATAAGAGCTCTTCCTGTTACTAGAAAGGGTCGACCTAAGATAAGTGGTACCTCAAAATCTTCCTTCCATGTCAAGAACTATGAAATCTGCAGGAAAGATAAATTTGTCAACTTTTACCAAAACATCTTCCACAATACCTCTCGGATATTTAATTGATCGATCAGCCAGTTGAAGTGACACTGTGGTTGCTTTTACCTCGCCCAATCCTAATTTCTTGAAAATAGAATAAGGCATCAGATTAATACTCGCACCTAAATCACATAATGCTTTTTCAAAGTAAGAATCCCTAATAGTGCAAGGAATAGTAAAACTCCCTGGATCTTTTAATTTCGGAGGCAATTTGTTTTGTAGGATAGCTGAACACTCCTCATTTAACTTCACGCTTTCATAATCCTCCAGTTTCCTTTTGTTTGCCAAAATCTCCTTCAAAAATTTTGCATAACTAGGCATTTGCGCTAAAGCATCTGCAAAAGGAATGTTAATGTGCAATTTTTTAAATACATCAAGAAATTTAGAAAATTGCTTATCTATTTTGTGCTGCTGGAGTCGCTGAGGGAATGGAATTGGCGGCACATATGGCTTGGGATTATCTGGAAAAAGTTTACTCTTGCTTGTCTCCTTCGATTGTTTATTAATCACCTCTTCTTTGTCTCTGACAATCTCTTTTTCTCCAACTTGTTTACCACTTCTCAGGGTAATGGCCTTTAAGTTTTCAATTGGATTTTTCTCTGTGTTGCTCGGCAAAGAACCCTGTTGCCTTCTTGACATCATGCTTGCTAACTGACCCACTTGCATCTCCAGATTTATGATTGAAGCCTCTTGGTTTTGAAATCTCACATCCGTGCTCTTGATGAAGTCATGAGTTGTGTTAGCAAGTTTGGTGACTATGTCTTCCAAATTTGACTTTGTCTCTTCTGATTGTTTGAACCCCGGTGGTCTCGTCACATTCTGATTATTCCATGAAAAATTTGGATGATTGCACCATCCCGGATTGTACGTGTTGGAGTAGGGATTATTCTATGACCTGTTAAAATTCCCAACAAAGTTAGAATTTTCATGAGATTGTTTGAAAGTATTACCTACCTGACACTCTGTGCTGACATGTCCTCCACCACAAAAATCACATGTCAAATTGTGAATTTTCATGGCTGAAACACTCATATTATCAAGCTTTTTGTTGAGTGTTTCAAATTGTGCAACAATTGCAGCAAAAGCATCCACTTCATGAACTCCGCTAACTTTTCGCATTGGTAATCTCTCAATAGGCCACTGATAACTATTGGACGCCATCTCCTCTAATAGATTGTAGGCTTCTTCTGGTGTTTTATTATTTAAAGTCCCCCTGCAGCTGCATCAATCATAGAATGAAGATTTGCACTAGAGCCATTATAAAAATTTTGTACCTGCATCCATACGGGTAGTCCGTGATGTGGGCATCTCCTAAGAAATTCTTTGAATCTTTCCCATGCTTCATATAATGATTCATTATCCATCTGCATAAAATTAGTAATATCGTTACGCATCTTCGCAGACTTTGCAGGTGGAAAGAACTTACCAAGAAATTTCTGAGCATATCATTCCATGTAGTAATTGATCCTGCAGGAAGAGAAGAAAGCCAACTCTTAGCTTTATCTCTAAGAGAGAATGAAAATAATCTTAATCTAATAGCATCATTTGTAACTCCATTATATTTAATGGTGTCACAAATTTCAAGAAAAGTATCGATGTGAGCATTTGGATCATCGCTTGGTAGCCCACTGAATTGCACTGATTGTTGAAGCATCTGAATAAGTGACGGCTTAATCTCAAAGTTGTTTGCTTGAATTGCAAGTCTTCTGATACTTGATGTGGTGCCTTGAACTGTTGGCGCAGCATAATCTCTTAAGAGTCTACGTGGATTTTCATTCTCACCGTCTGCCATCTTAGCGTGATTTTTCTTTTCTCTTAGTCGCCTTTTGAATGTACGCTCGATTTTTGGATCAAGCTCAACAAGTTCCCCTTGTTGGCTACGTGTTATAAACTGATGTACACCCTGAAAAATAAAACAAAACGAAAGCTAGATTAAACTTAGAATTATCTGGTATCAATATTAATTAGTATTAAACAAACGATCCCTGGCAACGGCGCCAAAAACTTGTTCGTGAAATTCTAAACGCAAGTGCACGTATCGAACAAGTAATATAATGATGAGATAAAGTATCGTCCCACGGAGATCGATGATTAATAAACCAATTAAATACTAAAATAGACTAATTCTAAAATTTATCTAACAAATCAAAATATAATTAAGAATAAATTAAAAATGAAATTTGTAGACTAAATGCAGTAAATCGATCAAATAAATATGTTAGAGCATCCGATTTCACCATAACCACTAGATATGAATTTCAGATTATTGTGAATACAAGAACGATATCAAACATGTGATAGCGGAATTTCCTAATCTATTTACTATCCTATCTCTAGGTATAGCAAACCTACTCAGCTTATTAATCCGCTATATCTCTATGTGAATTAAAATAAACATGAGTGCATTAAAAACTATGAATATTCCCAGTTTACAATGAGTCTTTTGGATCACCTTATCACCGAAAGCTACACAAATAACGCGGTATATTTCTATCCACGTTTAATTCATGGTTATACATTATAATGAGCAATTGCATATTATCACCTCTCAGTCTCAAACATGCACATCAGATCATTCAAGTGGTGGCCAATCACTCAAAAGCATGAAACACAATAATATATAACTCACATGAATGAAATCAATTGTAAAACATAAAAATCATGAAATTCACATCATCATGGTTAGGCTACATCGTAGCCCTAACAAAAGAAAATTAGAACATAATAGAATAAGAAATAAAAATAAAAATATAGATCAAACCCAGCATCTTGAATCAAAGGACAAGAATTATGTCACCACTTTTGTCTTATCTTCAAAATACTTGAAAAACTCTCAGAAGAATGAAAAACGATCTAACCCCCAAAACCCTAGCTGCTCTCTCTTCCTATTTATAGGAAATCTAAAATATCTATCTCTCAATGCTTGTAGATAACATTAGGGAACAAAATCAAGAATTTCCCGATTTGATATCCATCGTCCACCGCTACTTTTATTTGAATTCCTGATAATTGCCATTCTTTTCCTTATCTTCTCAATATCTCATTATTCTGCATAAACAAGAAAAAATTAAATAATCAGAAGGAAATCCAAATATTTTCTCATAGATAATGCATTAATTGTTGCCTAAAATAGGTAAAATAACTCTATTTTTATAGATTTATCAAGCACCATGAAGGTAATGCAATGAAAAAAATCATGACTTAATTCCCCTTATATCGCATGCTAATTCGCCACCATGATCCGTTCTTTTATATTCAATTTGACTTTTGTTTTGCAGCAAAAACTCGTGATCAAGGTATCTATGAACAACCATACCTCGGGATTTTATTGTTTCGGCCCCCAAAGCCCTCACTCTAAAGCTTTGAAACTTGTGGGTGGCTTCCGAGGTGCTTGCTAGAAAAAAAAAAATTATATCTCAACGACCATTTAGGTGGGGAAAGAAAGAACCTCTTTTGATTCAAAATCGATTCATTTCCTTTGTTGTTTTTACTCTAGGAGTTCAATCTGTGGCACTTGTAGGTGACTGAGACCGGATCGAGGTGACCAGAGATGTCGACGCAGTCAACCTCACGAATTTGCTTAGGAAGAAAGTCGGGTATGCGGAGATAGTGACAGTGAGCAAGGCTGGCAAGAAAGACAAGAAAGAAAGCGAGAGCAAGGACAAGGTGGCACAACGCATCATGTCATCGTACGCTGGCGGAGTCCCGCACTGCCAAATCGCCTACCTCGTGGATCCATGCCCACGTTACAGCGAACCCTCATGCTCGATCATGTAGGATCGGTAAGGATTGGCAATGATGAGTTTCGTAAATGTACGCCATCGATGGTTTTTTTAATTCTTTTACAGACACAGTTTTCAAAAAGGAATAAAATCGCTTGCCCATTTTCATTGAGATTGAACTTTGTGAGGGTGCTATTACTACGATCAAGACTACTCCTCTCTGATTTTGACTATTGGATACATTTGCTTCCCAATGTTTGCAGTTTCTTAGGGAATCAAGCTATAGCAAAGAACTTTGTCCGTCAATGTCTTGTGATTCTTGTGACTTTTAAGCTTGAAATGCACTGTACCAACGCATCAGATCTACTTGGCTCAAATTCCTCTACGATGGCATATATATATTGGGCAAATCGATGTTCCTTCAAAGAAAAACAACGTACTGGCCAATCCATGAATGATTGACCTCGGTTTGAATCAGTCACATTACTTACTTTTAAGCAAGAATCTTCTCTTCGTCGTCTCCCGTAGCGGCTCTTGCCTTTGTCCTCGTATGTTTTCCTTCCCGTAGGTGGTCGTTTCACCTCACCCTCGCTGCATGGTCTCCTCATATTTCAACGAAAATCAGAGAGACGGACGACGACCACGACAATAACATAGAGCACGGAAGTTTCACTCAATCGCTGCAACAAGAAAGAATAAATCAGCAGTTTCCAAGGGATAAACGTCGATATCTGACAGTGGTTTCTAGATGTTTGTAATTTTACATAACCCATGTAAAACCCCATTCGAAAAACGAAGTAAATAGGAAACACTAATGAGAATAATTTGTAATATTGAACTGATAATAAGATGCAAAAAACAAGGATTTGTCTTCCAGAAATGCATATGCTTGAGGAACTCCACAAAACATGTGACAAAACAAAGGAATGTGAGACAGAAAGAAAGGGTGAGAACATCAGATGATATACATGATATACATGGAATTATAAGTGAAGAGTTCAGCAAGTGAGGGGAGAAGATGGTGAAATAGGTGGCGCTGCGTATCAGGGCCTGCATTCATCATTTCTGCCCCACGCAATCATAGAGTCGGAGCCGTATCTTGTCCGAGCCTTCTCTGGCCTAGGTGAGCACTCCCATCCTCGTCGGACCGGGGTCGTTACAGGGGCACCAGCTTTCACCCGGTTCATCCCCCAACCACACAGTTCCAACTGGGCTTGGCTCCGATGCCATTGTAAAGGCCGACCTACTGCATCACTTACTAATGATATTATCCGCTTTGGATCAAAACCCACATTGTTTTGTTCTTCTAGGCTACGCCCAAAAAAGGCTGCATTGATTGCTAAGACTAGTGTTGCTCGTTATATAGTACATTACCTCACCACATTTAGGTAATGTAGGATTCGGTTCATTCTTACCCTTGTGCCATCCTAGAATTGGAACCGCACCTTGTCCAAGCCCTCTCTGCCCCCAACGATCACTTCTACTCTCGTCAGACCAAGTTGTTACAAAACATGTCTCCCAATAGGTTACTGGTTTCCCGTATTTGCCAAACGTGACCTTAGAAGCACCCTTCTTTGTAGATGAAAAATTTGTGCTTTTCTTTTTTTTTTCTGGTTACGTGTGCTAATTTATGTTTGTAAATGTGAGATTGAATGAGCGAAAAGTGTGAACCAAAAAGAAAGATACAGAGGTCAAATACGGACCTCGGAGTCGAAATTTTGGAGCCGTATGAATATAAAACTATGGTATTTTGTAAAATAGATTCCAAGTTTATTAGAAGTGATACTAACTGGATTTCAAATTCATATGAGACAAAATTCACAAATGGATATGTGTTCGCCTTTGTTGAGGTGTTGTAATTTAAAAATCACCAACAAAATTGTGGAACAAATGAGGATCCGATCAAACCAAAAGTCGACTTGGCTGGAAGCAAATCTTTGCAATTGAAACGACACCTTCTATGTTGAGATATTATGTTTGCCAAGAGGCAATAGCTATTAAAAAAATAAAACTTTCAATGGTAAAAAAAAAAAAAAAAAAAAAGACATGTTTGGTAAAGACGTGATGTGGTAAAATAATTAGTTAAAGATAGAATTATGCCCACGATTATGTAAAGTCAAAAGTGATTTTGGCTAATCTTCTAACTATACATAGAGGGGAATGAGACAAGTAAATTGAAGAAAATCAGCAATAATGATAACTCAACTTATGTGATTGGTGATCCCCTAATTATTTTCATATGAATAATAACAAGTCACTTATTAATTTAGTAGTGCATTATTAAAAAATTGTGTCCCTCCTATGGTAAGAATAGTGCAAGATTGAAATAAAAAAGAAGCTAAGCTAAGCTCTTAATAAATTTCACAGCATTATTGGTGGTGTATTAAAGTACACAATACACGGAATGGAATCACATATATAAGTATGGAGTGGACCGCTTTTATGAGAATTACTAGAGCACTTATAAATAAACCAAGCACGCACATGGCCTATTAACACAAAACTACGTTGAACAACAAACTCTTTGAGAGTGCGATGTGATTGGTGAAAATTATAATTCACAAAAAGAAATTCCTTATGCATAGAAGTTTCAAACTTCATCAATGATTTCATGAATTATATTTCATTTTTTGTACAACTAGCTCGTAGCCTACAAGCATCAGTTTTGTTGCATTACTCTCCAATAACTCAGTATTATTCTTTCATTTCTTTTCAAAACCTTTTGAAATATGATGGGGATTATTGGATATTTCAACAATTCTGAAATATTGAAAACTACTAATTTTGTATTTGTGGTTTTTTTTTTTTTTGTCAGTCCTACTCTATTCCTACTCTATACTCACTCTCAGACTTTTTTCCTGACTTTTGCAGGGCATGGAAGTCGAAACCCACTCCTGAAACTTACATGTCCCCACCCCATTCCTCCTGAGAAGGTGGGGATTTGAGCCCCTCACCTCCCCCTTGGAAGGGTGGCCACTGGGGCGAATCCCAGTGATTACTATCATCAATTTGTAACTATTTTTATCCGCTATTTATATGAAACGATTGTGTAACGTCTTTATAATGGCTTTGTGAAGGTTGAGTCACGGCTTTACAACGTTTTATTTCTTCATAAACATTCATCATTTTGTAACAGCTACATAACGGTCATCTACTAATCATCAATAAATTCGTAATAGTCTTTTTAATGGCTCTTCCGTTCATTTGAATATTAAAATTTTAAGCCACAACCTTGAAGACAATTAATTAGAAAAGAGAATTTCATTTCCTTCTACTTTTCTTTTTCTTGTTGGGTTATATACATAATGTTATTCATATTCCTTGTATAATTCAATGCGGACTAAAAAAGAAAATATGTTATATCTAAGGAGAATAGCCGTTGAAGCTTTGTGCACTAAGTTTTGTACTCCAATGAGCAGAATTATCCTTGAAGACGATACTTACAAAACTGGGACAATTGATATTATTTTTTCATCTTTTTTAGCAGATTTCTAACCTTTCTTATTTTTTTATATTGTTAATATTTTTCCATAGGCTAGCTGAATCAGCAAGAGCCATCGGTGCTGGGGCAGTGTGAGTCGTTGGCGTCGTTGGAATGAAGCGGAGGAGGGTAGTGATGATTGGAGGAGGAGGAGAAGGGAGGCCCCATTTTTCTTTATGATTCTGAAGATACCAATCCGTACGGGAATGTTTGACGTTTCAGGGAATAATCTCCATGATTTTACTCGATCGTAATATGCCTACCTTGGTCTTACACGTGACCCGGTTAGGTTGACCTGTGGAGTAGAATTTGCAGGATCAAGAACGAAAAATCGACTTGATTAGTCTTAACGAGAAGGACCTGTCATTTTATAAAGTTGCCTTACTAGTTCCCCTTCCCATGAAGCAAGCGATGGGCAACATGGTCCCGGCCACCCCACCGCACTCCATGCCCATCCCCTGATTCCACCTTCGACAAAACCTCATGTCAAGTCAAGAGACAGACTTCTGTTGAGCAATCTTGAATAGTCATTCTTATCAAGATATTGGACATGTGACCGATATTGCCCTAGGCTGGTTTTAGTGAAACAAAATGTTGCTCGGATCACGGTTCCATCACATCTATTGATTATGTGAGTCCAACATGAATCAAATAGACATGATTGCACTTGATCTATGACAGATTTGGATGTGGGCAAGAATTTCTTGCTTACTAAATTAAACCACATCACATATTAAGGACATCATGTTAAGGACTCAGATAACTTGTGACATCCCGAATTTTCAATAATGTTTTCAATTAAATTAAATCGGGCTTTTCATCGACGCGCTTATAGTGTTATTCTCAAAGCTGATCACTCATGAGATAACTAGATTATCTGAGGAAGTCATTAAGAAAATTTAACGCAATAGACTTGAGAATTTGATCAAGAATCGACTACTCGACCGTGCTCATCTGTTGAGGTCTTTACAACACAGATATAAGTCGATTAGAAATCAGAGATAGATCGGTTCGACCGAAATATGTGGCTAAACGTGGGTGATTCCACTAAATTACAAAATTCTCGTCAACCGGCACTATACTGATTTTTCTATCGTTTTGGTACCCTGTGTCCGTATTTGAATCTTCGAGATTTTCACGACAACCGAGAGTCGTTGATGTGTCGAAGAGGTTCATTGTGGCTTGAAGAAAATCGACCACGGGTCATTTGCACTAAAAATTTCTAAAAGCTACCTGGTAACCTAGGTTACGCTAAAAACGTGCCAAAGTGAAATCAACTGTGAATTTGAATCCGATTGTATAAATTGAAAGTTCTGTCATATTACAAATCATTTTAGGAACGTCGACTCCATCTCCGAAGATTTTTTTGCAAATCGAGTTTTTGGCGGAAAAATCGTTATAGGGCTATTTTTGTATAGAAAATACTAAGGACCACTTTTGATCGCGAAATTATGATGAAAGTGTGCTCAATTAGAGAGGAAAAATACCAGTTTGATCAAGGTTTTGATATTGAAATTTTTAAAAGCCAAATTGGATTGATTCAAGGAGAATTGAAGTCTAAATTGAGGGAAAATATGTGCAAATTCGTATGCCCCCTCACCCATGACTTGTGGACTACTTCAAGGCTTCTAGAAGGGGCATGTAGGTCTAGAAATTGGCTAAGGAAGGCCAGCTGGTGTGGTGGAGCCCTCCAAGGGGACAAGAGGATGAAGTTGAAGGCTTAGTGGCCCCCTCTAGCTGAGAACCGATCCCCTTCTCCTCTCTTCAGCTTGTTGAAGCCCTTCTCCTCCATTTCCAGTCGTGCAAAACTCCCCAGCAAGCCAAAGGATCAAGCCAGCAAGCCGCCGGTCACCCTGTCGCCCGTCGACACCAATCAGCCGCCATCACGCGTCCGCGCTAGCCCACATGTCCCACGCAAGTTGTCCCTGTCTCGCCGTCCAGAGTTGCGTCATTCTCGCCCAGCTCACCGTCCAAGGTCACCAAGAAGTTGAGCGTCGCCATCGTGGTCGCCGAAGCAGCTGCCTACCTCCGCCTGGACCCGCATCAGCCCTTTCGTCCATCCTTACCGGTCTCCGCCTCAATCAACCATTGGTTCCAGCTTTTTCGGCCAGCCACAGAACCAAACAGCAGTGGGTATTCATGGCACTGTTCAGCCCGCTTTGGCCTGCTTCCCAACCCCGAAAGTCAATCCCGCTTTGGAGTTTCCCGACCCCCATCGCGCTCCCGTCATTTTGATCCGACTAAATCATTTAACAAGTGATTTTAACTCACTAATCCATGCTTAGTAGGTTAATGACACTTAAGAGTGGTTTAGTTTAGACTAAGTATGAATTAGGTGGATAGTTATAGTAGATTAGCAATTTAATTAACCGTTATTGCATATTAGGTGGTTAGAGTAGTGCAATTAGGGCCTAGACAAGCTCTAGTATTTATCTAGAGTAGTTTGAAATATTTCAAGCTCGTCTCGATTTTTAATTAGGCTTTATGGGCTTAAGTTCTATTTATTTACATTTAATAATTATTTTCCGTAATTATTTAATTATTTATTTATTTTCCAGAAATTAGACCGGGATAGTCGATGACCGGAATTTTATGATGATTGCAATGATGTTGTTTGTTTATTTAATTAAGCTTTAATTTGTGATGATTGTGTATTATTTGTATTTTAGGAATTTTATTCCTAAATTTATTTAATTTTAGTAATTATTTGGAAAATCACTAGACGTCGATTTACACCGCCAAAAATGATTTGTGGACTATTAAAATTTGTGGGATTTTCAGGTGGCGCAATTATAGCTAAGACCGACCGTGTACCCAAACACGATTATTTTTATCGAGAAGGATAAAAATGGTGATTTGATTAGTATACTATATAAGTATTTGGGGTAGCTTATGGCGAGCATATTTAGTATACTATATTGGTATTTGAGGCAGCTTCTGGCGAGCATATTTAGTGCATGTTTGATAACCATCCCAACAGTGATTGATTCTGATTTTTTGTTCCCATGAGTAGTTTGGGAACAAAATTGCATTTGGTAAAATTTTTGTTCCCAGGAACAAATTTCTATTTTTTTGTTCCCAGAAATAGATTTGAAACAAAATCAACAATAAAAAAAAAAAAGTTGATTTTTGTTCCGAGAACAAATCTAAAAATCAAAACCAACTCTTCTTCTTCCATTTTCTCTTCTTCTTCTCTTTTCATCTTCGTCTTCGACCACCATCCCGTAGTTGCCGTCCACCGCCACCCGCCGCCGATCACAAGCAATTGGTCCAGCAAGATCGCCGGAGGCTCGTCGAACCAAGGTGAGGTTCGACGAGCTTGCCGATGGTCAAGTGGGCCTCGCTGGGGCTAGGCGAGAGTTGGGCGAGCCTCGCCCAGCTGCCGGCGAGGCTCGGCCGACGAGAGCCGGTCTCGCCGAGGGCCCGCGACACTCCGATGAGGTCGCCGACTTGAAGAAGAATAGGAGAAAAAAAAAAAAAAAAAAAAGTATAAAAGTATAAAAGTATAAAAATTATTTAAAAATTAAAATAAATTGATTTGAAACAGAATCAATGAGCATAATACCAAACGCAAATCTATTCTAGAATCAGAAATTTTGGACAGTTACCAAATGGCTTAAAATGCTTAGAATCTGTTCCTAGAAACAAAATCAAAAAGAATCATTTCTGATCAGAATCTACTCTTGGGAACAGAATCATAACTAAACGCACCCTTAGTATATTATATTGGTATTTGAGGTAGCTTCTAGTGAGCATATTTAGTATACTATAAAATATTTGCGGCAATTTCTAGTGAGTACTATCTATTATAAGCTTAATGTGAGCAGTCCTGATTATGATCGGACTTTATAGATAGTATTGATTAAAAGGACCGAGGAATGGTCTCGTTGACATGGAATCGACTAAGTCGATTGATCAATGATTCGATCTGGTTGGATGAATTGATTTATGAAGTGAGTGATTGGATGGCTATTTGAACTATATCGACTTGCAGGAAGGAACTGAGGCCAAGGTAAGTCCTCCGACTCGTGTCTGTGCTTAAGCAGCCCTCATGGTGTATTTTCTTCCTAGTCAGGTCTTAAGAGGTAGAACTCGCTAAGACGTCATCTCACCTCGTTGTGGGATAACATTTCAGGTCCATAAATGGCAACTCATGAAATTTTTGGATGACCCAAGAAAGTTACAAAGCAGACATCTTACATTCCATTGCATGGGAGCTCTAAGGGCTAGACCTATGAGCTGGTAAGGTCCATAGTCTGGGTCGATGCGGATCTCACCCACAAGGTGCCCCACCGATACAGATCATGGTATCGCCAGGCTCAGGATGGCCAGAGAGAGGGTCCTCTCTCGGAATCTGAGGTACCTCTGTATGTTCTGGAGGTCGCTTTTGGGAAGGATACTACAGATCCTCCTCAAGGCTTGGTTGTAGATGCGGTAGACCCGGCCCTTGAAGTACTAGAGTCCCCAATACAATCTGCCGAAAGCTCCAGTTAGAGTGTGGAAGAAGGTGAAATAGAGGATGAGGACCCGAAGTTTTGTGAAACCCCCCTGTTTTGCAGACATTATAAATAGACCAACTTGTATTATATATGACATGATTTGCTATGTGTGTGTCTATATATATATGTAAGTGTGGTTGTGTTTTTAGTTCAAAAAATTTATGGCTCTACTTTTTTATCACATTGTATTATTGTCTGAAAATTATTTATTTGCTTCCGCATGCATATTAAAACGAATAAGTCGGCGATGCGTTCTGAGACGTCGCTATTAATCGACCATAGAAGGATGGGCACGCGCTCAACGAGGATCGAGGCGTGACACAATTATCGCTTAGTTTGTAAGCTGAACACAGCAAAATAAAAAAGAAAGATGCTTAGAAGACCGTACCGTCACTTTCACTCTCCTAACCACATATTCTCAAGTGTGTTGTCAAGCAATAGAGTTTGTTTGGTCTAAGAGTAGATTTTGTCAATAGTTAAATTAGGGAGGCGTGGTCAGGACGGTACCATCACTTTGGAGTGACGGTACCATCCTCTAAGCATTGGGAAAAAAAAAAAAAAAAAGAGAGAGGTCCCTCTTAGGAAAATATAAGGAAACAATAAAGACCATCCGACACGGTAACGTGATAATCTTATCAAGTCAAGAGCAAGACAGCTGAGCAAGTTCTATTTTATTTCCCTAATGTAATTTCTTCTCCGAAAGCGATGTGGGGGGTGCTCTTGAAGTCCATGCACCACGAGAGACACGCATGTACAAACGACAACCTTGGATACATAAACTAATGATTTCCGATGTGAAACCGCAGTTGTTCTCGCGCGTCATTTGAATTCCTAGCAGACCATGTCTCTCTTTGTCCTTTTATGCCTTCTCTAATCGCGACTGACCTCAAGAAATTGATGGCCACTACCTTTCTAAGAGGGAGCTGAGAAATTTCACCGGCCATGATGCATCGGCTGGATCGATCGAATCACGAGTTAAAGTAGTAGATCCTAGGAGCTTTGTAGTTGCTGATCGTTGCATATTTTATGCTTTGTGCTTGGTGTGAAACGAATCCCATATGGTACATGGGGCCTGGGGCAGCTTTTCATTTTTTATGACTAAAAGAGGCTTAGACTTCAATCAAGAGTTAAGCCATCTAGATAAACTCAATTTTGACCAATTGAAAAATTGGCTGTGTAACTAATCTGCGTGCATGAGCTCACCACCAAGAAGATTGGCCTAGTTGGTCACCCGTCTTTTACAAGGTCACGTACCACAAATTCTATTCGCCTCGCGAGTGAATCTTAGAACAGCTCGTGCCCTTGTGTCTAACTACTACGTATCAAGTATGGACAGGTCTTCTGGCTACTAGTATCTTCGTTGGGCCATGACAACAGACATGGCAACCTCGGATTTTCGGGTCGCAAGTGATGCGGAGTGGTAGTAGCTCGAATCTTGTGGGTGTGTGACCCTTGGGTAACCTTTAGAGGGAGTCGTTAAGCAAGTCCCATAGGATCGAGCATCTCTCTATCTAGCATTCTTCGTTCGTGTTGCATTCGAGCAATCTGGGCAGAGCGACCCATCTTAACCAAATTTAGTTGCACAAGAAGAAAAGCTAGAGGATCAAATTCGCATAAATAAACGAGTGTTATAGAGCAAAACCCCGGCACATCTAATATTTACCCCCGCAGCAAATTGCCCGGTCGAAGACATCGGCAACGGTCGACCCCAGGAACGCGTGAATGCTCCTTTTTCTCCGACTCACTGGCGAACAGCTGAGGTGACAAACCAGTGATTGAACCTGGTCTGAACCGGTCATTACTCTGGATCGAGCGTGAAGTTTCCGCAGATTTTCTCTCAACGGTCGTTGCCTCGTCCTATCATTCCTTCTAGCGGGTCGTCCGCGTCTGCTCATGCCATTGACTTCACATTCTCAAGTCAATGATCATTAGAGGCATGGGCAGGTAAGGGTCTTTGGAAGACCTTTTCTAGAGACAAGGCCTTTGACCAAAAAAAACGATGAATTGGACTAATTGCGTCGAATTTCGATAATTTTTTTGGGTTCGATTTTGAATCTACATTCGTAGTCATTTACTTGATTAACTCCATCGTGTGAATGAAATTTCTCTACCAAGTCCTATACTTGAGAATTATAATCTCTAAAGCATTTGTCATCAATTCTATAATGTAAGGCACATAGGTGGTGGGGCAGAGATGGGACATGATGTACTTGAATTACGTAACAATAATAAAGCCAAAAATCAAAGACTTAATGTTCGACAAGTTTGACTTCTAACTACTATTGTGTCCTGCCTTTGTTTAAAAGTCGTTGAATCTTCTTCCAAGGAGATGCTATAAATAGGGAGTGGTATCTCAGTTCCTCTTCAGCCCTCCTCCAACAATTTCTCATCCTTCTTCGAGCAAGTTGAAGAATTTCGAATTGCCCATATTCCTAATCGAAGCAGGCACCATGAAGGTAATAGATTGATGAGAAAATCATAATACAATTTATGTCGAATTCACCGTTTTGCTTTTCTTTCTCTTATTCATTCTTCTTTCTTTTTTTTCTTTTTTCTTTTTTTTTTGTTTGCAGCAAAAGGTTGTGATCAAGGTGTCTATGAATGGCAATGGCCACGCCTCGAGTTTTTTTTGTTTTGGCCCCCAGAGCCCTCACTCCAGAGCTTTGAGACTTGCGAGTGGCTTTCGAGGTGATTGTTTTAGGTGTTTTGAGATTGAGAACAGCGAAACAAAAAAGAAAAAGAAGCTCTTTTGATTCGAAACCAATCCGTTTTCTTTGTTGGTTTCGCTCCAGGAGTTCAATCCGTGGCGCTTGTGGGTGATCGAGACCAGATCGAGGTAACCGGGGAGGTCGACTCAGTCGACCTCACCAATTCACTCAGGAAGAAATTCGGGTCCGCTGAGATAGTGACTGTGGGTGAGGTCAAGAAAGAAGACAAGTCTGAAGAAACAGTATACCCGCGCTATGAATACGTCTATGTCCAACCCGGATGCTGGTGGTAGCACCTGTAGGATCGACAACCATCGACGATGACGACTCATATAAATGTACAACATCGATGTGATGAGTTTATTCACACAAGAAGTTTTGAGATGAACTCTGAGTTCGTGCTATGGCCAGGACTACTTCTCTCTGATTTTCACCAATGTAATGGGAAAAGCATGCGTTCGTATTGATTGTGCTTTTGATATGAATTTTCTTTTCTTTCAGTGGATAATATCTATCTTTTCTTCCGATACGGAATACTTTATAGCGTAATTATTTATGTGCTATAAATCCTTTTATAACTTTTGCTAAGATGTTGATAACCGCAAAAAATATCCATTTAATAAATGCTAATATAGTAACATATATAGACCACATGAGATAAGATTCGGTCCTCCAACTTAATTACATTTTCTCGTATCTCATCATTAAACTCATTTATTGTAATAAGCTATTTAGATTGGTTTGTGCAAATAAATTGGGGAAAAGTGTTAAAAAAAGTCATAAACATTTTACTTATGTGCTAATTTAGTCCTAAACGTTTTCACATTGTGCCAATTTAGTCATTTTCAACTAATTTGGATAGGATTTTGCCGTCGGGTATCGATCAGCTGACATGGCACAATTGGCGCTGACGTGGACAATTTTTTTAAAAAATTAATTATTTTTTATTTTTTATTTTCTTTTTCTTTTTCTTTTCTTTTTCTTTTCTTTTTTTTTTTCTTTTTCCTTCTCATCCTCCTTCCTTCAGCTAGTCACCAGACCTCGGTGACCGACCAAGGCAATGGCCGGTGAGGTTGAGGTCAACCTCGCCAACCTCTACTAAGCCCTGCCAGCCACTAGTAAGGCTCAAGCCTTCGGTAGTGGCCACGAGGGTGGCCTCACGCCAGGCTGGCGAGGGTCAAGCCTTGTTAGCCATGGGCGAGGCTCGACCTCACTGGTGAGGCTAGCCTCGTGCTAGGCTAGCGAGGTACACTATTGCTAAAGGCTGGGTAAGGCTTGACCCTTGCTAGCTTGGCACAAGGCCACCCTCACGGCGGCCTCTAGCTAGCCTTGTCAAATCCAGTGAAGGCGAGCCTCACTGCCCAACGCAAGGCTGCCCTCGAGGCCACTAGCAAGTTTTCAAGCCTCACCGACCGTCACCTCTAGCTGGCAACTAGCTAGAGGAAGGAGGAGGAGAAAGAAAATAAAAATAAAAATTCAAATATTCAAAAATTCAAAAATTCAAAAATATAAAAATATTATTAAAAGTTGTCCACATCAGTGTCAATCGCGCCACATCAACCAACCGACATCCAATAAGCAAAATCTAGCCAAAATTAGACAAAAATGAATAAATTACCACCAAGTAAAAAAATTTAAGACTAAATTAGCATAAATGTAAAAGGTTTAAGTCTTTTTTAATACTTTTTCCAATTAAATTGAACTCCATCAAATTATACATCGGAAAGAACCTAGTGCGCATACCCTCATGGTTACCTCAACAATGGTCGTTCGCCCTCACCGTGGGGCGGCAGGACAAGCAAGCTTAGCGACCCTCGCCACAATTTTTTTTTTTTTTTTCATAAAACTGATGATTTCTTTCATTCATTAATACAATAACTACATGAGAAAGGTAAACATACTTCCGAACATGAAATATCCCAAAAAAGCTGGGAAGAGGAAGACTCCCAATTGAAAAGAAGTTTGTTACTTCGATGGACTTTTGCTATCCAATTGCCCTCGCCACAATTTGACGAGGCAAGAATCGCTTCTTCTGCCTTCTTGCTGCAGTGAGAATGGCATGGGCAGCAACTGTCGCTTACTTGGTGAAGGTGGGGATGCACCATTGTCAAGCGTCTTTACACCATTATCGAGCGTCTTTAGCGCCGGTGGTTGCCACCATCACTTGCTAACTTTTCCTTTAATTTGCTTATGTTGGCAAAAAGATCAAGAAGCTGACAGTTGTCACGTGCTTATTTTACTTAACCAAATCTAAATGCTCGAATAGAAAGCTTGAGGATCAAAGTGCATAAATAAAATAAGTTAGAGGGTAAGGTCCGTGACTATAAGTTATATAGATGCGAATGCTCCTTTTCTCTAGCTCACTAAGAAATAATTAACTCAACAAATAGGAAAATTGTCCAAAAAGTCGTGAACCTCTTGAGAGGCAGTCAATTCAGTCCTAAATTTTTCAATTGTGCAAATTTAATCATAAATCTTTCAACAACTTACTAACTTGGTCCTTTCGGTCAATTTTGGTCGAAAGTCGATGACGTGGACATCGGCTAGCCACTGGCTATGTTACATGATGTAGCCAAACATTGACGAGGACAAATTTTGTATTTTTTTAAAAATTCCTTTTTCTTCTTTTTTTTCCCCTTTTTTTCCTTTCATTTTTTCTACTTTTCTTTTCCTTTGGCCTGTGGCCAATATTGCTGACAATCAGCCACAGAGGAGGGTGTTGTTGACCTCATCGCATCTAGCAAGGGCTTAACTCTCATGGCCTGGGCATAGGCCATCCCTCCCCACATCTTGCAAGAGTTGTCCTCACCAACCAAAGGGAAGAAAAGGGAAAAATGGGAAAAAAATTAAAATAAATTTGCATAATTTATCCTCGTTAGCATCGGCCACATCACGAGAATGGCCAACGACCAGTCGACATCCATGTCGGTGATTTTCGCCCAAAAGCAATTGGATGAACTAAATTGACAATTCATTAAAAAGTTTAGAACTAAATTGGTAAATCATTAAAAAAAAATTAGAACTACCACAATTAAAAGGTTTATGACTAAATTAATTTTGGAACTAGCACAATTAAAAGGTTTAGGACTAAAGTGCAAATTGCCAAAATATTTAGAAGTAAATAACACAATTAAAAGATTTATGACTTAATTGATCGTCGTATGATAGATTGAGGGTTTTTTAGACAATAATCCCATCAACAAATCGATGTTTGAACCTGGTTTAATCTTCAACCAGAAAAATACCTCATTTAAATCTGTCATTACTTTGGATTGAGCATGAACTCTCCCATGATTTTCTCTTAGTCGTCCTTGCCTTGTCCTGTCCTATCATTCGTCTGCTCAACCCTTTGACTTCACATTCAGATTTTGACTTCTAACAACCATCTCCCAAGTCTTTGTTTTAAGATTTATGACTTAATTAATCATCATCTAATAGATTGAGGGTTTTTTGAATAATAATCCAGTCAACAAATTGGTTTTTAAATCTGGTTTAAATCTTGGACCAGAAAAATACCTCATTCAAATCTGTCATTACTTTGGATTGAGCATGAACTTTCCCATGATTTTCTCTTAGTCGTCCTTGCCTTGTCCTGTCCTATTATTCCTTCTCGAAGGTCGTCTGCTCAACCCTTTGACTTCACATTCGGATTTTGACTTCTGACAACCATCTGCCCAGCCTTTGTTTTTAAACTCTCCTTCCAAGGAGAGGCTATAAATAGAGTTTTGTCCCCCAGTTGGTCTTCATCCTCCTCCAATAATTTCTCAAAATTCTTCCAACAAATTGAAAAGTTTACAGTTGCTTCATTTCCCAACGAAGCAAGCACCATGAAGGTAATATTATGAGAAAATCATGACTTTATTCCCCTTATGTCGCATGCTAATTAGCCTTCTTGATCTGCTTCTTTCTTTTTTTAATTTGATTTTTTCTTTTTTTGCAGCAAAAACTCGTGATCAAGGTTTTGATGAACAACCACACCTCAGGATTTCATTGTTTCGGCCCCCAAAGCCCTCACTCCAAAGCTATGAAACTCGCGGGTGGCTTCCAAGGTGATTGTTAAATATTACTTTATTATATCTCGACTACCATTTAGATGTGTCATTAGTAAATTATTTTAGGCATTGCGAGATTAAGAGTAGTGGTGGGAAAGAACCTTTTTTGATTCAAAAGCAATCTGTTTCCTTTGTTTGCCTCACTCCAGGAGTACAATCCGTGGCACTGGTGGGTGACCGAGACCGGATCGAGGTGACCGGAGATGTCGACGCGGTTAACCTCACGAATTTACTTAGGAAGAAAGTTGGGTATGCAGAGATAGTGACCGTGAGCAAGGCTGACGAGAAAGACAAGAAAGAAAGCGAGAGCAAGGACAAGGCAGCACAACCCATCATGTGGTCGTATGGAGTCCCGCGCCGCGAAATCGCCTATGTCGTGGACCCATATTACAGCGAGCCCTCATGCTCGATCATGTAGGATCAACAAGGATTGAAGATGATGCCTTACATAAATATACACCATCGATGGTTTTTAAAATTTTATTACACAAACAGATTGGAGAAATGAATAAGATCGATTGCCCATTTTCATTGAGATTGAACCTTGTGATCGTGCTATAACCCAGGCAATCTATGGCAAAATTGTGGTCAATTTTAGTCATGCTTGTGACTTCCGAGCTTGGAACGCGTTATGCTGTATGAGTTTCGGGTGATTGGGGAAACGAAGCAGACTCTCTTTCTGATTCTAGGTCGAGCACGACGTGATTGAAATTTTCGCAGAACAAATTTGCAAAGAGGGATCTGATGGTGCGCACGGATGTAAATTTGCCAGCTCCCGAAAACAAACGGGTAAATGGATACGGTGGAAATCGATATGAATGACAAAGAAAAGTGAATTGCTTGGGAATTTGAAAGACATTGAAGGGAGGAAAACGAAATTGGTGCAGGCTGGACATCCTACGTTGTAATACTGTTGTTTAGATTGATGAGTATCTTGTACTTGCTTTCAACCAAGAGCTGAGTTTTCTAGAGGCAACATTTTTTGAAGCAAATAAAGATTGGCTATGATTTTGCCTCGTTTTGGTGAAAATTCTCTCAATCGATTGTGGCGCTAAGGCACAAGAGTTGAGAGAGATGCTGAGGGTTTCAGTTTGCCTCCACTATTCTTTAAAAAAATTTCTCTTTCCCTTTACTCAAGCCAAATCACAAAACGACTCAAAAGCTTTTATGCGGATGATAAAAATGTCCCAACTTTTCAAGTGACTTAAAAGAATCCACGAACTCTTATTTAAAGGATAAAATTACCCATTATTAAGTTTTCGGCCGATGCAAGCCAATATAGTGCATGATAATGTGGCTAATAGCGCTAAAGCGTCCAAAAAAATGTCAACATGAATCAAAAGAAGTCACGGATATGTCAATAATTACCAAAAAAATGTTGTTTTTATTAAAATGGCGTCCTTTCTGATTCCTCTTAATTGGGATAAAACTTCTTTGCATAAGTTTTAGATCACCACAGCTCTTTTCCCTACCAATCTATTTCACTAACTGTTAATCATGTCATGTACCTTTTCAATTTTTTTGGGGGGAATATATTGGTTTCCTTGGATAGAAATTTAAGGGGGTTTTTTGTATCATTTCAAAAGTCGAGACACTTTTGTCTTAGGAATAAAAGTTAAGGTGTTTTTGGGATTTGGCAATTTATTCTTAGGCAAACATAATACTCTATATAGCTTAGTTTATTCCTCTTTTTTCCCGTCTTTATCTTATTACTTTTCAAATCTAATTCATGAAATTATCTTTTTGACTTTCCTCTTATATCATAAGCAAAGAAGTGTACTTTAACAACTTCTTTTAAATCAATCTACTAATAACCATTTATGAGTTGATAATATGAAAATTAAATTTAGGGTGAGAAATTGGATAATTATAGTATTATTTTTGGACATTACACTACTCCTAACTTAGATAATATATGATTAAATTTCAACCAGAAAAAAATATTCTTGAGATATGATAGCATGAAATAATTTTTTCCATAGCAGTGGGGGGCCCCGAAGCGTGACACTAAGATATTCCCATAGGGGATTGCCACTGTGACTTGCCAACTCTCTTTAATTTGCTTGTGTTGCAAAACTATGTGTTACATTAGCCCTGTGTAAAACGAATAACAAGTCAATGATAGTCACACTACTATTTTATTTAACCAAATTTAAATACACAAATGAAAAGCTCAAGGATCATATTACATAAATAGAACAAGTTAAGGGGCGAGATCCATGATGTGGATAGATGGTTATATAATTTCATTTCATGATGGGAAACATCATATTATTTTTTTCAGCACATCCGATATTGACTTCACGCGAATGTTTTGGTTAGAGATATCGTTGACGGTCAACTCTCTAATCTGTACACGAAAAGTGTGAATGCTTCTTTTCTATAGCTCACTAAGAAACAAGTAAGTCAACTTATTGATGATTGAATATGGTTCAAATCAGTCATTACTTTGGATTGACGATGAACAGTCCCATGATTTTCTCTTAACGGTCCTTGCCTTGTCCTATCCTATCATTGCTTCTCGCAGGTCGTCTGCTCACCCCTTTAACTTTACATTTGAACTTTGACTTCTGAATAATGTCTACCCGGCCTCCGTTTTAAGTTATTGACTCTTCTTCCAAGGAGAGGCTATAAATGGGAGATTTGTCCCTCGGTTCGTCTTCATCCTCCTCCATATTTTATCAAAGTTCTTCCAACAAATCGAATAGTTCATAGTTGCTTAAATTCCTAACGAAGCAAGCACCATGAAGGTAATACGATGAAAAAAATCGTGACTTGATTCCCCTTATATCGCATGCTAATTCGCCACCATGATCTGTTCTTTTATATTCAATTCGCCTTTTTTTTTTGCAGCAAAAAACTTGTGATCAAGGTATCTATGAACAACCATACCTCGGGATTTTATTGTTTCGGCCCCCAAAGCCCTCACTCCAAAGCTTTAAAACTCGTGGATGGCTTTCAAGGTGATTGCTAGAAAAAAAAAATTTATATCTGAACGACCATTTAGGTGTATTTCTAATATATTATTTTGGGAGTTGCGAGATTGAGAATAGTGGGGAAAGAAAGAACCTCTTTTGATTCAAAAATGATTCATTTCCTTTGTTGTTTTTACTCTAGGAGTTCAATTTGTGGCACTTGTAGGTGACTGAGACCGGATCGAGGTGACCAGAGATGTCGACGCAATCAACTTCACCAATTTGCTTAGGAAGAAAGTGGGGGTATGCGGAGATAGTGACAGTGAGCAAGGCTGGCAAGAAAGACAAGAAAGAAAGCGAGAGCAAGGACAAGGCGGCGCAACGCATCATGTCATCGTACGTTGGCGGAGTCCCGCACTGCCAAATCGCCTACCTCGTGGATCCACGCCCACGTTACAGCAAACCCTCATGCTCGATCATGTAGGATCGATAAGGATTGGCAATGATGACGTACATAAATGTACCCCATCGATGGTTTTTTAATTCTTTTACGGACACAGTTTTCAAAAAGGAATAAAATCGCTTGCCCATTTTCATTGAGATTGAACTTTGTGAGGGTGCTATTACTACGATCAAGACTACTCCTCTCTGATTTTGACTATTGGATACATTTGCTTCCCAATGTTTGCAGTTTCTTAGGGAATCAAGCTATAGCAAAGAACTTTGTCCTTCAATGTCTTGTGATGCTTGTGACTCTTAAGCTTAAAACGCACTGTACCAACGCATCAGATCTACTTGGCTCTAATTCCTCTACGATGGCATACATAAATTGGGCAAATCGATGTTCCTTCAGAGAAAAACAACATACTGGCCAATCCATGAATGATTGACCTCGGTTTGAATCAGTCACTGATTACTTACTTTTAAGCAAGAATCTTCTCTTCGTCGTCTCCCGTAGCGGCTCTTGCCTTTATCCTCGTATGTTCCTTCCCGTAGGTGGTCGTTTCACCTCACCCTCGCTGCATGGTCTCCTCATAATTCAACGAAAATCAGAGAGACGGACGACGACCACGACAATAACATAGAGCACAGAAGTTTCACTCAATCGCCGCAACAAGAAAGAATAAATCAGCACAGTTTCCAAGGGTTAAACGTCGATATCTGACAGTGGTTTCTAGCTGTTTGTAATTTTACATAACCCATGTAAAACCCCATTCGAAAACCGAAGTAAATAGGAAACACTAATGAGAATAATTTGTAATATTGAACTGATAAAAAGATGCAAAAAACAAGGATTTGTCTTCCAGAAATGTATATGCTTGAGGAACTCCACAAAACATGTGACAAAACAAAGGAACGTGGAGACAGAAAGAAAGGGTGAGAACATCAGATGATATACATGATATACATGGAATTATAAGTGAAGAGTTCAGCAAGTGAGGGGAGAAGATGGTGAAATAGGTGGCGCTGCGTATCAGGGCCTGCATTCATCATTTCTGCCCCCACGCAATCATAGAATCGGAGCCGTATCTTGTCCGAGCCTTCTCTGGCCTCGGTGAGCACTCCCATCCTCATCGGACCGGGGTCGTTACAGGACCACCAGCTTTCACCCGGTTCATCCCCCAACCACACAGTTCCAACTGGGCTTGGCTCCGATGCCATTGTAAGGGCCGACCTATGGCATCACTTACTAATGATATTATCCGCTTTGGATCGATACTCACATTGTTTTGTTCTTCTAGGCTTCGCCCAAAAAAGGCCACATTGATAGTTAAGACTAGTGTTGCTCGTTATATAGTACATCACCTCACCACATTTAGGCAATGTAGGATTCGGTTCATTCTTACCCTTGTGCCATCCTAGAATTGGAACTGCACCTTGTCCAGGCCCTTTCTACCCCAACGATCACTTCGACTCTTGTCGGACCAAGTTGTTACAAAACATGTCTTCCAATAGGTTAATCCTAAAAGATGTCACTGGTTTCCCGTATTTGCCAAACTGGACCTTAGAAGCACCCTTCTTTGTAGATGAGAAATTTGTGCTTTTCTGTTTTTTTCTGGTTACGTGTATGTATAACCTATGAAGTGTGCTAATTTATGTTTGTAAATGTGAGATTGAATGAGCGAAAAGTGTGAACCAAAAAGAAAGATACAGAGGTCAAATATGGACCTCGGAGTCGAAATTTTGCAGCATATGAATATAAAACTATGGTATTTTGTAAAATAGATTCCAAGTTTATTAGAAGTGATACTAACTGGATTTCAAATTCATATGAGACAAAATTCACAAATGGATATGTGTTCGCCTTTGTTGAGGTGTTGTAATTTAAAAATCACCAACAAAATTGTGGAACAAATGAGGATCCGATCAAACCAAAAGTCGACTTGGATGGAAGCAAATCTTTGCGATTGAAACGACACCTTCTATGTTTAGATATTATGTTTGCCAAGAGGCAATAGCTATTACAAAAAATGAAACTTTCAATGGTAAAAAAAAAGACACGTTTGGTAAAGACGTGATGTGGTAAAAGAATTAGTTAAAGATAGAATTATGCCCATGATTATGTAAAGTCAAAAGTGATTTTGGCTAATCTTCTAACTATACATCGAGGGGAATGAAACAAGTCAATTAAAGAAAATCAGCAATAATGATAACTCAACTTATGTGATTGGTGATCCCCTAATTATTTTCATATGAATAATAACAAGTCACTTATTATTTTTTATTTTTTTGGTTGGTAAGTCACTTATTAATTTGGTTGTGCACTATTAAAAAATTGTGTCCCTCCTATGGTAAGAATAGTGCAAGATTGAAATAAAAAAGAAGCTAAGCTAAGCTCTTAATAAATTTCACAGCATTATTGGTGGTGTATTAAAGTGCACAATACACAAGATGGAATCACATATATAAGTATGGAGTGGACCGCTTCTATGAGAATTACTAGAGCACTTAAAAATAAACCAAGCACGCACACGGCCTATTAACACAAAACTACATTGAACAACAAACTCTTTGAGAGTGCAATGTTATTGGTGAAAATTATAATTCACAAAAAGAAATTCCTGCATTGAACAACAAACCTAGTGAGAGTAACATGATCGATGAAAATTATAATTCACAAAAAGAAATTCCTTATGAATAGAAGTTTCAAACTTCATCGATGATTTCATGAATTATATTTCATTTTTTCTACGACTAGCTCGTAGCCTACAAGCATCATTTTTGTTGCATTACTCTCCAATGACCCAGCATTATTCTTTCATTTCTTTTCAAAACCTTTTGAAATATGAGAGGGATTATTGGATATTTCAACAATTTTGAAATATTGAAAACTACTAATTTTGTATCTGTGGTTACTATCATCAATTTGTAACTATTTTTATCCACTATTTATATGAAACAGTTGTGTAACGTTTTTATAATGGCTTTGTGAAGGCTGAGTCACGGCTTTATAACGTTTTATTTCTTCATAAACATTCATCATTTTGTAACAGCTACATAACGATCATCTACTAATTATCAATAAATTCGTAATAGTCTTTTTAATGGCTCTTCCTTTCATTTGAATATTAAAATTTTAAGCCACAACCTTGAAGACAATTAATTAGAAAAGAGAATTTCATTTCCTTCTACTTTTCTTTTTCTTGTTGGGTTATATACATAATGTTATTCATATTCCTTCTATAATTCAATGCGGACTAAAAAAGAAAATATGTTATATGTAAGGAGAATAACCGTTGAAGCTTTGTGCACTGAGTTTTGTACTCCAATGAGCAGAATTATCCTTGAAGACGATACTTACAAAACTGGGACAATTGATATTCTTTTTTTCATCTTTTTTAGCAGATTTCTAACCATTCTTATTTTTTTTATATTGTTAATATTTTTCCATAGGCTAGCTGAATCAGCAAGAGCCATCGGTGCTGGGGCAGTTCGAGTCGTTGGCGTCATTGGAATGAAGCGGAGGAAGGTAGTGATGATTGGAGGAGGAGGAGGAGGAGGAGGGAGGCCCCATTTTTCTTTATGATTCTGAAGATACCAATCCTACGGGAATGTTTGACTTTTCAGGGAATAATCTCCATGATTTTACTCGGTCGTAATATGCCCACCTTGGTCTTACACGTGACTCGGTTAGGTTGACCTGTGGAGTAGAATTTGCAGGATCAAGAATGAAAAATCGACTTGATTAGTCTTAACGAGAAGGACCAGTCATTTTATAAAGTTGCCTTACTAGTTCCCCTCCCCATGAAGCAAGCGATGGGCAACATGGTCCCGGCCACCCCCACCACGCTCCATGCCCATCCCCTGATTCCACCTTCGACAAAACCTCATGTCAAGTCAAGAGATAGACTTCTGTTGAGCAATCTTGAATAGTCATTCTTATCAAGATATTGGACATGTGACCGATATTGCCCTAGACTGGTTTTAGTGAAAAAAAAAATGTTGCTCGGATCACGGTTCCATCACATCTATTGATTATGCAAGTCCAACAATGAATCAAACAGACATGATTGCACTTGATCTATGACAGATTTGGATGTGGGCAAGAATTTCTTGCTTACTAAATTAAACCACGTCACATATTAAGGACATCATGTTAAGGACTCAAACAACTTGTGACATCCCGAATTTTCAATGCTATTTTCAATTAAATTAAATCAGGCCTTTCATCGACACGCCTATAGTGCTATTCTCAGAGCTAATCACTCGTGAGATAACTAGACTATCTAGGGAAGTCATTAAGAAAATTTAATGCAATAGACTTGAAAATTCGACCAGGAATCGATTACTCGACCGTGCTCATCTGCTAAGGTCTTTACGACACAGATATAAGTCAATTAGAAATCAGAGATAGATCGGTTCGATCGAGATATGTGGCTAAACACGGGTGATTCCACTAAATTACAAAATTCTCGTCGACCGGCACTAGACTGATTTTTCTATCATTTTAATACCCTGTGTCCGTATTTGAATCATCGAGATTTTCACAACAACCAAGAGTCGCCGATGTGTCGAAGAGGTTCATTGTGGCTCGAAGAAAATCGACCACGGATCATTTGCACTAAAAATTTATGAAAGCTATCCGGTAGCCTAGGTCACGCTAAAAACGTGCCAGAGTGAAATTAACTGCGAATTTGAATCCGATTTCAAAAATTGAAAGTTCTGTCATGTTACAAATCATTTTAGGAACGTCGACTCCGTCTCCGAAGATTTTTCTGCAAACCAAGTTTTTGGCGGAAAAAGTCGTCATAGGGCTATTTTTGTATAGAAAATACCGAGGACCGCTTTTGATCGCGAAATTGGGATGGAAGTCGAATCAATTAGAGAGGAGAAATACCAATTTGATCGAGGTCTTGATATTGGAATTTTTAGAAGCCAAATTGAATTGATTCAATGAGAATTAAAGTCTAAATTGAGGGAAAATATGTGCAAATTCGTATGCCCCCTCACCCATGACTTGTGGACCACTTCAAGGCTTCTAGAATGGGCATGTAGGTCTGGAAATTGGCTGAGGAAGGCCAGCTGGTGTGGTGGAGCCCTCCAAGAGGACAAGAGGATGAAGTTGAAGGCTTGGTGGCCCCCTCCAGCTAAGAACCGGTCCCCTTCTCCTCTCTTCAATCCGTCGAAGCCCTTCTCCCCCATTTCCAGTCGTGCAAAACTTCCTAGCAAGCCAAAGGATCAAGCCAACAAGCCACCAGTCACCCCTATCGCCCGCCGGCGTCGATCAACCGCCGTCGCGCGTCCGTGCTAGCCCGCGCGTCCCACGCAAGCCGTCCCCATCTCGCCATCCGGAGCTGCATTGTTCTCGCCCAACTCGCCTTCCAACAGGTCACGAAGAAGCTGTGCATCGCCGTCATGGTCACCAAAGCAGCCGCCTACCTCCGCCTGGACCTGCAGCAGCCCCTTCGTCCATCCTTACCAGTCTTCGCCTCAGTCAACCACTAGTTCTAGCTTGTTCGGCCAGCCACAGAACCGAATAACAATGGGTATTCACAGCACTATTTAGCCCGCTTTGGTTTGCTTCCCAACCCCAAAAGTCGGTCTCGCTTTGGAGTTTTCCGACCCCCATTGCGCTCCCGTCGTTTTAATCCGACCGAATCATTTAACAAGTGATTTTAACTCACTAATCCCTGCTTAGTAGGTTAATGACGCTTAAGAGTGGTTTATTTTAGACTAAGTATGAATTAGGTGGATAGTTAAAGTAGATTAGCAATTTAATTAACCGTTATTGCATGTTAGGTGATTAGAGTAGTGCAATTAAGGCCTAGACAAGCTGCCGCCCTTTAGATTAGCAATTTAATTAACCGTTATTGCTGAAGGCTCGTCGGACCAGGGTGAGGTCCGACGAGCTCGCCAAAAGCAAGCCCAGCCACCGGCGAGGCTCGCCCAACCCTGCCAGTGGCCAAGCAAAGGCTGGGCGAGCCTTGCCCAGCTGCTAGCGAGGCTCGGCCTGTTGGAGAAAACTTCCTTATTTGTTTTGAATTTGATAAAACATTTCCATCAGTCTAGTTTGAAGACTTGTAGACTCAAGTGTTATAGTCTCACGATCTCTATACTCTGTCGTCAAAGTCGGAAGACTCAAGATTTAAAGTCTGCCATCACTAATAGTTTCCAGATCGACGAAGAAAAGGTTTATCCGATGAAGAAGACTTGTCCAAATGCAAGTATATCTCTAAGGATTTGGTTCATACGGTTGAAGAAGATCTCACGGCTGAAAATAGCATCTCGTGATCAGTTATTCTTATTAATATCAATTTGGATAATTAGATCTGTTGATTGGCGAAATATACTTGGAAGGTTCTACTTATGGAAACCTAGATCCCGATTGTATGGGCGAGCAAGATTGGTGGGCTATCATCACATTCCTTAAATAACTCAAGATCTCTCTAATTGATTCTGTCCAATGGGTAGATTGGAAGAACTCCTTTGGAATGTGCCAACGGTTATGAAGGCATGGAGGAGTATATAAGGAAAACGCTCAAGTTATTCGAGTGCGTGCGTGAAAGAAAAATTCCAAAGTCTGAAACTCCTAGTTCTTTGTTGTTTCATTTGTCGAGCTTAAATTGTACTCAAAAGAGAGATTAAATACTTGTGAGACCTTAAGGAAGTGTAGCAGAGTTTCTACATTGTGGAATCAAGGACATGAGACTGTAAAATCTCTTTTGGTTCTTAGTGAAATCCAGCCAGTGGGTTGTCAATACGAGAGAGTGGACGTAGGCTTGGTCTAAACCGAACCACTATAAACCTTGAATTCAATTCTCTTTCCCTAATCTCTTTACTTGAATTCGTAGCTTTTTATAACTGTTTTTAGTCTTTTACATCTTCAGTCTATTATTCTTAGAAGGAGAATTAATCTATTAAGTTTTGCAAAAACCTATTTGATCACCTATTCACCCCCCTCTAGGTGCTCTTACTAGCCCTATAAATTGGTATCAAAGCATGTGTGCTCGGTTTAGAGAAGTGTTTTTACTTCTGAGTTAAAGACCTATGGCTAGTATTTTGGCTCCAAGTTTAGTTGAAGGCCAAAGCAACACCAGGCCACCTTACTTTGATAGAAAGGAATACAATGTTTGGAAAAACAAAATAAAGGCATTCCTAAGATCGAAAGATCCCTTGAAATGGGATGTGGTAGAAAAGGGAATCATTCCCAAAGCTACATCAATCTCAGAAAGAGGAAAAAAAGTTGTAGATACTGGCAAAATGGCACAAGAAGAAATAACCAAGAGACAAGCTCTTGATGTTAAAGCAATCTACTCTTTATATTGTACCTTATCTTCCACTGAATATAACATAATTTCATCTTGTGAACCAGCAAAAGAAGTCTGGGATAGGTTGCACGTTACCTATGAAGGAACTGATCGAGTTAAAGAAACAAATATCAATATTCTACTCGAACAAGACTTCAAGATGAAACCAGGAGAATCCATTACTGACATGTTTAGTCGTTTTACAAAAATTGTAAACGGTCTATCATATCAGGGACAGTTAATCTCAGGACCAATGAAGGTCAATAAACTGCTACGAGGATTATTCAAAGATTGGAATCACGTGAAGACTCCAATAAGAGAAACCCAAAGGATCATGCCTCTTACAGTTGATGAGCTCGTAGGCACACTTCAGTCATACGAAGTGGAACAACTAAATGAGGAAGAAGATCCCAAAGATAAGAAGTCAATTGCTTTAAAGTCTAACGATGATTCTGATGACACGGATTCTAAAGATGACATGGATGACGAAGAGCTAGCACTAATGATAAGGAAGTTCAGGAAACTGAACAGAAAGGAAAGAAGATTTAACTGGAAGAAACAAGGTTCTCAAAAATTTCAGAATAAATCAAATGAGGATGACGAGATCAACAAGGATGTGGTCTGTTTTGAATGCAAGAAAAAAGGACATATCAGACCCAACTGTCCTCTGTTGAAGAAAAGTTCAAAAAGGCTCTCAAAACAAAGACATTGAGTGATACAGAATGTGAGGAAAGTGATGAAGAATATGCCAACATATGTCTTATGGCAAATTCTAAATCAGACTCAGCTTTTATAACAGATTCAGACTCAGACAGTGAAATCGAGGTTAGTAATTTTAATATCCCTGTCAAAGTCTCGAAGTACATAGATGAACTCTGTCTTAGTCTCAAGACCTCTCTTAAAAGGATTTCCGAGTTAAAAAGGGAGAATTCAACACTTACGCAACAGGAAAATTATTGGAAAGAAAAGTTTGAAAATCCAGACAAAAGTTTTGTTGTTTTGAAAGAAAATGCAGACTCTCTTTCAAAAGAAATACATTTCTGAAAAAGAATATTTCAAATATCTCAAAAATATTTTCAATAGGATCTGAGAAGTTGAAAAAGATTCTTTCAATACAAAGACCTTGTTTCAACAAATCAGGTTTAGGAATAACTTAAGAAACCATTCCTCTAATTGATTTTCCAAAAGTAAAGGGAAAAATCAAACAAAGACCTACAAAGACTTCTTACAAAAATCATTTGCAAAGGGTCTTTGTAAAACCTGTTGGCCAACGTGCTCCCAAATGCTCTAAGTGCAACAGCATAACATTTTGAGAAAGAATGTCCTATAGTTTAGAGACATGTTAAGAAGGAATGGGCAAAGACTATATATTTCACTAACTCCTCTAGACTCAAGAAAATGTTAGTATCAAAGAAAGCTTGAGTTCCTTTTATAATTGCAGGTCACTATCAAGAAAAAGATAAAGTGGTATTTGGATAGTGGCTGCTCGAGACACATGACAAGAGATTCAAATTGTTTTACAAAACTTATGTAAATAAAATGAGGAAAAGTTTCGTTTGGTGGAAACAGCAAAGGAAAAATTGTTGGGTGTGGAACTGTAAAGATTGTAAGCCTCACCGTTACCAAAAAAAAAGATTAGAAGCCTCACAATCAACAATGTCTCCTTGGTGAAATGATTGAATTACAATCTACTCGGCATTAACCAACTGTGCGACACTGGATTCAAAATCAACTTTCAAGAAGGAATATGTTCGGAAACTAGTAAAGATCTTTCCCAATCGTTTACCGGACGAAGACATGGGAATATTTATCTTCTGGATATAAAACCAGAAAGATCTCAATGTCCAATCTCAATTCAAGATGAAGCAAATCTTTGGCATCGAAAGTTTAGCTATGTCAATATAAAGCAAATTGCCAAGATCTCTTCCAAGAAGCTTGTTCATGGACTGTCCAACCTGAAATACCAAAAGTCTGACTTATGCACACAATGTGTTTTGGGAAAATAGGTTAGGAGTTCTTTTAAACCAATAAATCAAGTTTCTACTAATCGTGCTTTGCAGCTTCTGCATATGGACCTCTTTGGATCAACCAGAACTCAAAGCATTGGTGGAAAGAGATATTGCCTAGTAATTGTGGATGATTATTCACGATTTACTTGGGTTTACTTTCTGGCAAGTAAGTCTGAAACATTTTCTCACTTTTCAAATTTTGCTCAGAAAGTTCAAAATGAGAAAGGATATGTTATTTCAAGCATACGGACAAACTATAGAG
The DNA here is from genome assembly GCA_014182575.1 of Eucalyptus decipiens. NCBI lineage: Eukaryota > Viridiplantae > Streptophyta > Magnoliopsida > Myrtales > Myrtaceae > Eucalyptus > Eucalyptus decipiens. Next base: position 39,483,570 of record CM024619.1, read on the forward strand.
GTGAGTTTGAAAATCAAGATTTTGTCAAATTCTGTGATGAATCTGGTTTTCAGCATGTTTTCTCCTCTCCATACACTCCAAAATAGAATGGAGTTGTATAAAGAAAAAATAGATATTTGCAAGAAATGGCAAAAACTCTTTTCATAGAAAGTAATATTTCTTCTCGTTTTTGGGCTAAAGCTATTTCTACAGCTTGCTATATTATTAATAGAGTACTCTTAAGGCCTATTCTGGAGAAAACTCCCTATGAGTTATTCAAAGGAAAGAAGCCAATTGTTTCTTACTTTCATGTGTTTGGATGCAAATCTTTTGTTTTGAAAAATGCAAATGATCGAACTGGTAAATTTGAGGAGAAATCATACCAAGGAATCTTCCGTGGATATTCAATCACCAGCAAAACCTACAAAGTATTTAACAAGAAGACTCGGTCTGTAAAAGAATCTATGAATGTCAAATTTCAAGACTCTCTGCAAAATCAACTGATTCAAACTCAACCTGAAGAATCTGAAGTTACTCCAAACCTTACAAAGTCTAACTCCCCTGAAGTAGCTCAGACTTCTGGAGAAAATCAACGAGCGGAAGTTGAAGAATTAACTGAAGTAGAAGAACAGCATTCTGTCAAACCGACCAGCAATTGGAAGCACAAGTCTAGTCATCCCAAAGAACTCATCATCGGTAACATTGATGAAGGGATTTGCACCAGATCCAAAAGGTAAAAAGAGTCTAGCGCCGTGGCACTTATTTCTGAAATAGAACCCAAAAGAATAGAAGAAGCTTTAACTAACGAAAGTTGGATTGAAGCTATGCAAGAAGAGCTCAGACAGTTCAACATTAATGATGTTTGGGAATTAACTCCTAAACCAAAAGGTAAATCCATTATTGGAGTTAAACGGGTCTTCAGGAACAAGATGGACAAAAAAGGAAAAGTGGTTAGGAACAAAGCAAGACTCGTGGCCAAAGGATATACGCAAGAAGAATGGATAGACTATGATGAGACCTCCACACCAGTAGCAAGATTAGAAGCAAATAGATTATTGCTTGCATTTACCTGTTACAAAAATTTCAGGTTATTCCAAATGGACGTCAAAAGTGCATTCCTAAATGGATTTATCCAAGAAGAAGTCTATGTGGAATAACCTCCCAAATTTGAAGACCCAAAGAGACCAGACTCAGTATTCAGATTGAAAAAATGCTCTATATGGTTTAAAGCAAGCACCTCAAGCGTGGTACGACAGGTTAAGTTTTTAATTCAAAATGGTTTTGTCATAGGAAAAGTGGATACTACTTTGTTTGTTAAAAGAGAAGGTAAAAACTTTCTACTTGTTCAAATTTATATTGATGATATTATATTTGGATCACCTAAAGAAAACCTGTGCAAGAAGTTTTCTAAGTCTATGCAGGATGAATTTGAGATGAGCATGATGGGTGAACTATCCTTCTTTCTTGGATTACAAATAAAACAATTGAATGAAGGAATTTTCATTCACTAAGAAAAATATGCAAAAGAACTCGTTAAAAAGTTCGGATTGGAGAATTGCAAAAAGACTGAGAAACCAATCTCTAGTTCTTCGAAGCTGGACAAAGATAAAGGAGAAAAGAAAGTTGACCAGAAGCTCTACAGAAGTATTATTGGTTCACTTATTTATCTTACAGCTTCTAGACCTGACATTTTGTTTAATGTTTGCATTTGTGCCTGATTTCAATCTGATCCCAAAAAATCCCATCTAAGTGCTGCAAAACGCATCATCAAATACATTGCAACTACTTCAAATTTAGGTCCGTGATATCCCAAAGAATGAAACTTTACCCTCCTTGGATATTCAGACGCAAATTTAGCAGGTTGCAAAGTTGATAGAGAGAGTACTTTCGGTACTTGTCAATTGCTAGGAAACAAAACAGTATCATGGTTCTCAAGAAAGCAAAGCATTGTAACTCTTTCAACAGCATAAGCAGAGTATGTGGCCCTTGGAATTGCTGTTCTCAAATCTTACGGATAAAACAACAACTAAGAGACTTTGGAATCGAAGACTCATGCACCAAGATCAAATGTGACAACACCAGTGCAATTAATCTCACAAAGAATCCAATTCTTCATTCAAGAGCAAAGCACATAGAGATTCGACACCACTTTATATGAGATCATGTTCAAAATGGAGAAGTTATGATTCAATTCATTGATTCAAAGAATCAACTAGCGGACATATTTACAAAGCCACTGGAGAAGAGCCTATTTGAGTCTATTCGCACCAGACTGAACATCATATCTTTTAAAGTCTGAAGGAGCTCAGACTCGGAGATAAAGTCTGAAGGTGTTCAATCTCAGAAGACCAAGAGTTACGACTGTAAGTTATTTTGGTACTAGTAATTATATTTTGGTTAAAAAACTTGAAAATGTACGGTTACTCATTAATCGTTGATTGATTGAAATTAGTATCCCAAGTTTTTTTTTAAATGATATTTACTCATTTTCAAAAAGGCAGTTATCTATTTTCAAAAAAGCAGTTATTCTTTTTCGAAAATTTATTTTTATTTTTCCTTTTATGTCGTTCCGTTTACCTCGCTTCACTTGCTTTATATACTGTTGAAATCCGTCTTCTTCGTTTTCACTCTCAAACCCTAAAAAGTTCCAAACTCCCACTTGCTCTCACTTTCCCTGTTGATTAATCCAAAAAATTTTCACCTTTCGAACAAAACTATGAATTTCTCCCTTTGAAGAGACAATGTCTTCGAGAAAGTCATCAAGAATTGCAAGTAGGGGACCACGAAACATGCCTGAGAGTCCTACACATTTCGACTTGACCAAAGAAGAAGATTCTACTCCACCACAGCGACAAAGTCAGCAACATTGTTCTCAGCAGCGTCAAACTCCTCCCCCGACTCATCCAGAAGAAGAAGTGTTGGAAGAAGTGGAACCTGTAAGAACGTTAACTCCTCAAGTTGCTTTCAAGCTTTATTCTAATTTGAAAAGAGGGGGAACCGCTATGTCCTTGATTGATGAATACCTATGAGAGAGAGGTTATAAGAATGAGACTCTTTTTCTGCGTGATATGGAAAAAATGGGTATTGCCGAAAAGGGATCGGCTGAAAAAACCTTCGCTAACTTTCCTAGTAACCCGCGCTTTGGGATTGCTAATCAACCACAAGAATAGGACGACGATGAACGTATGTTTACCCATTTTCAGCCTAGAGCAAGAGTGGCTGCAAACATTGCTGGTAATGGTTCAGCCCACTAGAGCAAGAAGAGAGAGGTCATGAACCCTAAACATTCAATAAAAGTAATGGTTTTGTTATGAATCTAAGTCTTTTCAAAATACTTTTACTCGAACTTATCTTTCGTGGATACAAACGCTTTCACGAGTTTTTTGGTAAATATGGACACATTGGCTGACATAATTGGGGTGGAAAGAGCGAGTTTCCAACCAATTAGCATGTATGTTGCTCTTGCTACTCTATCATTAGTGAAAGATCAAGATGCTGAAGGCAAGATTTCCTACTCTATGATGAATACTTCTAACATCTTGTTGTACAAGATCGTAATCAAATGTATCCGTCCAAAGTCAACATCCAAGACTGATGTCTCTCGGTCTGAAGCGAAATTGATGTATACCATCAACATAGGCTACAAATTCTCTCTGCCTCACACCATCTTGTTTCACATGTACAGAACGGTGGTGAAAGATAAGGGACAACTCCCTTATTCTGCTCTTATCACGCGTCTTTTTAGACATTTTAAAATTTCTATCCCTGCACCATTATGTTTGACAAATATTTCTCCAATGGTGATTGGATTTAAAATGGTCACAAAGATACGTTTGAAAGAGCTGAACAAGATGTTGGAACGTATGAAGGAGAAGTCTCTCGTCAAAGCAAAATAAGACTTTGCTACAACAAAGAGGAAAGGCAATGAGCCCATGGCTGCTCCAGTGAAAATGAAAAGAATTATCATCTTGCAGGATGAAGAGAATGAGGATGAAATGACTCTTTCAGCCTTAAGAAATTTGAAGAGTTTTGTTAATTTTCAAGAGAATCGAGAAGAGCCAGAAGAAGGAGAAACAGAGAGAGAAGAGTTAGAGAAGGAAGATGAAGAATAGAGGAGGACAGAGGAAGAAGGAAGAGAAGAAGAAAAAGAGGAAAGAAGAGGAGATGAAGAAGAAGCAGAAAGAAGAGAAAGCAGAGAACAAGAAGGAGAAAAAGACCATGGTCAAGAAGACTCTTTTGAGCCAACTTTGGCTGTCTCCTTGTCTAATAATTCTGAGATGGCAGGACCTGAAACTACTAACGCACATCACTCTGAAGCTGAAGTTGATCAAGAAGAAATCTTACCTACTCCACCTGAAGGCAACCAAACAAGGGGAGCTGTTGGACAGAAAGGTCTTTCTTCACCTATCTTTACTAGTGATGTAAGTCGTTCTGTAGCGGATCCAGCAGATGTGTATGCCTCTCATTATCCAGAAGCTTCCACTCATAGTCATGGTGGACAATCTGCTAAAGTTCCATCCATTCTCAAAACCCCTAGAATCGACTCGGCTGGTCCTAGTGCTGCAATAGAACAAACAGCAAACTTTTCGAGACTGCTAGAGATTTTATTGGAAATAAGGAAGCAGCAATATGCTATGGGATATGAGATGCAGGATCTCAAGAATGCTTTCATGGCCACTTCAGTGTCTTTGCACAATCAGTTAAACGCCCTAAAGAATCAAGTGCAGTCAACTGTGCAGGGTGAAGATTTTCAGTCACTGAAATAGAGTTTTGCAAGGCTTGAGAAGACAGTAAATTCTATGGGAGAGTTCGAGCTTGTTCGCCTTCCAAAACAGTCATGATTCTGACTCTCTTTTCAACCAACTCTTTCTTCTCCACTTTTTGATGTTGACAAAAAGGGGGAGAGTTTGATGCAGATTTGATTTTGGATTTTTGGACTTATCTTTTGTTTGGTTGTGGTTTGGTCTGAATGATTTGATCTTTTGATACTTGTAGTAACTTAAGCTATGTTATTGATTATGGTAAAGATAGTTGTTTTTACAGGATTAATACGTTTTCTGTGGTTGCAGAATCACTACTATCATTATCCTAATCTCTACCTATCTTTTATAAGAAATCTTGATTTGCTTAAGTATTATTTTGCAGGTTAATAGTGTTCAAATTTACAGGAAAATTTTGTCACCATCAAAAAGGGGGAGATTATTGGAGAAAACTTCCTTATTTATTTTGAAGTTGACAAAACGTTTCCATCGGTCTAGTCTGAAGACTTGTAGACTCAAGTGTTATAGTCTCACGATCTCTATACTCTGTCGTCAAAGTTTGAAGACTCAAGATTCAAGATTCAAGATTTAAAGTCTGCCCTCACTAATAGTTTCCAGACCGACGAAGAAAAGGTTTATCCGATGAAGAAGACTTGTCCAGATGCGAGTATATCTTTAAGGTTTGGTTCGTACGGTTGAAGAAGATCTCACGGCTGAAAATGGCATCTCATGATCAGTTATTCTTATTGATATCAATTTGGATAATTAGATCTGTTGATTGACGACGTATACTTGGAAGGTTCTACTTATGGAAACCTAGATCCCGATTGTATGGGCGAGCAGGATTGGCGGGCTATCATCACATTCCTTAAATAACTCGAGATCTCCCCAATTGATTCTGTCCAATGGGTAGATTGGAAGAACTCCTTTGGAATGTGCCAACGGTTATGAAGGCATGGAGGAGTATATAAGGAAAACGCTCAAGTTATTCGAGTGCGTGCGTGAAAGAAAAATTCCAAAGTCTGAAACTCCTAGTTCTTTGTTATTTCATTTGTCGAGCTTAAATTGTACTCAAAAGAGAGATTAAATACTTGTGAAACCTTGATGAAGTGTAGCAGAGTTTCTACACTGTGGAATCAAGGACGTGAGACTGTAAAATCTCTTTTGGTTCTTAGTGAAATCCAGCCAGTGGGCTGTCAATGCGGGAGAGTGGATGTAGGTTTGATCTAAACCGAACCACTATAAATCTTGTGTTTCAATTCTCTTTCCCTGATCTCTTTACTTGAATTCATAGCTTTTTATAACTGTTTTTAGTCTTTTACATTTTCAGTCTACTATTCTCAGAAGGTGAATTAATTTGTTAAGTTTTGCAAAAACTTCTTTGATCACCTATTCACCCCCTCTAGGTGCTCTTACTAGCCCTATCAAGGCTAACGAGAGCCGGCCTCGCCGAGGGCCAGCGATGCTCCGGTGAGGTTGCCGACTTGAAGAAGAAGAAGAAGAAGAATAGGATAAAAAAGAAAAAAAGAAAAGAAAAAAAAGGAAAAGAAAAAAGTATAAAAATTATTTAAAAATTAAAAGAATTGATTTGGAACGGAATCAATGAGCACAGTACCAAACGCAAATATATTCCAGAATCAGAAATTTTGGATAGTTACCAAACGACTTAAAATGCTTAGAATCTGTTCCTAGGAACATAATCAAAAAAAATCATTTCTGATCAGAATCTATTCCTGTGAACAGAATCATTACTAAACGCGCCATTAATATACTATATTGGTATTTGAGGTAGCTTCTGGTGAGCATATTTAGTATACTATAAAATATTTGCGGTAGCTTCTGGTGAGCTATGCTATCTATTATGAGCTTAATGTGACCAGTCCTAATTATGATCGGACTTTATAGATAGTATTGATTAAGATGATCGGGGAATGGTCTCGTTGACATGGAATCGACCGAATCGATTGATCGATGATTCGATCTAGTTGGATGAATTGATTTTTGAAGTGAGTGATTGGATGGTTATTTGAACTGTATCAACTTGTAGGAAGGAACTGAGGCCAAAGTAAGTCCTCTGACTCGTGTTTGTGCTTAAGCAACCCTCATGGCGTATTTTCTTCCTAGTCAGGTCTTAAGAGGTAGAACTCGCTGAGACGTTGTCTCACCTCGTTGTGGGACAACATTTCAGGTCCATAGATGGCATTTCATGAAATTTTTTGAATGACCCAAGAAGGTTACAAAGCAGACATCTTACATTCCGTTACATGGGAGCCCTAGGGGCTAGACCTATGAGCTGGTAAGGTCCATAATCTGGGTTGATGCGGGTCTCACCCACAATGTGCCCCACCGATACAGATTGTGGTATTGCCAGGCTTAGGATGGCCAGAGAGAGGGTCCTATCCCGGAATCTGAGATACCTTTGTATGTTCGGAAGATCGCTTTTGGGAAGGGTACTGTAGATCCTCCTCAAAGCTCGATTGTAGACGCGGTAGACCTGGCCCTTGAAGTACCAGAGTCCCCAGTGCAGTCCGCTGAAAACTCCAGTTGGAGTGTGAAAGAAGGTGAAATCAAGGATGAGAACCCGTAGTTTTGTGAAACCCCCCTGTTTTGTAGACGTTATAAATAGACCAACTTGTATTATATATGACATGATTTGCTATGTATATATATATATGTGTGGTTGTGTTTTCAGTTCGAAAATTTTGTGGCCCTACTTTTCTATCACATTGTGTTATTGTCTGTAGATTATTTATCTACTTCCGCATGCATATTAAAATGAATAAGTCGGCGATACATCTTGGGACGTCGCTATTAATCGACCGCAAAGAATGGGCACGCGCTCGACAAGGATTGTGGCGTGACACAACTATCGCCTAGTTTGTAAGCTGAACACAGCAAAATAAAATAAATAAATAAATGCTTAGAAGACCGTACCGTCACTTTCACTCTCCTAACCACATATTCTCAAGTGTGTTGTCAAGCAATAGAGTTCGTTTGGTGTAAGAGTAGATTTTGTCAATAGTTAAATTAGGGAGGCCTGGTCAGGACGGTACCATCACTTTCGAGTGACGGCACCATCCTCTAAGCATTGCAACAAAAAAAAAAAAAGAGAGAGGTCCCACTTGGGAAAATATAAGGAAACAATACAGACCACGAGAGACAGCTGAGGAAGTTCTATTTTATTTCCCTAATGTAATTTCTTCTCCGAAAGCGATGTGGGGGGTGCTCTTGAAGTCCATGCACCACGAGAGACACGCATGTACAAACGACAACCTTGGATACTTAAACTAATGATTTCCGATGTTAAACCGCAGTGCGCGTCAATTGAATTCCTAGCAGACCATATCTCTCTTGTCCTTTTATGCCTTCTCTAATCGCGACTGACCTCAAGAAATTGATGGCAACTACCTTTCCAAGAGGGAGCTGAGAAATTTCACCGGCCATGATGCATCGGCTGGATCGATCGAATCGCGAGTTAAAGTAGTCGATTCTAGGAGCTTTATAGTTGCTGATCGTTGCATATTTTATGCTTTCTGCTTGGTGTGAAACGAATCCCATATGATACATGGGGCCTGGAGCAGCTTTTCATTTTTTATGACTAAAACAGGCTTAGACTTCAATCAAGAGCTAAGCCATCTAGATAGACTCGATTTTGACCAATTGAAAAATTGGCTGTGTAACTAATCTGCGTGCATGAGCTCACAACCAAGAAGATTGGCCTAGTGGTAAAGGGGTCACCCGTCTTATAGGAGGTCACGTGCCACAAATTCTATTCGCATTGCGAGTGAATCTCAAAATGGCTCGTGCCGCAGTGCCTAACTACTATGTATCAAGTGTGGACAGGTCTTCTGGCCACTAGTATCTTCGTTGCGCCATGACAACAGACATGGCAACCTCGGATTTTCGGGTCGCAAGTGATGCGGAGTGGTAATAGCTCGAATCTTGCGGGTGTGTGACCTTTGGGTAACCTTTAGAGGGAGTCGTTAAGCAAGTCCCATAGGATCGAGCATCTCTCTATCTAGCATTCTTCGTTTGTGTTGCATTCGAGCAATCTGGGCAGAGCGACCCATCTTAACCAAATTTAGTTGCACAAGAAGAAAAGCTAGAGGATCAAATTCGCATAAATAAACGAGTGTTATAGAGCAAAACCCCGGCACATCCAATATTTACCCCCGCAGAAAATTGCCCGGTCGAAGACATCGGCAACGGTCGACCCCAGGAACGCGTGAATGCTCCTTTTTCTCCGACTCACTGGCGAACAGCTGAGGTGACAAACCAGTGATTGAACCTGGTCTGAACCGGTCATTACTCTGGATCGAGCGTGAAGTTTCCGCAGATTTTCTCTCAACGGTCGTTGCCTCGTCCTATCATTCCTTCTAGCGGGTCGTCCGCGTATGTTCATGCCATTGACTTCACATTCTCAAGTCAATGATCATTAGAGGCATGGGCTGGTAAGGGTCTTTGGAAGACCTTTTCTAGAGACAAGGCCTTTGACCAAAAAAAAACGATAAATTGGACTAATTGCGTCGAATTTCGATAATTTTTTTGGGTTCGATTTTGAATCTACATTCGTAGTCATTTACTTGATTAACTCCATCGTGTGAATGAAATTTCTCTACCAAGTCCTATACTTGAGAATTATAATCTCTAAAGCATTTGTCATCAATTCTATAATGTAAGGCACATAGGTGGTGGGGCAGAGAGGGGACATGATGTACTTGAATTACGTAACAATAATAAAGCCAAAAATCAAAGACTCAATGTTCAACAAGTTTGACTTCTAACTACTATTGTGTCCTGCCTCTGTTTAAAAGTCGTTGAATCTTCTTCCAAGGAGATGCTATAAATAGGGAGTGGTATCTCAGTTCCTCTTCAGCCCTCCTCCAACAATTTCTCATCCTTCTTCGAGCAAGTTGAAGAATTTCGAATTGCCCATATTCCTAATCGAAGCAGGCACCATGAAGGTAATAGATTGATGAGAAAATCATGAATCAATTTACGTCGAATTCACCTTTTTGCGTTTCTTTTTCTTATTCATTCTTCTTTCTTTTTTTTTTTGTTTGCAGCAAAAGGTTGTGATTAAGGTGTCTATGAATGGCAATGGCCACGCCTCGAGTTTTTTTTGTTTTGGCCCCCAGAGCCCTCACTCCAGAGCTTTGAGACTTGCGAGTGGCTTTCGAGGTGATTGTTTTAGGTGTTTTGAGATTGAGAACAGCAAAACAAAAAAGAAAAAAGAAGCTCTTTTGATTCGAAACCAATCCGTTTTCTTTGTTGGTTTCGCTCCAGGAGTTCAATCCGTGGCGCTTGTGGGTGATCGGGACCAGATCGAGGTAACCGGGGAGGTCGACTCAGTGGACCTCACCAATTCACTCAGGAAGAAATTTGGGTCCGCTGAGATAGTGACTGGGTGAGGTCAAGAAAGAAGACAAGTCTGAAGAAACAGTGAAGCCCTTCGTATGGCCATACCCGCGCTATGAATACGTCTATGTCCAACCCGGATGCTGGTGGTAGCACCTGTAGGATCGACAACCATCGACGATGACGACTCATATAAATGTACAACATCGATGTGATGAGTTTATTCACACAAGAAGTTTTGAGATGAACTCTGTTTTCGTGCTATGGCCAGGACTACTTGTCTCTGATTTTCACCAATGTAATGGGAAAAGCATGCGTTCGTATTGATTGTGCTTTTGATATGAATTTTCTTTTCTTTCAGTGGATAATATCTATCTTTTCTTCCGATACGGAATACTGCGTAATTATTTATGTGCTATAAATCCTTTTATAACTTTTGCTAAGATGTTGATAACCGCAAAATATATCCATTTAATAATTGCTAATATATTAACATATGTAGATTACATGAGATAAGATTCGGTCCTCCAACTTAATTACATTTTCTCGTATCTCATCATTGAACTCATTTATTGCAATAAGCTATTTAGATTGGTTTGTGCAAGTAAATTGGGGAAAAGTATTAAAAAAAGTCATAAACATTTTACATATGTACTAATTTAGTCCTAAACGTTTTCACTTTGTGCCAATTCAATCATTTTCAGCTAATTTAGGCAGAATTTTGCTGTCGGGTATCGATCGGCTAGCATGGCACAATCGACGCTAACGTGGACAATTTTTAAAAAAATTTAATATTTTTGAATTTTTTATTTTCTTTTTATTTTTCCTTTTCTTTTTTCTTCTTTCCTTCTCATCCTCCTACCTCCAGCCAATCACCGGACCTTAGTGACCGACCAAAGGCGATGGCCGATGAGGTTGAGGTCAACCTCGCCAACCTCTAGTGAGCCTTGCCAACCACTAGCGAGGCTCAAGCCTTTGCTAGTGGCCACGAGAGTGGCCTCATGCTGAGCTGGCGAGGGTCAAGCCTTGTCAACCATGGGCGAGGCTCGACCTCGCCAGTGGCCATGAGGGTAGCCTCGTGCTGGGCTAGCGAGGCTCACTGTGGCCAGAGGCTGGGTAAGGCTTGACCCTTGCTAGCTTGGCGCAAGGCCACCCTCGCAGCGGCCTCAAGCTAGCCTCATCAAATTCGGTGAAGGTGAGCCTCATTGCCCAGCGCAAGGCCGCCCTCACGGCCACTAGCAACGTCTCAAGCCTCGCCAACCGTCACCACTAGCTAGTGACTAGCTGGTGGGAGGAGGAGGAGAAAGAAAAAATAAAATAAAATCCAAAATATAAAAATATTATTAAAAGTTGTTCACATTAGTGCCAATCGTGCCATGTCAACCAACCGGCGTCCAATCAACAAAATCCGACCAAAATTAGTCAAAAATGACCAAATTAGCACCAAGTAAAAAGATTTAGGACTATATTTGCATAAATATAAAAGGTTTAAGTCTTTTTTTAACATTTTTCCCAATTAAATTGAACTCCATCAAATTATACATGGGAAAGAACCTAGTGCGCCCTCACCGTGGGGTGGCAGGACAAGCAGGCTTAGTGGCCCTCCCCACAATTATTTTTTTTCATAAAATGGATGACTTCTTTCATTCATTAATACAATAATTACATGAGAAAGGTAAACATACTTCCAAACATGCAATATCCTAAAGAGTCTAGGAAGAGGATGACACCCAATTGAAAAGAAGTTTTTTACTTCGATGGACTTTTGCTATCCAATCACCCTCGCCACGATTTGACGAGGCAAGAATCGCTTCTTCTGCCTTCTTGCTGCAGTGAGAATGGCATGGGCAGCAACTGTCGCTTACTTGGTGAAGGTGGGGATACACCATTGTCAAGCGTCTTCACACCAGTATCAAGTGTCTTTAGCGCCGGTGGTTGCCACCATCACTTGCTAACTTTTCCTTTAATTTGCTTATGTTGGCAAAAAGATCAAGAAGTTGACAGTTGTCACATGCTTATTTTACTTAACCAAATCTAAATGCTCGAATAGAAAGCTTGAGGATCAAAGTGCATAAATAAAATAAGTTAGAGGGTAAGGTCCGTGACTATAAGTTATATAGATGCGAATGCTCCTTTTCTCTAGCTCACTAAGAAATAATTAAGTCAACGAATGGGAAAATTGTCCAAAAAGTCGTGAACCTCTTGAGACACGATCAATTCAGTCCTAAATTTTTCAATTGTGCAAATTTAATTATAAATCTTTCAACAACTTACTAACTTGGTCCTTTCGGTCAATTTTGGTCGAAAGTCGATGACGTGAACATCAGTTGGCCATTGGCTATGTTACATGATGGAGCCAAACATTGACGTGGACAAATTTTGCACTTTTAAGGAAAAAAAATCATTTTTCTTCTTTTTTTCCATTTTTTCCCTTTTTTCCTTTCATTTTTTCTACTTTTCTTTTCCTTTGGCCTGTGGCCAATACTGCCGACAAATAGCCACAGAGGAGGGTGTTGTTGTCCTCATCGCATTCAGCAAGGGCTCAACTCTCGTGACCTGGGCATATGCCATCCCTCGCCACATCTTGCAAGAGTTGTCCTTACCAACCAAAAGGAAGAAAAGGGAAAAACGAGAAAAAAATTAAAATAAATTTGCATAATTTATCCTCGTTAGCATCGGCCACATCACGAGGATGGCCAACGACCAGTCAACGTCTATGTCGATGATTTTTGCCCAAAAGTAGTTGGATGAACTAAATTGGCTATTCATTAAAAAGTTTAAAACTAAATTGATAAATCATCAAAAAAATTTAGAACTACCACAATTAAAAGGTTTAGGACTAAAGTGCAAATTGTCAAAAGATTTAGAGGAAAATAACACAATTAAAATATTTATGACTTAATGGATCATCGTATGATAGATCGAGGGTTTTTTGGACAATAATCCCGTCAACAAATTGATGTTTGAACCTGGTTTTAATCTTCGACCAGAAAAATACCTCATTTAAATCTGTCGTTACTTTGGATTGAGCATGAACTTTCCCATGATTTTCTCTTAGCTGTCCTTGCCTTGTCCTGTCCTATCATTCCTTCTTGAAGGTCGTCTGCTCAACCCTTTGACTTCACATTCAGATTTTGACTCCTAACAACCATCTCCCCAGCCTTTGTTTTAAGATTTATGACTTAAATAATCATCGTATAGATTGAAGGTTTTTTGGACAATAATCCCATCAACAAATCGGTTTTTAAATCTTGTTTAAATCTTCCACCAGAAAAATACCTCATTTAAATCTATCATTACTTTGGATTTAGCATGAACTTTCCCATCATTTTCTCATAGCCGTCCTTGCCTTGTCCTGTCCCATCATTCCTTCTCGAGGGTCGTCTGCTCAACCCTTTGACATCACATTCGGATTTTGACTTCTGACAACCATCTGCCCAGCCTTTGTTTTAAGACTCTCCTTGCCTTCCAAGGAGAGGCTATAAATAGAGTTTTGTCCCCCAGTTGGTCTTCATCCTCCTCCAATAATTTCTCACAATTCTTCTAACAAATTGAAAAGTTTACAGTTGCTTCATTTCCTAACGAAGCAAGCACCATGAAGGTAATATTATGAGAAAATCATGACTTAATTCCCCTTATGTCGCATGCTAATTCGCCTTCTTGATCTGTTTTTGTTTTAATTTGATTTTTATTTTATTCTTTTTGCAGCAAAAACTCATGATCAAGGTTTCGATGAACAACCACACCTCAGGATTTCATTGTTTCGGCCCCCAAAGCCCTCACTCCAAAGCCATGAAACTCGCGGGTGGCTTCCGAGGTGATTATTAAATATTTCTTCATTATATCTCGGCTACCATTTAGATGTGTCTTTAGTAAATCATTTTAGGCGTTGCGAGATTAAGAATAGTGGTGGGGTAAGAACCTCTTTTGATTCAAAAGCAATCTGTTTCTTTTGTTTGCCTCACTCCAGGAGTACAATCCGTGGCACTGGTGGGTGACCGAGACCGGATCGAGGTGACCGGAGATGTCGACGCGGTTAACCTCACGAATTTACTTAGGAAGAAAGTTGGGTATGCAGAGATAGTGACCGTGAGCAAGGCTGACGAGAAAGACAAGAAAGAAAGCGAGAGCAAGAACAAGGCAGCACAACCCATCTTGTGGTCGTACGGAGTCCCGCACCACGAAATCGCCTATGTCGTGGACCCATGTTATAGCGAGTCCTCATGCTCGATCATGTAGGATCAACAATGATTGACGATGATGCCTTATATTTATATAAATATACACCATCGATGGTTTTTAAAATTTTATTACACAAACAGATTGGAGAAATGAATAATATCGATTGCCCATTTTCATTGAGATTGAACCTTGTGATCGTGCTATAACCCAGACAAGCCATGGCAAAATTGTTGTCAATTTTAGTCATGCTTGTGACTTTCGAGCTGGGAACGCGTTATACTGTATATGTTTCGGGTGATTGGGGAAACGAAGCAGACTCCCTTTCTGATTCTAGGTCGAGCGCGACGTGATTGAAATTTTCGCAGAACAAATTTGCAAAGAGGGATCTGATGGTGCGCACGGCTGTAAATTTGCCAGCTCCCGAAAGCAAACGGGTAAATGGATTCGGTAGAAATCGATATGAATGACAAAGAAAAGTGAATTGCTTGGGAATTTGAAAGACATTGAAGTGAGGAAAACGAAATTGGTGCAGGCTGGACATCCTACGTTGTAATACTGTCGTTTAGATTGATGAGTATCTTGTACTTGCTTTCAACCAAGAGCTGAGTTTTCTAGAGGCACCATTTTTTGAAGCAAATAAATATTGGCTATGATTTTGCCTCGTTTTGGTGAAAATTCTCTCGATTGATTGTGGCGCTAAGGCACAAGAGTTGAGAGAGATGCTGAGGGTTTGCCTCCACTATTCTTTAAAAAAAATTCTCTCTTTCCCTTTACTCTAGCCAAATCACAAAACGACTCAAAAGCTTTTATGCGGACGATAAAAATGTCCCAACTTTTCAAGCGACTTAAAAGAATCTACGAACTCTTATTTAAAGGATAAAATTACCCATTATTAAGTTTTCGGCCGATGCAAGCCGATATAGTACATGATAATGTGGCTAATAGCGCTAAAGCGTCCAAAAAGAATGTCAACATGAATCAAAAGAAGTCACGGACATGTCAATAATTACCAAAAAATGTTGTTTTTTATTAAAATGGCATCCTTTCTGATTCCTCGTAATTGGGATAAAACTTCTTTGCATAAGTTTTAGAAGATCACCACAACTCTTTTCTCTACCAATCTATTTCTCTAAAACGTCACTACTAGTCATGTCATGTACCATTTCAATTTTTTTGGGTGGAATATAATGGTTTCCTTGGATAGAAATTTAAGGGGGTTTTTTGTATCATTTCAAAAGTCGAGACACTTTTGTCTTAGGAATAAAAGTTAAGGTGTTTTTGGGATTTGGCAATTTATTCTTAGGCAAACATAATACTCTATATAGCTTAGTTTATTCCTCTTTTTTTCCATCTTTATCTTATTACTTTTCAAATCTAATTCACGAAATTATCTTTTTGACTTTCCTCTTATATCATAAGCAAAGAAGTGTACTTTAACAACTTCTTTTAGATCAATCTACTAATAACCATTTATGAGTTTATAATATGAAAATTAAATTTAGGATGAGAAATTGGATAATTATAGTATTATTTTTGGACGTTACACTGCTCCTAACTCTAATAATATATGATTAAATTTCCAACCAAAAAAAAGAAAAAAACATTCTTGAGATATGATAGCATGAAATAATTTTTTCCACAGTAGTGGGGGGCCCCAAAGCATGACACTAAGGGCGCGTTTGGTAACGATTCTATTCCCGGAAGTAGATTCTGATCAGAAATAATTTTTTTTTATTCTATTCCCGGGAACAGATTCTAAGCATTTTAAGTTGTTTGGTAACTATCCAAAATTTCTGATTCTTGAATAAAATTGCGTTTGGTACCATGCTCATTGTTTTATACTATGTGTTACATTAGCCCTATGTAAAACGAATAACAAATCAATGGCAGTCACACCACTATTTTATTTAACCAAATTTAATTACACAAATGAAAACCTCAAGGATCATATTACATAAATAGAACAAGTTAGGGGGCGAGATCCATGACCATATATATATATATATATATATATATATATATATATATATATATAGATATATGGCTATATAATTTCATTTCATGATGGGAAACATCATATTATTTTTTCAGCACATCTAATTTTGACTTCACGCGAATGTCTTGGTTAGAGATGTCATTGACGGTCAATTCTCTAATTTGTACACGGAAAGTGTGAATGCTTCTTTTCTATAGCTCACTAAGAAACAATTAAGTCAACAAACCGATGATTGAATATGGTTCAAATCAGTCATTACTTTGGATTGACCATGAACATTCCCATGATTTTCTCTTAACGGTCCTTGCCTTGTCCTATCCTATCATTCCTTCTCGCAGGTCGTCTGCTCACCCCTTTGACTGGTTGTCTGCTCACCCCTTTAACTTCACATTTGGATTTTGACTTCTGAATAATGTCTACCCAGCCTCTGTTTTAAGTTATTGACTCTTCTTCCAAGGAGAGGCTATAAATGGGAGATTTGTCCCTGGGTTCGTCTTCATCCTCCTCCATATTTTCTCAAAATTCTTCCAACAAATTGACTAGTTCATAGTTGCTTAAATTCCTAACGAAGCAAGCACCATGAAGGTAATACAACGAAAAAAAAATCGTGACTTAATTCCCCTTATATCGCATGCTAATTCGCCACCATGATCCGTTCTTTTATATTCAATTTGACTTTTGTTTTGCAGCAAAAACTTGTGATCAAGGTATCTATGAACAACCATATCTCGGGATTTTATTGTTTCGGCCTCCAAAGCCCTCACTCCAAAGCTTTGAATCTTGTGGGTGGCTTCCGAGGTGATTGCTAAAAAAAAAAAATTATATCTCAACGACCATTTAGGTGTATCTCTAATATATTATTTTGGGGGTTGCAAGATTAGTGGGGAAAGAAAGAACCTCTTTTGATTCAAAATCGATTCATTTCCTTTGTTGTTTTTACTCTAGGAGTTCAATTTGTGGCACTTGTAGGTGACTGAGACCGGATCGAGGTGACCAGAGATGTCGACGCAATCAACCTCACCAATTTGCTTAGGAAGAAAGTGGGGTATGCGGAGATAGTGACAGTGAGCAAGGCTGGCAAGAAAGACAAGAAAGAAAGCGAGAGCAAGGACAAGGCGGCGCAACGCATCATGTCATCGTACGTTGGCGGAGTCCCGCACTGCCAAATCGCCTACCTCGTGGATCCATGCCCACGTTACAGCGAACCCTCATGCTCGATCATGTAGGATCGATAAGGATTGGCAATGATGACTTACATAAATGTACACCATCGATGGTTTTTTAATTCTTTTACAGACAGAGTTTTCAAAAAGGAATAAAATCGCTTGCCCATTTTCAATGAGATTGAACTTTGTGAGGGTGCTATTACTACGATCAAGACTACTCCTCTCTGATTTTGACTATTGGATACATTTGCTTCCCAATGTTTGCAGTTTCTTAGGGAATCAAGCTATAGCAAAGAACTTTGTCCGTCAATGTCTTGTGATGCTTGTGACTTTTAAGCTTGGAATGCACTGTACCAACGCATCAGATCTACTTGGCTCTAATTCCTCTACGATGGCATATATATATATATTGGGCAAATCGATGTTCCTTCAATGAAAAACAACGTACTGGCCAATCCATGAATGATTGACCTCGGTTTGAATCAGTCACTGATTACTTACTTTTAAACAAGAATCTTCTCTTTGTCGTCTCCCGTAGCGGCTCTTGCCTTTGTCCTCGTATGTTCCTTCCCGTAGGTGGTCGTTTCACCTCACCCTCGCTGCATGGTCTCCTCATATTTCAACGAAAATCAGAGAGACGGACGACGACCACGACAATAACATAGAGCACGGAAGTTTCACTCAATCGCCGCAACAAGAAAGAATGAATCAGCACAGTTTCCAGGGGTTAAACGTCGATATCTGACAGTGGTTTCTAGCTGTTTGTAATTTTACATAACCCATGTAAAACCCCATTCGAAAACCGAAGTAAATAGGAAACACTGATGAGAATAATTTGTAATATTGAACTGATAAAAAGATGTAAAAAACAAGGATTTGTCTTCCAGAAATGCATATGCTTGAGGAACTCCACAAAACATTTGACAAAACAAAGGAACGTGGAGACAGAAAGAAAGGGTGAGAACATCAGATGATATACATGATATACATGGAATTATAAGTGAAGAGTTCAGCAAGTGAGGGGAGAAGATGGTGAAATAGGTGGCGCTGCGTATCAGGGCCTGCATTCATCATTTCTGCCCCCACGCAATCATAGAGTCGGAGCCGTATCTTGTCCGAGCCTTCTCTGGCCTCGGTGAGCACTCCCATCCTCGTCGGACCGGGTCGTTACAGGGCCACCGGCTTTCACCCGGTTCATCCCCCAACCACACAGTTCCAACTGGGCTTGGCTCCAATGCAACTGTAAGGGCCGACCTATGGCATCACTTACTAATGATATTATCTACTTTGGATCGAAACCCACATTGTTTTGTTCTTCTAGGCTTCGCCCAAAAAAGGCCGCATTGATAGTTAAGACTAGTGTTGCTCGTTATATAGTACATTACCTCACCACATTTAGGCAATGTAGGATTCGGTTCATTCTTACCCTTGTGCCATCCTAGAATTGGAACTGCACCTTGTCCAGCCCTCTCTACCCCAACGATCACTTCTACTCTTGTCGGACCAAGTTGTTACAAAACATGTCTTCCAATAGGTTAATCCTAAAAGATGTCACTGGTTTCCCGTATTTGCCAAACTGGACCTTAGAAGCACCCTTCTTTGTAGATGAGAAATTTGTGCTTTTCTGTTTTTTTCTGGTTACGTGTATGTATAACCTATGAAGTGTGCTAATTTATGTTTGTAAATGTGAGATTGAATGAGCGAAAAGTGTGAACCAAAAAGAAAGATACTGAGGTCAAATATGGACCTCGGAGTCGAAATTTTGCAGCCATATAAATATAAAACTATGGTATTTTGTAAAATAGATTCCAAGTTTATTAGAAGTGATACGAACTGGATTTCAAATTCATATGAGACAAAATTCACAAATGGATATGTGTTCGCCTTTGTTGAGGTGTTGTAATTTAAAATTCACCAACAAAATTGTGGAACAAATGAGGATCCGATCAAACCAAAAGTCGACTTGGCCAGAAGCAGATCTTTGCGATTGAACCGACACCTTCTATGTTTAGATATTATGTTTGCCAAGAGGCAATAGCTATTACAAAAAATGAAACTTCCAATGGTAAAAAAAAAAAAGACACGTTTGGTAAAGACGTGATGTGGTAAAAGAATTAGTTAAAGATAGAATTATGTCCATGATTATGTAAAGTCAAAAGTGATTTTTGCTAATCTTCTAACTATACATCGAGGGAAATGAAACAAGTCAATTAAAGAAAATCAGCAATAATGATAACTCAACTTATGTGATTGGCAATCCCCTGATTATTTTCATATGAATAATAACAAGTCACTTATTATTTTTTATTTTTTTGGTCGGTAAGTCACTTATTAATTTAGTAGTGCACTATTAAAAAATTGTGTCCCTCCTATGGTAAGAATAGTGCAAGATTGAAATAAAAAAGAAGCTAAGCTAAGCTCTTAATAAATTTCACGGCATTATTGGTGGTGTATTAAAGTGCACAATACACAGGATGGAATCACATATATAAGTATGGAGTGGACCGCTTCTATGAGAATTACTAGAGCACTTAAAAATAAACCAAGCATGCACATAGCCTATTAACACAAAACTATGTTGAACAACAAACTCTTTGAGAGTGCGATGTTATTGGTGAAAATTATAATTCACAAAAAGAAATTCCTGCATTGAACAACAAACCTAGTGAGAGTAACATGATTGATGAAAATTATAATTCACAAAAAGAAATTCCTTATGAATAGAAGTTTCAAACTTCATCAATGATTTCGTGAATTATATTTCATTTTTTCTACGACTAGCTCGTAGCCTACAAGCATCATTTTTGTTGCATTACTCTCCAATAACCCAGCATTATTCTTTCATTTCTTTTCAAAACCTTTTGAAATATGAGAGGGATTATTGGATATTTCAACAATTTTGAAATATTTTTTTTTTGTCAGTCCTACTCTATTCCTACACTACACTCACTCTCAGACTTTTGCCCTGCCTCTTGCAGGGCGTGGGATTCGAAACCCACTCCTGAAACTTACGCGTCCCCATCCCATCCCCCCTGAGAATGTGGGGATTTGAACCCCTCACCTCCCCCTTTCATGTTGGAAGAGTGGCCACTTGAAAACTACTAATTTTGTATCTGTGGTTACTATCATCAATTTGTAACTATTTTTATCCGCTATTTATATGAAACGGTTGTGTAACGTTTTTATAATGGCTTTGTGAAGGCTGAGTCACGGCTTTATAACGTTTTATTTCTTCATAAACATTCATCATTTTGTAACAGCTACATAACGGTCATCTACTAATTATCAATAAATTCGTAATAGTCTTTTTAATGGCTTTTCCTTTCATTTGAATATTAAAATTTTAAGCCACAACCTTGAAGACAATTAATTAGAAAAGAGAATTTCATTTCCTTCTACTTTTCTTTTTCTTGTTGGGTTATATACTTAATGTTATTCATATTCCTTCTATAATTCAATGCGGACTAAAAAAGAAAATATGTTATATGTAAGGAGAATAACCGTTGAAGCTTTGTGCACTGAGTTTTGTACTCCAATGAGCAGAATTATCCTTGAAGACGATACTTACAAAACTGGGACAATTGATATTCTTTTTTTCATCTTTTTGAGCAGATTTCTAACCATTCTTATTTTTTTATATTGTTAATATTTTTCCATAGGCTAGCTAAATCAGCAAGAGCCATCGGTGCTGGGGCAGTTCGAGTCGTTGGCGTCGTTGGAATGAAGCGGAGGAAGGTAGTGATGATTGGAGGAGGAGGAGGAGGAGGAGGAGGGAGGCCCCATTTTTCTTTATGACTCTGAAGATACCAATCCGTACGGGAATGTTTGACTTTTCAGGGAATAATCTCCATGATTTTACTCGGTCGTAATATGCCCACCTTGGTCTTACACGTGACTCGGTTAGGTTGACCTGTGGAGTAGAATTTGCAGGATCAAGAATGAAAAATCGACTTGATTAGTCTTAATGAGAAGGACCAGTCATTTTATAAAGTTGCCTTACTAGTTCCCCTCCCCATGAAGCAAGCGATCGGCAACATGGTCCCGGCCACCCCCACCACGCTCCATGCCCATCCCCTGATTCCACCTTCGACAAAACCTCATGTCAAGTCAAGAGACAGACTTCTGTTGAGCAATCTTGAATAGTCATTCTTATCAAGATATTGGACATGTGACCGATATTGCCCTAGACTGGTTCTAGTGAAAAAAAAATGTTGCTCGGATCACGGTTCTATCACATCTATTGATTATGCAAGTCCAACATGAATCAAACAGACATGATTGCACTTGATCTATGACAGATTTGGATGTGGGCAAGAATTTCTTGCTTACTAAATTAAACCACGTCACATATTAAGGACATCATGTTAAGGACTCAGACAACTTGTGACATCCCGAATTTTCAATGCTATTTTCAATTAAATTAAAGCAGGTCTTTCATCGACACGCCTTTAGTGCTATTCTCAAAGCTAACCACTTGTGAGATAACTAGACTATCTAGGGAAGTCATTAAGAAAATTTAATGCAATAGACTTAAGAATTCGACCAGGAATCAACTACTCGATCGTGCTCATCTGCTAAGGTCTTTACAACATAGATATAAGTCGATTAGAAATCAGAGATAGATCGGTTCGACTGAGATATGTGGCTAAACGTGGGTGGTTCCACTAAATTACAAAATTCTCGTCGACCAGCACTATACTGATTTTTCTATCGTTTTGATACCCTGTGTCTGTATTTGAATCCTCAAGATTTTCACAACAACCGAGAGTCGCTGATGTGTCGAAGAGGTTCATTGTGACTCGAAGAAAATTGACCACGGATCATTTGCACTAAAAATTTCTGAAAGCTATCCGGTAGCCTAGGTCACGCTAAAAACGTGCCAGAGTGAAATTAACTGCGAATTTGAATCTGATTTCAAAATTACAAGTTCTGTCATGTTATAAATCATTTTAGGAACGTCGACTCCGTCTCCGAAGTTTTTTCTGCAAACCAAGTTTTTGGCGGAAAAAGTCGTCATAGGGCTATTTTTGTATAGAAAATACCGAGGACCGCTTTTGATCGCGAAATTGGGATGGAAGTCGGATCAATTGGAGAGGAAAAATACCAATTTGATCGAGGTCTTGATATTGGAATTTTTAGAAGCCAAATTGGATTGATTTAATGAGAATTGAAGTCTAAATTGAGGGAAAATATGTGCAAATTCGTATGCCCCCTCACCCATGACTTGTTGACTACTTCAAGGCTTCTAGAATGGGCATGTAGGTCTGGAAATTGGCTAAGGAAGGTTAGCTGGTGTGGTGGAGCCCAAGTTGAAGGCTTGGTGGCCCCCTCCAGCTGAGAACCAGTCCCCTTCTCCTCTCTTCAACCCGTCGAAGCCCTTCTCCCCCATTTCCAGTCGTGCAAAACTTCCTAGCAAGCCAAAGGATCAAGCCAGCAAGCCACCGGTCACCCCTGTCGCCCGCCGGCGTCGATCAACCGCCGTCGCGCGTCCGCGCTAGCCCGTGCGTCCCACGCAAGCCATCCCCATCTCGCCGTCCAGAGCTGCGTTGTTCTCGCCCAGCTCGCCGTCCAACAAGTCACCAAGAAGCTGAGCGTCACCATCGTGGTCACCAAAGCAGCCGCCTACCTCCACCTGGACCCGCAGAAGCCCCTTCGTCCATCCTTACCGGTCGCCGCCTCAGTCAACCACTGGTTCTAGCTTGTTCAGCCAACCACAGAACCGGATAGTAATGGGTATTCAAAACATTGTTTAGTCCGCTTTGGCCTGCTTCCCAACCCCGAAAGTCGGTCTCGTTTTGGAGTTTCCCGACCCCCATTGCGCTCCCGTCGTTTTAATCCAGCCAAATCATTTAACAAGTGATTTTAACTCACTAATCCCTGCTTAGTAGGTTAATGACGCTTAAGGGTGGTTTATTTTAGACTAAGTATGAATTAGGTGGATAGTTAGAGTAGATTAACAATTTAATTAACCGTTATTGCATGTTAGGTGGTTAGAGTAGTGCAATTATGGCCTAGACAAGTTCTAGTATCTATCTAGAGTAGTTCGGAAAGTTTTCGAGCTCGTCTCGATTTTTAATTAGACTTTACGGGTCTAAGTTCTATTTATTTGCATTTAATAATTATTTTTCGTAATTATTTAATTATTTAATTATTTTCCGGAAATTAGACTGGTATAGCCGGTGATCGGAATTTTGTGCTGATTGCAATAATGTAGTTTGTTTATTTAATCGAGCTTTAATTTGTGATGATTGTGCATGATTTGTATTTTAGGAATTTTATTCCTAAATTTATTTAATTTCAGTAATTATTTGGAAAATCACCAGGCGTTGGTTTACAGCGCCAAAAATGATTTGTGGACTGTTAAAATTTGTGGGATTTTTAGGTGACGCAAAATTGTATTTTTAGCTAAGACCAACCGTGTACCCACACACGATTATTTTTATCAGGAATGATAAAAATGGTGATTTGATTAGTATACTATATCAGTATTTGGGGCAACTTCTGGCGAATATATTTAGTATACTATATTGGTATTTAAGGCAACTTCTGGTGAGCATATTTAGTGTATGTTTGGTAACCATCCCAACAGTGACTGATTCTGATTTTTTGTTCTCGAGAGTAGTTTAGCAACAGAATCGCGTTTGATAAAATTTTTGTTATCGGGAACAAATTTCTATTTTTTTGTTCCCAAAAATGGATTTGGAACACAATCAAGAATCAAAAAAAAGTTGATTCTTGTTCCGAGAACAAATCTAATAATCAAAATCAACTCTTCTTCTTCCATTTTCTCTTCTTCTTCTCTTTTCATCTTCTTCTTTGACCGCCATCCCGCAGTTGCCATCCGCTGCCACCTACCACCCGCCGCAGGCAACCGGTCCGGTGAGATTGCTGGAGGCTTGTCGAACTAGGGTGAGGTCCGATGAGCTCACCAAAAGCAAGCCCAGCCACCGGCGAGGCTCGCCCAACCCTGCCAGCGACCAAGCGAGGGCTAGGCAAGCCTTGCCCAGCTGCCAGCAAGGCTCGGCCTGTTGGAGAAAACTTCCTTATTTGTTTTGAATTTGATAAAACATTTCCATCAGTCTAGTTTGAAGACTTGTAGACTCAAGTGTTATAGTCTCATGATCTCTATACTCTGTTGTCAAAGTCTGAAGACTTAAGATTTAAAGTCTGCTATCACTGATAGTTTCCAGATTGATGAAGAAAAGGTTTATCCGATGAAGAAGACTTGTCCAGATGCGAGTATATATTTAAGGATTTGGTTCGTACGATTGAAGAAGATCTCACGGCTGAAAATAGCATTTCGTGATCAGTTAATCTTATTAATATCAATTTGGATAATTCGATCTGTTGATTGGCAACGTATACTTGGAAGGTTCTACTTATGGAAATCTAGATCCCAATTGTATGGGCGAGCAGAATTGGTGGGCTATCATCACATTCCTTAAATAGCTCGAGATCTCCCTAATCGATTATGTCCAATGAGTAGATTGGAAGAACTCCTTTAGAATGTGCCAACGGTTATGAAGGCATGGACGAGTATATAAGGATCAAGTTATTCGAGTGCGTGCGTGAAAGAAAAATTCCAAAGTCTGAAGCTAGTTCTTTGTTGTTTCATTTTTCGAGCTTAAATTGTACTCAAAAGAGAGGTTAAATACTTGTGAGACCTTGAGGAAGTGTAGCAGAGTTTCTACACTGTGGAATCAAGGACGTGAGACTGTAAAATCTCTTTTGGTTCTTTGTGGAATCCAACCAGTGGGCTGTCAGTGCGGGAGAGTGGACGTAGACTTAGTTTAAACCAAACCACTATAAACCTTGTGTTTCAATTCTCTTTCCCTAATCTCTTTACTTGAATTCGTAGCTTTTTATAATTGTTTTTAGTCTTTTACATCTTCAGTCTATTATTCTCATAAGGTGAATTAATCTATTAAGTTTTGCAAAAACCTCTTTGATCACCTATTCACCCCCCTCTAGATGCTCCTACTAGCCCTTTCAATTGGTATCAAAGCATGTGTGCTCGGTTTATTGAAGTGTTTTTACTTCTGATTTAAAGACCTATGGCTAGTATTTTGGCTCCAGGTTTAGTTGAAGGCCAAAGCAACACCATGCCGCCTTACTTTTATAGAAAAGAATACAATGTTTGGAAAAATAAGATGAAGGCATTCCTAAGATCGAAAGATCCCTTGAAATGGGATGTGGTAGAAAAGAGAATCATTCCCAAAGCTGCATCAGTCTCAGAAAGAGGAAAAAAAGTTGTAGATACTGGCGAAATGGCACAAGAAGAAATAACCAAGAGATAAGCTCTTGATGCTAAAGCAATCTACTCTTTGTATTGTACCTTATCTCCCATTGAATATAACAGAATTTCATCTTGTGAAACAGCAAAAGAAGTCTGGGATAGGTTACACATTACCTATGAAGGAACTGATCAAGTTAAAGAAACAAATATCAATATTCTACTCAGACAATATGAAGACTTCAAGATGAAACCAGGAGAATCCATTACTGACATGTTTAGTTGTTTTATAGAAATTGTAAACGGTCTATCATATCAGGGACAGCTAATCTTAGGACCAATGAAGGTCAATAAACTGCTACGAGGATTATTCAAAGATTGGAATCACGTGAAGAATTCAATAAGAGAAACCCAAAGGATCATACCTCTTACAGTTGATGAGCTCGTAGGTACACTTCAGTCATACAAAGTGGAACAACTAAATGAGAAAGAAGATCCCAAAGATAAGAAGTCAATTACTTTAAAGTCTAACGATGATTCTGATGACACGGATTCTAAAGATGACATGGATGATAAAGAGCTAGCACTAATGATAATGAAGTTCAGGAAACTGAACAGAAAGGGAAGAAGATTTAACTGAAAGAAACAAGGTTCTCAAAAATTTCAAAACAAATCAAATGAGGATGACGAGATCAACAAGGATGTGGTCTGTTTTGAATGCAAGAAAAAAGGACACATCAGACCCAATTATCCTCTGTTGAAGAAAAGTTCAAGAAGGCTCTCAAAGTAGAGACATGGAGCGATACAGAATGTGAGGAAAGTGATGAAAAATATGCCAACATATGTCTTATGGCAAATTCTGAATCAAACTCAGATTTTAGAACATATTCAGACTCAGACAGTGAAATTGAGGTTAAGAATTTTAATATCCATGTCAAAGTCTCGAAGTACATAGATGAACTCTGTCTTAGTCTCAAGACCTCTCTTAAAAGGATTTCCAAGCTAAAAATGGAGAATTCAACACTTAAGCAACAAGAAAATTATTGGAAAGAAAAGTTTGAAAATCCAAACAAAAGTTTTGTTGTTTTGAAAGAAAATGCAGACTCTCTTTCAAAAGAAAATACATTTCTGAAAAAGAATATTTCAAATATCTCAAAAATATTTTCAATAGGATCTGAGAAGTTGAAAAAGATTCTTTCAGTACAAAGACCTTATTTCAACAAATCAGGTTTAGGAATGACTTAAGAAACCATTCCTCTAATTGATTTTCCAAAAGTAAAAGAAAAAATCAAATAAAGACCTACAAAGACTTCTTACAAAAATCATTTGCAAAGAGTCTTTGTAAAACCTGTTGGCCAAAGTTCTCCTGAATGCTCTAAGTGCAACAGCTCATAACATTTTGAAAAAGAATGTCCTATAGTTTAGAGACCTGTTAAGAAGGAATGGGCAAAGACTGTATATTTCACTAACTCCTCTAAACTCAAGAAAATGTGAGTACCAAAGAAAGCTTGAGTTTCCTTTCTAATTGCAGGTCACTATCAAGAAAAAGATAAACTGGTATTTGAATAGCGGCTGCTCGAGACACATGACAAGAGATTCAAGTTGTTTTACAAAGCTTATGCAAATAAAAGGAGGAAAAGTTTCGTTTGGTGGAAATAGCAAAGGAAAAATTGTTGGATGTGGAACTGTAAAGATTGGAAGCCTCACCGTTACCAAAAAAAAAAGATTAGAAGCCTCACAATCAACAATGTCTCCTTGGTGGAAGGATTGAATTACAATCTACTTAGCATTAACCAATTGTGCGACACTGGATTCAAAATCAACTTTTAAGAAGGAATATATTCAGAAACTAGTAAAGATCTTTCCCAATCGTTTACCGGACGAAGACATGGGAATATTTATCTTCTGGATATAAAACCAGAACAATCTCAATGTTTCATCTCAATTCAAGATGAAGCAAATCTTTGGCGTTGAAAGTTTAGCTATGTCAAGATAAAGCAAATTGCCAAGATCTCTTTCAAGAAGATTGTTCGTCGATTGCCCAACCTGAAATACCAAAAGTCTGACTTATGCACCCCAAGTGTTTTGGGAAAATAGATTAGGAGTCCTTTTAAACTAATAAATCAAGTTTCTAATAATCGTGCTTTGCAGCTTCTCATATGGACCTCTTTGGATCAACTAGAACTCAAAGCATTGGTGGAAAGAGATATTGCCTAGTAATTGTGGATGATTATTCACAATTTACTTGGGTTTACTTTCTGGCAAGTAAGTCTGAAACATTTTCTCACTTTTCAAATTTTGCTCAGAAAGTCCAGAATGAGAAAGGATATGTTATTTCAAGTATACGGACAGACTATAGATGTGAGTTTAAAAATCAAGATTTTGTCAAATTCTGTGATAAATCAAGTTTTCAGCATGTTTTCTCCTCTCCATACACTCCAAAATAGAATGGAGTTGTATAAAGAAAAAATAGATATTTTCAAGAAATTGCAAATACTCATTTTAACATAAAGTAATATTTCTTCTCGTTTTTTAGCTAAAGCTGTTTCCACAGCTTGCTATATTATTAATAGAGTATTCTTAAGGCTTATTATGGAGAAAACTCCCTATGAGTTATTCAAAGGAAAGAAATCAATTGTTTCTTACTTTCATGTGTTTGGATGCAAATGTTTTGTTTTGAAAATGCAAATGATCGAACTAGTAAATTTGAGGAGAAATCAGACCAAGGAATCTTCCTTGAATATTCATTCACCAGCAAAGCCTATAGAGTATTCAACAAGAAGACTCAGTCTATAGAAGAATCTATGAATATCAAATTTCAAGACTCTCTGCAAAATCAACTGATTCAGACTCAACCTGAAGAATCTGAAGTTACTCCAAACCTTACAAAGTCTAACTCCCCTGAAGTAGCTCAAACTTCTGGAGAAAATCAACGAGCAGAAGTTGAAGAATTAACTAAAGTAGAAGAACAGCATTCTGTCAAACCAACCAGCAACTGGAAGCACAAGTCTAGTCATCCCAAAGAACTCATCATCGGTAACATTGATGAAAGGATTTGCACCAAATCCAAAAGGTAAGAAGAGTCTAGCGTCGTGACACTTATTTCTGAAATAGAATCCAAAAGTATAGAAGAAGATTTAACTAACGAAAACTGGATTGAAGCTATGTAAGAAGAGCTTAGACAGTTCAGCATTAATGATGTTTGGGAATTAACTCCTAAACCAAAAGGTAAATCCATTATTGGAGCTAAATGGGTTTTCAGGAACAAGATGGACAAAAAAGGAAAAGTGGTTAGGAACAAAGCAAAACTTGTGGCCAAAGGATATACGCAAGAAGAATGTATAGACTATGATGAGACCTACACACCAGTAGCAAGGTTAGAAGCAAATAGATTATTGCTTGCTTTTGCCTATTACAAAAATTTCAGGTTATTCCAAATGAACGTCAAAAGTGCATTCCTAAATGGATTTATCCAAGAAGAAGTCTATGTGGAATAACCTCCCAGATTTGAAGACCCAAAGAGACCAGACTCAGTATTCAGACTGAAAAAATGCTTTATATGGTTTAAAGCAAGCACCTCAAGCATGGTACAACAGGTTAAGTTTTTAATTCAAAATGGTTTTGTCAAAGGAAAAATGGATACTACTTTGTTTGTTAAAAGAAAATGTAAAAACTTTCTACTTGTTCAAATTTATGTTGATGATATTATATTTGGATCACCTAACAAAAACCTGTGCAAGAAGTTTTCTAAGTCTATGCAGGATGAATTTGAGATGAGCATGATGGGTGAACTATCCTTCTTTCTTGGATTACAAGTAAAACAATTGAATGAATGAATTTTCATTCACTAAGAAAAATATACAAAAGAACTCGTTAGAAAGTTCGGATTGGAGAATTGCAAAAAGACTGAGATACCAATGTCTAGTTCTTCGAAGCTCGACAAATATAAAGGAGGAAAAAAAGTTGACCAGAAGCTCTACAGGAGTATTATTGGTTCACTTCTTAATCTTACAGTTTCTAAACCTAACATTTTGTTTAGTGTTTGCATTTGTGCCAGATTTCAATATGATCCCAAAGAATCTCATCTAAGTGCCGCAAAACGCATCATCAAATACATTGCAACTACTTCAAATTTAGGTCCATGACATCCCAAAGAATAAGACATTACCCTCCTTGGATATTCAAATGCAAATTTAGCAGGTTGCAAAGTTGATAGAAAGAGTATTTTCGGTACTTGTCAATTGCTGGGAAACAAAACAGTATCATGGTTCTCAAGGAAGCAAAGCATTGTAGCTCTTTCAACAGCAGAAGCAGAGTATGTGGCCCTTGGAATTGTTGTTATCAAATCTTACGGATAAAACAACAACTAAGAGACTTTGGAATTGAAGACTCATGCACCGAGATCAAATGTGACAACACCAGTGCAATTAATCTCACAAAGAATCCAATTCTTCATTCAAGAGCAAAGCACATAGAGATTCGACACCATTTTATACGAGATCATGTTCAAAATGGAGAAGTTATGATTCAATTCATTGATTCAAAGAATCAACTAGCAGACATATTTACAAAGTCACTGGAGAAGAGCCTATTTGAATCTATTCGCACCAGATTGAACATCATATCTTTTAAAGTCTGAAGGAGCTTAGACTCAAAGATAAAGTCTGAAGGTGTTCAATCTCAGAAGACCAAGAGTTACGACTGTAAGTTATTTCGGTACTGGTAATTAATTTTTGGTTAAAAAACTTAAAAATGTACAGTTACTCATTAATCATTGATTGATTGAAATTAGTATCCCAAGTTTTTTTTATGATATTTACTCATTTTCAAAATGGCAGTTATCTATTTTCAAAAAGGCAGTTATTCTTTTTCGAAAATGTATTTTTATTTTTCCTTTTATGTCGTTATGTTTACCTCGCTTCACTTGCTTTATATACTGTTGAAATCCGTCTTCTTCGTTTTCACTCTCAAACCCTAAAAAGTTCCAAACTCCCACTTGCTCTCACTTCCCTATTGATTAATCCAAAAAGTTTTCACCTTTCGAGCAAAACTATGAATTTCTCCCTTTGAAAAGACAATGTCTTCAAGAAAGTCATCAAGAATTGCAAGTAGGGGACCACGAAACATGCCTGAGGGTCCTACACATTTCGACTTGACCAAAGAAGAAGATTCTACTCCACCACAGCGACAAAGTCAGCAACATCATTCTCAGCAGCGTCAAACTCCTCCCCCGACTCATCCAAAAGAAGAAGTGTTGGAAGAAGTGGAACCTGTAAGAACGTTAACTCCTCAAGTTGCTTTCAAGCTTTATTCTAATTTGAAAAGAGGGGGAACCGCTATGTCCTAAATTGATGAATACCTATGAGAGAGAGGTTATAAGAATGAGACTCTTTTTCTGCATGATATGGAAAAGATGGGTATTACCGAAAAGGGATCGGCTGAAAAAGCCTTCGCTAACTTTCCTAGTAACCCGCGCTTTAGGACTGCTAATCAACCACAAGAACAAGACGACGATGAACGTATGTTTACCCATTTTCAGCCTAGAGCAAGAGTGACTGCAAACATTGCTGGTAATGGTTCAAGTCTTTTCAAATCGAAAAACCACTAGAGGGTTTACTTGAATTTGATGAAGAGAGAGGTCATGAACCCTAGGAGTGTCGATTTTGACTTCCTTGATTCGGTGAAAGTAAGTCTGCGAAAGAAGTCCACTCTACTGCAATTGGAGCGATTTTGTTCTGAATCTACTACTGCCTATCCTGAACTCTCATAATACTTTTACTCGAACTTATCTTTCACTCGAACTTATCTTTCGTGGATGCAAACAGTTTCTCTTTCACAGTGAGGGAGAGGGAGTTTTTGGTAAATATGGCCACATTGGCTGACATAATTGGGGTGGAAAGAACGAGTTTCCAACCAATTAGCGTGTCTGTTGCTCTTGCTACTCTGTCATTAGTGAAAGATCGAGATGCTGAAGGCAAGATTTCCTACTCTAGGATGAATACTTCTAACATCTTGTTGTACAAGATCGTAATCAATTGTATCCGTCCAAAGTCAACATCCAAGACTAATGTCTCTATGTCTGAAGCGAAATTGATGTATACCATCAACATTGGCTACAAATTCTCTCTACCTCACACCATCTTGTTTCACATGTACAGAACAGTGATGAAAGATAAGGGACAACTCCCTTATTCTGCTCTTATCACGCGTCTTTTTTAGACATTTTAAAATTTCCATCCCTGCACCATTATGTTTGACAAACATTTCTCCAATGGTTATTGGATTTAAAATGGTCACAAAGATATGTTTGAAATAGCTGAACAAGATGTTGGAACGTATGAAGGAGAAGTCTCCCGTCAAAGCAAAATAAGACTTTGCTACAGCAAAGAGGAAAGGCAAGGAGCCCATGGCTGCTCCAGTGAAGCAGAAAAGAATTCTCATCTTGCAGAATGAAGAGAATGAGGATGAAATTACTCTTTCAGCCTTAAGAAATTTGAAGAGTTTTATTAAATTTCAAGAGAATCGAGAAGAGCCAGAAGAAGGAGAAACAGAGAGAGAAGAGTCAGAGAAGGAAGATGAAGAATAGAGGAGGACAAAGGAAGAAGGAAGAGAAGAAGAAAAAGAGGAAAGAAGAAGAGATGAAGAAGAAGCAGAAAGAAGAGAAAGCAGAGAACAAGAATGAGAAAAAGACCAGGGTCAAGAAGACTCTTTTGAGCCAACTTTGGCTATCTCCTTGTCCAG
This sequence comes from Eucalyptus decipiens, assembly GCA_014182575.1. Classification (NCBI taxonomy): domain Eukaryota; kingdom Viridiplantae; phylum Streptophyta; class Magnoliopsida; order Myrtales; family Myrtaceae; genus Eucalyptus; species Eucalyptus decipiens. Next base: position 39,515,985 of record CM024619.1, read on the forward strand.
TAATTCTGAGATGGCAGGAACTGAAACTACTAACGCGCATCACTCTGAAGCTAAAGTTGATCAAGAAGAAATCTTACCTACTCCACCTGAAGGCAACCAAACAGGGGAAGCTGTTGAACAGAAAGGTATTTCTTCACCTATCTTTACTAGTGATGTGAGTCTTTCTACGGCGGATCCAGCGGATGTGTATGCCTCTCATTATCCAGAAGCTTCCACTCATAGTCATGGTGGACAATCTGCTGAAGTTCCATCCATTCTCAAAACCCCTGGAATCGACTCGACTGGTCCTAGTGCTGCAATAAAACAAACAGCAAACTTTTCGAGACTGCTATAGATTTTATTGGAAATAAGGAAGTAGCAATATGCTATGGGATATGAGATGCAGGATCTCAAGAATGCTTTCATGGCCACTTCAGTGTTTTTGCACGATCAGTTAAACGCCCTAAAGAATCAAGTGCAATCAATTGTGCAGGGTGAAGATTTTCAGTCATTGAAGCTAAGTTTTGCAAGGCTTGAGAAGACAGTAAATTCTATGGGAGAGTTTGAGCTTGTTCGCCTTCCAAAACAGCCATGATTCTGACTCTCTTTTCAACCAACTCTTTTATTTGTTCTCCACTTTTTGCTATTGACAAAAAGGGGGAGAGTTTGATGCATATTTGATTTTGGATTTTTAGACTTATCTTTTGTTTGGTTGTGGTTTGGTCTGAATGATTTGATCTTTTGATACTTGTAGTAACTTAAGCTATGTTATTGATTATGGTAATCTTGACACATAAATTTTGGCGATTTGTTTAAGTGTTTCTTAATTGCATTGAAAAATTGGGGATTGATTACCAATCCCTTAACAAAAAATTTCATTAAAATTGCATCACATATAGACGTTAGGAGAATTTGTGTCACTAGTCTTATAATCAATCAAAAGTTTTTATCAAAAAAATTAGTACAAGAAAATTTCGAAATTTAAAAAAAAAATGAAAAAGAGAGAGGGGCAATTAGGCCAAGTTCGGACAAGCCTTGAGCAGGCCCATTCCTCCATTTCCTTTCCTCTTTACTTCACGCTAGGCCCGGCCCAGCCTTGGTTTTTCTTTTTCCCTTCAGCCCAGCCCACGCACAAGCTTGCCATCTCCCTCCCGCGGTCGGTCTTGCCGCAAGACCCGCAAAGAAGAACGAGAAACGGGGCAGCAACGAGAGGGAGCAAGGGGATCGGTGGCGGGTGAGTGGCGTGATCCGCGGGTCGGAGGGGCAGTCCGGCCGGCAAGGCGCAGCCGCAGAGGCCATGCGCACTTGCCGGCGGGTATAAAACGAGAGAAGACAGACACAAAGAGGGGGAGGGTTCTCGACTGGTTTCTTTGGGGTGAGAAAACAAAGAGCACCAGAGAGCGAGCTTGAGAGAGGGCGAGCTTGAGAGAGAGATGATTGGGGAGAGAACGCTTCGCCGTCGCTTGAAGTACGCCTGTTGCTCGCCATCCGAACCAGGTAGGCTTCCCGCTTCACTTCGAGGTCTCGGGCCGGAGCTCACGGCCGACCTGTTCGCGCGAGCTTCGGCTACACCCGATCCTCCATGAAAGCTCATAGATGTCCTAGTGCATGTTGACAGATGTCCGAGGCTTGTGTTCGAGTATATACCAGATCCCGAGATCCTTTGTTTTTACGTTGTGTATGCTAACCGGTTGATGAAATGCGAGTTTGTGAGTATGTTGTGGCTGAAAATACTTGCTGTGTTCGCATCTGTTCGAGTGTGATATATGTCCCTTAGTGGATCTCTGCTGCTTGTGCATGTTGTGTTGATCTTTACTCGGATTCGAGCCTCGAGTGAGCCCGTATGTTTTTTTTTTAGCTGCTGCACGCCCATTGTTTGACAAAATGTCTCAAAGAAAACCGAAAAAAATCTGCGTTCAAACTCGGTCTAATTCACGCTTGTTCATATATATGTTGGACCATGACTATCTCTTATGTTTTCATCGCGATTTCATGCGATTTTCATGAAGTAATCGTGTGTGTTTGAGCCGGGGTGTTCACATCCGAAAATGGTGCAGCAGCCCTCATGGCCGACATTGATTTGTGACGGTTGGGGTGGCTTGGTGTTAGAAGGGATGCTAAATGCTTTGGTTATTGTTGTTGTTCGAATTAGTTTTGGTAAAGAAGCAAATTTTGGTGAGGAATGTCGCGAGGAAGGAGAAGGTGGTCTTCGGGAGGGTTGAAGGCGTGCAGGGGGCAAGCCCGAAGGAGAGAACGTGTGGAGAAGAAGACCTAAAAAAAAGTAAAATAAAAGAAGAAACAAAAGAAAACGAAAAGTAAAGAAAGAGATGAAAAGCAAAAAAATTATGGAAAAAGAAAGTAAAAAGGGGCTTCGGTAAAGAGGAATCGCAAAAGCAAATGGCGCAGGGGAGTGCAGTGAGAAAAGACAAGTGGAAGGATTTTAATTTTAATTTTTTTTTTTTTTTTTTTTTTTTTTTTTTAAAAAATTTTGAAAACGATTTTTTTTTATCCAAAAATGTTGGATCCGAATTTGGGTTTGGTCCACGGGCCGGGTTGGGTTTACCCGGTCCGAACCCATTTTTATTGAAGTATTAAATATATATTAAAAATTAAAAATAAATAAATAAATAAAAATCAAAAAATCAAAAAAATCAAAATTTTCAAAAAAAAATGATAAAAATTAAAAAAATTTCTGGAATTTCAAAAAAATCAGAAAACATTAAAAATTTCGCTTTTTTTTAACTTTAATTAAAAGTTTTTAAAAATTATTTTTTTTAATTAAATTAAATTAAAATTTTCGAAAATCCAAAAATGATAGAGTTTGGTTAGGAATTGCTATGTATTGCCGCTTTAGTGTGATTAAACCTTTATTTGTTGTTTTTATCAGATGTTTAATTTGCGTGTTTTATGTTTAATTTGCACGTGTTTAATTTTAGGGCAAATAGGATCTTGGTAGGTATAATTATTACTTTATTGATTGTGCATTTGCATGCTCACCTCCTATGTTAGTGGATAGGTATGAAATCGATCCAAACTGCCTGATGAAAATCATTTTGTTAAAATGAACAAGATTAGGTACCGAAAGGGCACTAATTAGTCAATTAGTATAATCAAGTCCCCGATCCTAGACTCTCTGGTTGCGTAGGAAGTGAGGCACGCTCCCATGTCTCACTTGGTTTCTAGCCAACCCCAATAGGCTAGTGGCGACTCCTTTTGTACAAAATTTCTTAAGAATATCCCAATGTCACGCGGTGTATGGGCTTGGGAGAGCCCACGCCTAATCATGGGGCTTAGGCCCATCCTTTAGGCAATGCTCCTAAACCTGCTCCCTCCCCCCGAGGGTAGGTCGCGACAGGTAAAAATAGTTGTTTTTACAGGATTAATACATTTTCTGTGGTTGCAAAATCGCTACTATAATTATCCTAATCTCTACCTATCTTTTATAAGAAATCTTGATTTGCTTAAGTATTATTTTGCAGGTTAATAGTGTTCAAATCTGTAGGAAAGTTTTGTCACCATCAAAAATGGGGAGATTGTTGGAGAAAACTTCTTTCTTTGTTTTGAAGTTGACAAAACGTTTCCATTGGTCTAGTCTGAAGACTTGTAGACTCAAGTGTTATAGTCTCACGATCTCTATACTCTATCGTCAAAGTCTAAAGACTCAAGACTCAAGATTCAAGATTTAAAGTCTGCCCTCACTGATAGTTTCTAGGCCGACGAAGAAAATGTTTATCCGATGAAGAAGACTTGTCCAAATGCGAGTATATCTTGAAGGATTTGGTTCGTATGGTTGAAGAAGATCTCACGGCTGAAAATGGCATCTCGTGATCAGTTATTCTTATTGATATCAATTTGGATAATTAGATTTGTTGATTGGCGACGTATACTTGAAAGGTTCTACTTATGGAAACCTAGATCCCGATTGTATGGGCGAGCAGGATTGGTGGGCTATCATCATATTCCTTAAATAACTCGAGATCTCCCTAATCGATTCTGTCCAATGGGTAGATTGGAAGAACTCCTTTAGAATGTGCCAACGGTTATGAAGGCATGGACGAGTATATAAGGATCAAGTTATTCGAGTGCATGCGTGAAAGAAAAATTCCAAAGTCTGAAGCTCCTAGTTCTTTGTTGTTTCATTTGTCGAGCTTAAATTGTACTCAAAAGAGAGATTAAATACTTACCTTAAGGAAGTGTAGCAGAGTTTCTACACTGTGAAATCAAGGACATGAGACTATAAAATCTCTTTTGGTTCTTAGTGAAATCCAGCCAGTGGGCTGTCAGTGCAGGAGAGTGGACGTAGGCTTGGTCTAAACCAAACCACTATAAACCTTATGTTTCAATTCTCTTTCACTGATCTCTTTACTTGAATTAGTAGCTTTTTATAACTGTTTTTAGTCTTTTACATTTTCAGTCTACTATTCTCAGAAGGTGAATTAATATGTTAAGTTTTGCAAAAACTTCTTTGATCACCTATTCACCCCCCCTCTAGGTGCTCTTACTAGCCCTATCACAGCCGACGAGGGCCGTCCTCACCAAGGGCCAGCAACGCTCCGGTGAGGTCGCCAACTTGAAGAAGAAGAAGAACAGGAGAAAAAAGAAAAAAAGAAAAGAAAGAAAAAGGAAAAGAAAAAAGTATAAAAGTATAAAAATTATTTAAAAATTAAAAGAAATTGATTTGGAACATAATCAATTAGCACGGTACCAAATGCAAATATATTCCAAAATCATAAATTTTGGATAGTTACCAAACGGCTTAAAATGCTTAGAATCTATTCCTAGGAACATAATCAAAAAGAATCATTTTTTATCATAATCTATTTCTGTGAACAGAATCGTTATCATACGCGCCCTTAATATACTATATTGGTATTTGAGGTAGTTTCTGGTGAGCATATTTATATATTATAAAATATTTGCGGCAGCTTCTGGTGAGCTATACTATTTATTATGAGCTTAATGTGACCAATCCTGATTATGATTGGACTTTATAGATAGTATTGATTAAGATGACCGGGGAATGGTCTCGTTGACATGGAATCAATTGAATCGATTGATCGATGATTTGATCTAGTTGGATGAATTGATTTATGAAGTGAGTGATTGGATGGTTATTTGAACTGTTTCAACTTGCAGGAAGGAACTGAGGCCAAGGTAAGTCATCCGACTAGTGTTTGTGCTTAAGCAACCCTCAAGGCGTATTTTCTTCCTAGTCAGGTCTTAAGAGGTAGAACTCACTAAAACGTTGTCTCACCTCGTTATGGGATAACATTTCAGGTCATAGATGGCAACTCATGAAATTTTTTGAATGACCCAAGAAGGTTACAGAGCAGACATCTTACATTCCGTTACATGGGAGCCCTAGGGGCTAGACCTATGAGCTGGTAAGGTCCATAATCTGGATTGATGCGGGTCTCACCCACAAGGTGCCCCACCGATACAAATCGTGGCATCGCCGGGCTTAGGATGGCCAGAGAGAGGGTCCTATCCCGAAATCTAAGATACCTCTGTATGTTCTGAAGGTCGCTTTTGGGAAGGGTACTGCAAATCCTCCTCAAAGCTCGATTGTAGACGCGGTAGACCTGGCCCTTGAAGTACCAGAGTCCCCAGTGCAGTCTGCTGAAAACTCCAGTTGGAGTGTAAAAGAAGGTGAAATCGAGGATGAGGACCCGTAGTTTTGTGAAACCCCCCTGTTTTGTAGACATTATAAAAAGACCAACTTGTATTATATATGACATGATTTGCTATGTATATATATATATGTGTGTGTGTGGTTATGTTTTCAGTTCGAAAAATTTGTGACCCTACTTTTCTATCACATTGTATTATTATATGGGGATTATTTATCTGCTTCCGCATGCATATTAAAACGAATAAGTCGGCAATGCGTCTTGGGACGTTGCTATTAATCGACCGCAAAGGATGGGCACGCACTCGACGAGGATCGGGGCGTGACACAACTATCGCCTAGTTTGTAAGATGAACACAGCAAAATAAAAAATAAAATAAAAATGCTTAGAAGACCGTACCGTCACTTTCACTCTCCTAACCACATATTCTCAAGTGTGTTGTCAAGCAATAGAGTTTGCTTGGTCTAAGAGTAGATTTTGTCAATAGTTAAATTAGGGAGGCGTGGTCAGGACGATACCGTCACTTTCGAGTGACGGTACCATCCTCTAAGTATTGCTAAAAAAATATATATAAAAAAATATAAAAGAGAGGTTCCACTTAGGAAAATATAAGGAAACAATACAGACCATGCAACACGGTAGTGTGATAATCTTATCAAGTCAAGAGCAAGACAGCTGAGCAAGTTCTATTTTATTTACCTAATGTAATTTCTTCTCCGAAGGCGATGTGGGGGGTGTTCTTGAAGTCCGTGCACCACGAGAGACACGCATGTACAAACGACAACCTTGGATACATAAACTAATGATTTCCGATGTGAAACCGCAGTTGTTCTCGCGCGTCATTTGAATTCCTAGCAGACCATATCTCTCTTGTCCTTTTATGCCTTCTCTAATCGCGACTGACCTCAGGAAATTGATGGCCACTACCTTTCCAAGAGGGAGCTGAGAAATTTCACCGGCCATGATGCATCGGCTGGATCGATCGAATCACGAGTTAAGTAGTCGATTCTAGGAGCTTTGTAGTTGCTGATCGTTGCATATTTTATGCTTTCTGCTTGGTGTGAAACGAATCCCATATGGTACATGGGGCCTGGGGCAGCTTTTCATTTTTTATGACTAAAAGAGACTTAGACTTCAATCAAGAGCTAAGCCATCTAGATAGACTCGATTTTGACTAATTGAAAAATTGGCTGTGTAACCAATCTGCGTGCATGAGCTCACCACCAAGAAGATTGGCCTAGTGGTAAAGGGGTCACCCGTCTTTTACGAGGTCACGTGCCACAAATTCTATTCGCATCACGAGTGAATCTTAGAACGGGTCGCGCTGCAGTGCCTAACTACTACGTATCAAGTGTGGACAGGTCTTCTAGCTACTAGTATCTTCGTTGGGCCATGACAACAGACATGGCAACCTCGGATTTTTGGGTCGCAAGTGATGCGGAGTCGTAATAGCTCGAATCTTGCGGGTGTGTGACCCTTGGGTAACCTTTAGAGGGAGTCGTTAAGCAAGTCCCATAGGATCGAGCGTCTCTCTATCTAGCATTCTTCGTTTGAGTTGCATTCGAGCAATCTGGGCAGAGCGACCCATCTTAACCAAATTTAGTTGCACAAGAAGGAAAGCTAGAGGATCAAATTCGCATAAATAAACGAGTGTTATAGAGCAAAACCCTGGCACATCCAATAGTTACCCCCGCAGCGAATTGCCCGGTCGAAGACATCGGCAACGGTCGACCCCAGGAACGGGTGAATGCTCCTTGTTCTCCGACTAACTGACGAACAGCTACCGACCAAAAAAAAAAACTGACGAACAGGTGAGGTGACAAACCAGTGATTGAACCTGGTATGAACCGGTCATTACTCTGGATCGAGCGTGAAGTTTCCGCAGATTTTCTCTCAACGGTCGTTGCCTCGTCCTATCATTCCTTCCGGCGGGTCGTCCGCGTCTGCTCATGGCATTGACTTCACATTCTCAACTCAATGATCATTAGAGAATTCGGCAGGTAAGGGTCTTTGGAAGACCTTTTCTAGAGACAAGGCCTTTGACCAAAAAAGAAACGATGAATGGACTAATTGTGTCGAATTTCGATAGATTTTTTTGGGTTCGATTTTGAATCTACATTCGTAGTCATTTACTTGATTAACTCCATTGTGTGAATGGAATTTCTCTACCAAGTCCTATACTTGAGAATTATAATCTCTAAAGCATTTGTCATCAATTCAATTATGTAAGGCACATAGGCGGTGGGGCAGAGAAAGGACATGATGTACTTGAATTACGTAACAATAATAAAGCCAAAAATCAAAGACTCAATTTTCAACAAGTTTGACTTCTAACTACTATTGTGTCCTGCCTTTGTTTAAAAGTCGTTGAATCTTCTTCCAAGGAGATGCTATAAATAGGGAGTGGTATCTCAGTTCCTCTTCAGCCCTCCTCCAACAATTTCTCATCCTTCTTCGAGCAAGTTGAAGAATTTCGAATTGCCCATATTCCTAATCGAAGCAGGCACCATGAAGGTAATAGATTGATGAGAAAATCATGAATCAATTTACGTCGAATTCACCTTTTTGCGTTTCTTTTTCTTATTCATTCTTCTTTCTTTTTTTCTTTTTCTTGTTTTTTTTTTGTTTGCAGCAAAAGGTTGTGATTAAGGTGTCTATGAATGGCAATGGCCACGCCTCGAGTTTTTTTTGTTTTGGCCCCCAGAGCCCTCACTCCAGAGCTTTGAGACTTGCGAGTGGCTTTCGAGGTGATTGTTTTAGGTGTTTTGAGATTGAGAACAGCAAAACAAAAAAGAAAAAGAAGCTCTTTTGATTCGAAACCAATCCGTTTTCTTTGTTGGTTTCGCTCCAGGCGTTCAATCCGTGGCGCTTGTGGGTGATCGAGACCAGATCGAGGTAACCGGGGAGGTCGACTCAGTCGACCTCACCAATTCACTCAGGAAGAAATTCGGGTCCGCTGAGATAGTGACTGTGGGTGAGGTCAAGAAAGAAGACAAGTCTGAAGAAACAGTGAAGCCCTTCGTATGGCCATACCCGCGCTATGAATACGTCTATGTCCAACCCGGATCCTGGTGGTAGCACCTGTAGGATCGACAACCATCGACGATGACGACTCATATAAATGTACAACATCGATGTTATGAGTTTATTCACACAAGAAGTTTTGAGACGAACTCTGTTTTCGTGCTATGGCCAGGACTACTTGTCTCTGATTTTCACCAATGTAATGGGAAAAGCATGCGTTCGTATAGATTGTGCTTTTGATATGAATTTTCTTTTCTTTCAGTGGATAATATCTATCTTTTCTTCCGATACGGAATCCTTTATAGCATAATTATTTATGTGCTATAAATCCTTTTATAACTTTTGCTAAGATGTTAATAACCGCAAAATATATCCATTTAATAATTGCTAATATAGTAACATATATAGACCACATGAGATAAGATTCGGTCCTCCAACTTAATTACATTTTCTCCTATCTCATCATTAAACTCATTTATTGCAATAAGCTATTTAGATTGCTTTGTGCAAGTAAATTGGGGAAAAGTGTTAAAAAAAAGTCATAAACATTTTACATATGTGCTAATTTAATCCTAAACGTTTTCACTTTGTGCCAATTCAGTCATTTTCAACTAATTTAGGCAGGATTTTGCCGATCGGGTATCGGTCGACTGACATGGCACAATTGGCGTTGACGTAAACAATTTTTAAAACATTTTAAAAATTTTGAATTTTTTATTTTCTTTTTCTTTTTCCTTTTCTTTTTTTTTCTTTTTTCCTTCCATCTTCCTTTCTCCAACTAGTCACCAAACCTCAGTGACCAACCAAAGGCGATGGCCGGTGAGGTTGAGGTCAACCTTGCTGACCTATGGTGAGCCTTGCCGGCCACTAGCGAGGCTCAAGCCTTCGCTAGGGGCCACAAGGGTGGCCTCATGCCGAGCTGGCGAGGGTCAAGCCTTGTTAGCTTTGGGCGAGGCTCGACCTCACTAGCAAGGCTAAGGGTAGCCTCGTGCTGGGCTAGCGAGGCTCACCGTTGACAAAAGCTGGGTAAGGCTTGACCCTTGCCAGCTTGGCGCAAGGCCACCCTCGTGGCGGCCTCGAGCTAGCCTCGTCAGATCCGGCGAAGGTGAGCCTCACTGCCCAGCGCAAGGTCGCCCTCACAGCCACTGGCGAGGTTTCAAACCTTGCCGATTGTCACCTCTGGCTAGCGACTAGCTGGAGGAAGGAGGAGGAGAAAGAAAAAAGAAATTAAAAATATAAAATTCAAAAATATAAAAATATTATTAAAAGTTGTCCATGTTAGTGTCAATCGTGCCACGTCAACCAACCGGCATCCAATCAGCAAAATCCGGCCAAAATTAGACAAAAATGACTAAATTAGCACCAAATAAAAAGATTTAGGACTAAATTGATATAAATGTAAAAGATTTAAATATTTTTTAGCATTTTTCCCAATTAAATTGAACTCCATCAAATTATACATGGGAAAGAACCTAGTGCGCATACCCTCATGGTTACCTCAACAATGGTCGTTCGCCCTCACCGTGGGGTGGCAGGACAAGCAGGCTTAGCGGCCCTCGTCACAATTTTTTTTTTCATAAAATGGATGATATCTTTCATTCATTAATACAATAATTACATGAGAAAGGTAAACATACTTCCGAACATGAAATATCCCAAAGAGGCTGGGAAGAGGAAGAAGACACCCACAAGAAAATAAGTTTTTTACTTCGTGGACTTTTGCTATCCAATCGCCCTCGTCATGATTTGACGAGGCAAGAATCGCTTCTTCTGCCTTCTTGCTGCAGTGAGAATGGCATGGGCAGCAACTGTCGCTTACTTGGTGAAGGTGGGGATGCACCATTGTCAAGCGTCTTTACACCATTATCAAGTGTCTTTAGCGCCGGTGGTTGCCACCATCACTTGCTAACTTTTCCTTTAATTTGCTTATGTTGGCAAAAAGATCAAGAAGTTGACAGTTGTCACATGCTTATTTTACTTAACCAAATCTAAATGCTCGAATAGAAGGCTTGTGGATCAAAGTGCAAAAATAAAATAAGTTAGAGGGTAAGGTCGGTGACTATAAGTTATATAGATGCGAATGCTCCTTTTCTCTAGCTCACTAAGAAATAATTAAGTCAACAAATGGGAAAATTGTCCAAAAAGTCGTGAACCTCTTGAGACACGATCAATTCAGTCCTAAATTTTTTAATTATGTAAATTTAATTATAAATCTTTCAACAACTTACTAACTTGGTCCTTTCGGTCAATTTTGATCGAAAGTCGATGACGTGAATATCGGCTGGCCATTGGCTTTGTTACATGATGCAGCCAAATATTGATGTGGACAAATTTTGCATTTTTAAGAAAAAAAATTCATTTTTCTTCATTTTTTCCCTTTTTTCCCTTTTTTCCTTTCATTTTTTCTACTTTTCTTTTCCTTTGGCCTGTGGCCAATACTGCCGACAAATAGCCACAGAGGAGGGTGTTGTTGACCTCATCGCATCTAGCAAGGGCTCAACTCTCGTGGCCTGGGCATAGGCCATCCCTCGCCACATCTTGCAAGAGTTGTCCTCACCAACCAAAAGGAAGAAAAGGGAAAAACAAGAAAAAAATTAAAATAAATTTGCATAATTTATCCTTGTTAGCATCGGCCATTTCGCCCAAAAGCAGTTGGATGAACTAAATTGGCTATTCATTAAAAAATTTAGAACTAAATTGATAAATCATCAAAAAATTTAGAACTACCACAATTAAAAGATTTAGGACTAAAGTACAAATTGTCAAAAGATTTAGAAGTAAATAACACAATTAAAATTTTTATGACTTAATGGATCGCCGTATGATAGATCGAGGGTTTTTTTAACAATAATCCCGTCAACAAATCGATGTTTGAACCTGGTTTTAATCTTCGACCAGAAAAATACCTCATTTAAATCTGTCATTACTTTGGATTGAGCATGAACTTTCCCATGATTTACTCTTAGCTGTCCTTGCCTTGTCCTGTCCTATCATTCCTTCTTGAAGGTCGTCTGCTCAACCCTTTGACTTCACATTCAGATTTTGACTTCTAACAACCATCTCCCCATCCTTTGTTTTAAGATTTATGATTTAATTAATCTTCATATAATAGATTGAGGGTTTTTTGGACAATAATCCCGTCAACAAATTGGTTTTTAAATCTGGTTTAAATATTCCACTAGAAAAAACCTCATTTACATCTGCCATTACTTTGGATTGAGCATGAACTTTCCCATGATTTTCTCTTAGCCGTCCTTGCCGTGTCCTGTCCTATCATTCCTTCTCGAAGGTCGTCTGCTCAACCCTTTGACATCACATTCGGATTTTGACTTCTGACAACCATCTGCCCAGCCTTTGTTTTAAGTTATTGACTCTCCTTCCAAGGAGGGGCTATAAATAGAGTTTTGTACCCCAATCGGTCTTCATCCTCCTCCAATAATTTCTCAAAATTCTTCCAACAAATTGAAAAGTTTACAGTTGCTTCATTTCCTAACGAAGCAAGCACCATGAAGGTAATATTATGAGAAAATCATGACTTAATTCCCCTTATGTCGCATGCTAATTCGCCTTCTTGATCTGTTTTTGTTTTAATTTGATTTTTTTTTTTTTTTTGCAGCAAAAACTCTTGATCAAGGTTTCGATGAACAACCACGCCTCGGGATTTCATTGTTTCGGCCCCCAAAGCCCTCACTCCAAAGCTATGAAACTCGCGGGTGGCTTCCGAGGTGATTGTTAAATATTTTTTTATTATATCTCAACTACCATTTACATTTGTCTTTAGAAAATTATTTTAGGCATTGCGAGATTAAGAATAGTGGTGGGGAAAGAACCTCTTTTGATTCAAAAGCAATCTGTTTCCTTTGTTTGCCTCACTCCAGGAGTACAATCCGTGGCACTGGTGGATGACCGAGACCGGATCGAGGTGACCGGAGATGTCGACGCGGTTAACCTCACGAATTTACTTAGGAAGAAAGTTGGGTATGCAGAGATAGTGACCGTGAGCAAGGCTGACGAGAAAGACAAGAAAGAAAGCGAGAGCAAGGACAAGGCAGCACAACCCATCTTGTGGTCGTACGGAGTCCCGCACCGCGAAATCGCCTATGTCGTGGACCCTTGTTACAGCGAGCCCTCATGCTCGATCATGTAGGATCAACAATGATTGACGATGATGCCTTATATAAATATACACCATCGATTGTTTTTAAAATTTTATTACACAAACAGATTGGAGAAATGAATAAGATCGATTGCCCATTTTCATTGAGATTGAACCTTGTGATCGTGCTATAACCCAGACAATCCATGGCAAAATTGTTGTCAATTTTAGTAATGCTTGTGACTTTCGAGCTTGGAACCCGTTATACTGTATGAGTTTCGGGTGATTGGGGAAACGAAGCAGACTCCCTTTCTGATTCTAGGTCGAGCACGACGTGATTGAAATTTTCGCAGAACAAATTTGCAAAGAGGGACCTGATGGTGCGCACGGCTGTAAATTTGCCAGCTCCCGAAAGCAAACGGATAAATGGATACGGTGGAAATCGATATGAATGACAAAGAAAAGTGAATTGCTTGGGAATTTGAAAGAAATTGAAGTCAGGACAACGAAATTAGTGCGGGCTGGACATCCTACGTTGTAATACTATTGTTCAGATTGATGAGTATCTTGTACTTGCTTTCAACCAAGAGCTGAGTTTTCTAGAGGCACCATTTTTTGAAGCAAATAAAGATTGGCTATGATTTTGCCTCGTTTCGGTGAAAATTCTCTCAATCGATTGTGGCGCTAAGGCACAATGCCATAAGGCATGTCAACTCAGCTGTGGGCATTTAACCCACCCTCACTCACTCTACGCGCGGGAGACTACTATACTTGCTTATCTAGTAGTAGTCGGAACCGAAGTCCTGACGTGATGTCTACCTTTACCACCATGAGACCCTAATTTCCTGTCTATCTTTGTCTTCGATAGAGAGGGAATAAAAGGACAGCGTAGAGTCTCTCATCCCAGGACGAGAGGCACCAGTTTTTGAAGCAAATAAAGATTGGCTATGATTTTGCCTCGTTTTGGTGAAAATTCTCTCAATCGATTGTGGTGCTAAGGCACAAGAGTTGAGAGAGATGCTGAGGGTTTGCCTCCACTATTCTTTAAAAAATTTCCCTTTCCCTTTACTCTAGCCAAATCACAAAACGACTCAAAAGCTTTTATGCGGATGATAAAAATGTCCCAACTTTTCAAGCGGCTTAAAAGAATCCACGAACTCTTATTTAAAGGATAAAATTACCCATTATTAAGTTTTCGGCCGATGCAAGCCGATATAGTACATGATAATGTGGGTAATAGCGCTAAAGCGTCCAAAAAGAATGTCGACATGAATCAAAAGAAGTCACGGACGTGTCAATAATTACCAAAAAATGTTGTTTTTTTATTAAAATGGCGTCCTTTCTGATTCCTCTTAATTGGGATAAAACTTCTTTGCATAAGTTTTAGAAGATCACCACAGCTCTTTTCTCTACCATTCTATTTCTCTAAAACGTCACCACTAGTCGTGTCATGTACCATTTCACTTTTGGGGGGGGGAGAATATAATGGTTTCCTTGGATAGAAATTTAAGGGGATCTTTTGTATCATTTCAAAAGTTGAGACACTTTTGTCTTAGGAATAAAAGTTAAGGTGTTTTTGGGATTTGGCAATTTATTCTTAGGCAAACATAATACTCTATATAGCTTAGTTTATTCCTCTTTTTTTCCGTCTTTATCTTATTACTTTTCAAATCTAATTCACGAAATTATCTTTTTGACTTTCCTCTTATATCATAAACAAAGAAGTGTACTTTAACAACTTCTTTTAAATCAATCTACTAATAACCATTTATGAGTTTATAATATGAAAATTAAATTTAGGATGAGAAATTGGATAATTATAGTACTATTTTTGGACGTTACGCTGCTCCTAACTCTGATAATATGATTAAATTTCAACCAAAAAAAACATTCTTGTGATAGCATGAAATAATTTTTTCCACAACAGTGGGGGCCCGTAGTGTGACACTAAGATATTCCCCATAGGAGATTGCCACTGTGACTTGCCAACTCTCTTTAATTTGCTTGTGTCGCGAAACTATGTATTACATTAGCCCTATGTAAAACGAATAACAAGTCAATGGCAGTCACACCAGGATCATATTACATACATAGAACAAGTTAGGGGTGAGATCCATGACCATATATATATATACATCGCTATATAATTTCATTTCATGATGGGAAACATCATATTATTTTTTTCAGCACATCTAATTTTGACTTCACGCGAATGTTTTGGTTAGAGATGTCATTGACGGTCAACTCTCTAATTTGTACACGGAAAGTGTGAATGCTTCTTTTCTATAGCTCACTAAGAAACAATTAAGTCAACAAACCGATGATTGAATATGGTTCAAATCAGTCATTACTTTGGATTGACCATGAACGTTCCCATGATTTTCTCTTAACGGTCCTTGCCTTGTCCTATCCTATCGTTCCTTCTCGCAGGTCGTCTGCTCACCCCTTTAACTTTACATTTGAATTTTGACTTCTGAATAATGTCTACCCAGCCTCTGTTTTAAGTTATTGACTCTTCTTCTAAGGAGAGGCTATCAATGGGAGATTTGTCCCTCGGTTCGTCTTCATCCTCCTCCATATTTTCTCAAAATTCTTCCAACAAATTGACTAGTTCTAAATTCCTAACGAAGCAAGCACCATGAAGGTAATACGATGAAAAAAATCGTTACTTAATTCCCCTTATATTGCATGCTAATTCGCCACCATAATCCATTCTTTTTATATTCAATTTGACTTTTGTTTTGCAGCAAAAACTCGTGATCAAGGTATCTATGAACAACCATACCTCGGGATTTTATTGTTTCGGCCCCCAAAGGCCTCACTCCAAAGCTTTGAAACTTGTGGGTGGCTTCCAAGGTGATTGCTAGAAAAAAAATTTATATCTCAACCACCATTTAAGTGTATCTCTAATATATTATTTTGGGGGTTGTGAGATTGAGAATAGTGGGGAAAGAAAGAACCTCTTTTGAATCGATAGATTCAAAATCGATTCATTTCCTTTGTTGTTTTTACTCTGGGAGTTCAATCTGTGGCACTTGTAGGTGACTGAGACCGGATCGAGGTGACCAGAGATGTCGAAGCAGTCAACCTCACCAATTTGCTTAGGAAGAAAGTCGGGCATGCGGAGATCGTGACAGTGAGCAAGGCTGGCAGGAAAGACAAGAAAGAAAGCGAGAGCAAGGACAAGGTGGCACAACGCATCATGTCATCGTACGTTGGCGGAGTCCCGCACTGCCAAATCGCCTCGTGGATCCATGCCCACGTTACAGCGAACCCTCATGCTCGATCATGTAGGATCCATAAGGATTGGCAATGATGACTTAAATAAACGTACGCCATCGATGGTTTTTCTAATTCTTTTACAGACACAGTTTTCAAAAAGGAATAAAATCGCTTGCCCATTTTCATTGAGATTGAACTTTGTGAGGGTGCTATTACTACGATCAAGACTACTCCTCTCTGATTTTGACTATTGGATACATTTGCTTCTCAATGTTTGCGGTTTCTTAGGGAATCAAGCTATAGCAAAGAACTTTGTCCGTCAATGTCTTGTGATGCTTGTGACTTTTAAGCTTGAAACGCACTGTACCAACGCATCAGATCTACTTGGCTCTAATTCCTCTACGATGGCATATATAAATTGGGCAAATCGATGTACCTTCAGAGAAAAACAACATACTGGCCAATCCATGAATGATTGACCTCGGTTTGAATCAGTCACTGATTACTTACTTTTAAACAAGAATCTTCTCTTCGTCGTCTCCCGTAGCGGCTCTTGCCTTTATCCTCGTATGTTCCTTCCCGTAGGTGGTCGTTTCACCTCACCCTCGCTGCATGGTCTCCTCATAATTCAACGAAAATCAGAGAGACGGACGACGACCACGACAATAACATAGAGCACAGAAGGTTCACTCAATCGCCGCAACAAGAAAGAATAAATCAGCACAGTTTCCAAGGGTTAAACGTCGATATCTGACAGTGGTTTCTAGCTGTTTGTAATTTTACATAACCCATGAAAAACCCCATTCGAAAACCGAAGTAAACAGGAAACACCGATGAGAATAATTTGTAAAATTGAACTGATAAAAAGACGCAAAAAACAAGGATTTGTCTTCCAGAAATGCGTATGCTTGAGGAACTCCACAGAACATGTGACAAAACAAAGGAACGTGGAGACAGAAAGAAAGGGTGAGAACATCAGATGATATACATGATATACATGGAATTATAAGTGAAGAGTTCAGCAAGTGAGGGGAGAAGATGATGAAGTAGGTGGTGCTGCGTATCAGGGTCTGCATGACTCCTCTGATGCCAACTAAGAAGAAGTCAAACATCCTCCTTCTCTGTGGTCAACTGTTGGAACCACCTCCTTAGATGGCATTCAGGGAGCCAGGCAGATCATCCGCACCACTGCTTCATCGCTCACCTGCAATTGAACATGCACGCCCATCATCTCCTCTCTCTCTCTCTCTCTCTCTCTGTGAGAGAAGCTGGAGATAGGACTGGTTGAGAAGAAAGCAACACTAGAGGACTCGTTTAAAGGCAAAGAACCAAAGGAAAAATATCCTATATATATCGGGCTTATGCGGTGTCGATCAATCCTACGTGTAAACTCCCTTTATTTTCTGCCTGGAATGGAGAATAAACATCACCTCTTGTGCGATCGGGTTCTGTTCACCATAAAAATTTCCAAGATGTCAATTCAGCCGCATATAGACGACAAACATTCCGAGGCGGAGATCGGAGTGGTTGGACCCTCTTGTTTGCCCTAGATTGGCCACGCAAATACAATAATATGGTCGATGGCCCCTACGCCTATATGACCACCGACTAGAGACTAACGTATTTCCAAAGCTGTAGCCCGAAAGAAACCGCCATTATTAGAGAGTGGCGTTGGCCTTATCTGTGTCCGCCATACCCACATAGCTAAGGAAGCAACCGTACGACCGCCGTTGATTGACTTCTGTCCCTTATGGTCTATGATTAATTATTGCTTGAATTATGAATCCAATCACTTGTTTATTTGTCTATTGTTTTATTGGCTGAAATTGTTGCTTGATTGGATTAAACATGGTGGTAAGCGGGAAGTGGTTTTAAAGGGAAAGTGGAAAAGTGCGGCAATGAGAAATTATTGAAGTGAAGTGAATCTGAGACGTTGAATGTGGTGAGATCAATCTGAAGCTCACGAAATATTCATACAAACCCATTAATTTCAGTGGTCTAGATTAATTTTAATACATATACTGAGTTTACGGAATAATTTCTCGTGTCAATGAGAGGGTACATGTGCCATTAACTCTCATTTCTTATAGACGAGTGTCACGGGCCGATCGATTGGGATCGTGACCGCGCGGCGACTCGGGCACTTGGGATCGGATGGGATCGCCGAAGCACCTAAGCCAAGCCTTACTCGGTCGAAACGCTCACACACTCGCCTTACCCGGATCGTAGAGAGATAAACAAATCTAGAGAGAAGAGCTCCGGAAAGAAGACTTTTATATTGCGGAAGTAGTGGATTGATTACAACTGAAGGAGGGCACCCCTTTTATAGTTGAGGGCCTTGGATTACATCCATTGATTTAAAAGTCTATCGGCGGACGAGATCGCACCGCCTCAACTACTGACATAATGTCGTCTACCATCTACCGACATAAATTAAAGGAACAGACTCCCGTAATCTAGCTAAATGACAGCTTCGCCCGCCCTAGCAATTCGGGGAGAAGGCTTGGTGGGAATCCGAGCGAGAGTAGGAGGTCCACGGGCGAGTCGGGGTCGACTCTGGGAACCCTCTCGGGTCGTCCATCTTTCGGCCCGTGACATTCTCCCCCACTCATTCGAGCGACGTCCTCGTCGCTCTCGGCTTGTCGGTCGGCTTTCTTCGCACGAGCACGGGCTTTGGCACGAGCTTTGTTGTTCTTGTTTCTCTTCGCTCGGACGCTCATGAACGAAGGGCCGCATCCTTCTATGATGAAGTCGGCTTTGGTACGCGGCTCGGTCTTCGGCTTGGACGGAGCGCGCGACGCACACTCAACCTCGGGGAAGAGTGTTTGGATCGGCATGGCATGAGTCGGAGTCGGATCCAGCTTGACCTTGGGCTTCACCTCGGACAGTTTGTTGATGCGCATGACGGCCTTCAAGCTCTTGTCGAGGCGCCGGATCGATGCGATAGTCTTGGTGTCGACCACCCCTTTGATCATGGGGATCATCGACGGGCACTTTTGGTCAAGGATCATCAAGCACTTGGTCCTCATGTCGATCATGGCTCCCACACTATCGAAGAATTGCATGCCAAGTATGAGATCGTAGTCGTCAAGAGGGATTACCTCAAACGTCATTCGACCTTTCCATTCGCCAATCTTCACGTCCACGTCGGGTGTTGATCCTACGCCATGGAAGTCGCCCGAATTGATCGGCTTGTACGACTTCTCGGATGGCTCCACGCGAAGTCCCAAGGCTTTTGCAACCTCGGTTGACATGAACATGTTGGATGCGCCGGTGTCGACCAATGCGTAGAGCGTTCGGCCACCCACTTCGACCTCCACAAAGAACATGTCGGTGTTTGGAGCGATTTCCCCTTTGGTCGGCGATCGGGCTTGGACCGAGTTGATCATCTTCACAGCTCCGATCTGGATCTGCCGCTTGTCTTCTTTGATCTCCTCCTTTTCTTCCTCAATGGCAAGGAGGGCATTGATTCGACCCTTCTTCGGGCACTTTTGGATCCAATGTGGACCTTGGCAAATGAAACAAGGAGAAGGTGGGGGTTGATCGAACCTGCTCGCGTAGTCCGTCGGTGGTCGACCTCTTTGGAAGGCTGGCTTGGAAGACCCTTCTCCCCATGCTTTGGGTCGGCCGCTTTGCTCATGCGCGCCTCGGGGAGTGTTTCTTCCAACTTCATCTTCGCAAGGTCGATCCGACCTCCAATCCCTTGGTCGACTCCTTGGTTCGGTCTGGTGAGGTCGACGAGCGACTCGGCCACGCTCGGCGCACGCGCCCGGACTACTCACGTCCCGCCGCTTCAACTCGAGCCGTGCCCATGGCTTGAGTCCATCCATGAACGCTCCGAAAGCCTCCTCTTCGCTCGGGTTGCGAATCTGGGAGTTTGAGCTCCGTGAACTCCTTCACGTACTCTCGAATCGCGCCTCTTTGCTCGAGGCGATGGAGCTTGCTACGGGCCTCTTGCTGAGCGAACTTGGGGAAAAAGTAGTCCCGGAACTCACGTACGAAGTCGTCCCATGTATTCACGGGATTAGCGCCGCGTTGAATCTCGTGGCACCTATTACGCCACCACAGCATTGCCGTGTCGGTCAAAAACATGGAAGCGGTTCGTACCTTGGTCAACTCTTCTCGGATGTTGACAGCGCCGAAGTATTGCTCCATGCTCCACACGAAGTTGTCCACGTCTTCCGTGGATCGGTTGCCTTTAAACTCCTTTGGCTTTGGCACCTCGATCTTGGGCACCGCTTGGGTAGACACAACACCGTTTGTGATGCTCAGCTTGCACAGGGCGAGCTCGGTCTTGAGCTCTTGGATCTCGGCCTTCATGGCTTCGACCTCGTCCCTGCACGGGCTTACCTCCTCAATTGTTTGGACGCGCTCGTTCAAACCATCGATCGATGCTTCGAGAGCTTCGTCCTTGTCGAACAGTGGAGCCGTGGCTTGGTTGATGCCGGTCATAAAGTCTTCGCGGAGCGAGCCCTCGACCTCCATGATCCGGTCTCGCACATCGTCAAGACCTTCCATGAGTTCAAGCACAACACTCCGGACCTTGCCGATCTTCTCATCGAACGAAGCCGCAGCATCCACCGAGTGATCTCTTTTCTTTGTTTTGCTGCGCGTGTCTATACCTGGCGCAGACTCTCCAACTATAGCCGCATCATGGCTTGACATTCTTTCAAACAGTTGGCGCTCTTCGATCTCTTGGAAACGAATCTCTCTTTAACTCTGATACCACTTGTCACGGGGCGATCGATTGGGATCGTGACCGCGCGGCGACTCGAGCACTTGGGATCGGATGGGATCGCCGAAGCACCTAAGCCAAGCCTTACTCGGTCGAAACGCTCACACACTCGCCTTACCCGGATCGTAGAGAGATAAACAAATCTAGAGAGAAGAGCTCTGGAAAGAAGACTTGCTTTATATTGCGGAAGTAGTGGATTGATTACAACTGAAGGAGGGCACCCCTTTTATAGTTGAGGGCCTTGGATTACATCCATTGATTTAGAAGTCTATCGGCGGACGAGATCGCACCGCCTCAACTACCGACATAATGTCGTCTACCATCTACCGACATAAATTAAAGGAACAGACTCCCGTAATCTAGCTAAATGACAGCTTCGCCCGCCCTAGCAATTCGGGGAGAAGGCTTGATGGGAATCCGAGTGAGAGTAGGAGGTCCACGGGCGAGTCGGGGTCGACTCTGGGAACCCTCTCGGGTCGTCCATCTTTCGGCCCGTGACACAAGCGTGCATCTTTTCTTTGAAAGAATGGTTGTGTTCTATCCGGTAGAACAAGGGTTCCCCTTTGCTCCGAAGATGCAATGATTCGAAGTCCCCATGCGATATGGTACTCTGGGCACCATCCCACTCAAATTGCCATGAGCAATAGGCAACTATTAGAAAATCATGTTCTTGGAGGCTGTCTCAAATACCAAGTTGGACGTGCGGACCCCTCAAGTACCATAACTTTGCACAAATGAACACTTAAGTGCCATAAATTACGAAAGGTATACTTAAGTGCCAAAATCGGAGTAAAAGGGATCACTTGAGTGCTAATCCGGTCAAAACGCCGACGTGGCATTTTTCCGGCAAAGCGAGCCCAAAACGACGCCGTTTTGCACGCTGACGTGGCCAAATAATGCAAAAACGGTGTCATTTTGGGTTGACGTGGTAAAAAAATAAATAATTTAATTTAATTTAATTTAAAAATAAATTTAGTTAAAATATTAAAATTAATAATTTAAAAATTAAATTTAGTTAAAATTTTAAAAATAATTTTAAAAATTAAAAAATTTAAATAAAAAAAAAATGAAAGGGTGGGAGGCGGCGGGGATCGGCCCTCGGCCGCCGCCACCGCCGCCAAGAAGGGCCGGCAATAATGGGGGAGGGTCGGTCGGGGTCACCGAGCCTTGGCCGGGGGCCGACGACCCCGACCGACCGGCGGCGAGGGCGAGGGTCCGCGAGCCCTCACTGGCCACAGATCTGGAGAGGGTCACGGCCCTCACCCAAATCCGGCGAGGACCGCGAGCCCTCACTGGCCACAGATCTGGAGAGGGTCACGGCCCTCACCCAAATCCGGCGAGGGTCGGCTAGGGTCGCCGGCGGCGGCCCTTGGCTCGGCCGGGCGAGGGCCGCCGCCCACCGACCCGCCGGATCCGGGGCGAAAGCCGCAACCCTCCCCGCCGCCGCAGTTCCTTCTTGGCGGTGGCAACGACCGAGGGCTAATCCCTCGCCGCCTCCCCCTTTCCTTTTTTTTTTTTAAAGTTTTTTTTAATTTTAAAATTATTATTTTTTAATATTTTAACTAAATTTAATTTTAAAATTATTATTTGTAAACATTTTAACTAATTTTATTTTTAAATTTAATTTAATTAATTCTTTTATTATTTTTTACCACGTCGGCTCAAAACGACACCGTTTTTGCATTATTTGGCCATATCGATGCAAAACAACGTCATTTTGAGCTTGCTTTGTCAGAAAAATGCCACGTTAGCATTTTGGCCGGACTTTGGCCGGAATGGCACTCAAGTGATCCGTTTTTCTTTGAATGTAGCACAAGTGTACCAAGTTATGGCACTTAAGTGTCCCTTTGGGCAAAGTTATGGCACTTAAAGCGTTCTTTTGCCTACCAAGTTATTTTATGACCGGATCACATAATTGTCGTGACTCGAACTCTGATATAGAGTGAGAAAGACATGGTTGTGGCACTTGACTCAATATGCCATGAACGATAGGTAATTATTACAACCAAGTTGTGTCCAAATCAAATAGCGTGAGTCCAACGATTCAAACTCAAATGTGAAGCAAGAAAGACGAGCATGCTTACATCTTTACTGTTCGAGCAAACACTTTGAAAGTATATGGATCACCAAGTACCATTCACACCATGAGTAATTACACCAAAATCTAATGGAGGATGTCGAATTGTCCATCTAGTACCGTCCTCTTGTAGCCATGCATCTACCTAACTCGACAATTCCAGGACATTGCCTATATGGCAAACATAATGACATTAACTCTAGCCTTCGCACGACAAGATCTTCTGCAAAAATCAACACTGCTTGCTGTCGGGATTGACTCCCAAGTCCTAAGTGAAACATTATTGAAAGACGCAGCCAAATTGTAGGAGCTATGTAGCTAGGGCTTTTTGGATGGAATCCAACTACATGGGCCTATCTTTAGACCCCGGCCCACTTCTTGTCCCAAGGTTGATTCGTTGATAGGGCTGTATTTTTCACTTTGGCCCAACACAAAGGCCCATGCTCGCTTTTTTGGGCCGAATGAATCTTGGTTGAGTTATGGTCATTACGTTCTCAGCAGGAGCCCAATGTAAGGCATTATGGGCATTTTCTCTTTCCATTTCCTTTTCTTTTATGGTTGGCCCGATGAAAAAGAGATCATATATCTTCCATGACATCATGAGTCCGAGTCATGTCGCAAGTGCACTTTTGAATGGCCTATGCAGCAGGTAGCAAGTCTATCTAAACGAGTAACTAGCCTCCACATGTGCTCGTGGTAAATAGATATAAAAATGCATAATATCATGATCTTTTGGGAATGCATACTTGATTTGGCAATTGAATCTTCAATAGCATCACAAAAAGAATTCAAGGCACAATGATTCACAATTTAATTTACATCATGCAGACATGACTAATTCCAATTTGTCATGTCGTGTCCCAAAACTTAGGGTGAATTATATTTTATCCCAAATTTATTGTATAGTGATAAGTTGTCCTCTGACTTTCAATTTTTGCAAATTACGCCCTGACTTGTTAATATCTCGTCAATTCTTATATTGTTGACTCCAAGCAAGTTTCGTTTGCAACTCTCATCGCATGATCGCATGTTACTAGTTATGGAGGACAGATTGATCATTTTATGATTTATGTATGTGAAAGAAAAATATATTTAAGAAAAAATAGCTCAGATATAGATATATTTCAAAATTGTATTTCAACTTGACTCTAGTGTTGACTATAATCAAATTCTCTCCGGAATGTTGATCACGCACTCTCACATGCAACATAGTTCTCGAAGTTCCATTGTTCTTTATATGTATATACTTATATGACTAGTTTTTCCTTGACAATCAGTCTCGTGTAGTCATGTGGTCGAAGCTACAGCAAATTTCGATCAAAGTCACTATCAAGGGGCATTCTATAATGACTCCAAAAATTCAAGGGACTGATTGCAAAAATCGAATTGGCAGGGGTCAATATGCGACAAGCCTAAAAACTAAGGCGCAAAATGTAATTTGCCCCAAAACTTATCCTATTTAGCTAATTATAACATATTGACTTTGAATTCTAACATGAGAAGAAGCAAATGAGGTGAAAGTGTACTATCGGTGAAAGAACAGCCCAATGGCTATGAGCACAATTTCATGAGAGTGAGATTTGTTCAATGCCCAGCACTTCGTTTCATAAAATCTCCTGAGTGCAATGAATATTTTCCTCCTATTGAGAAGATGACCTTGATATTCGTAAAAACAATTAACAACCCAATAAGTAAGATTCAAAAGAATATAGTTGTTGAATATTTCGATCCAATGATAATTCTCATCGCTTGTGTTGCCTTGAAACTTTTCAATCGATGTTATTAAATAATCGAGTGCAAATCAAGTCAAGTCATGATTCCATCACATGACTTTGTTAGAACTTTGTAGTGTCCTTAGCTTGATTTACAAGGCTCTATCTCGATGTGATACAAATTGAGTGTATGTGGAAAAATTCAAATGTGAGTACTGAAATTGTTCATGTACTCAATCTTGATTATGCATTATTTTTTTTTATTTTTTTTGCTTTTCTACTTAATCAGGACGATCATATGATCATTGAAGCACCAATTGCATGGATAGTGAGGTTACATCGATCGAGTCTATTCCAACAACAAAACGAGCTCGCTTAGGGGGATTTTAATATTCATATGAAAATGACACGTGCCGCCACCAGGAATATTATATTAATTATATTGGGTTAATTAATTATTTATCATTAGCTCTATATGAAGTTTCTTCATACTTCCTTTCCAAATTCAACGGTGATCATGGGCTCCAACCATCTTATCACGTGAATTTCTCGACCCTCTCCCTCTATCTATCTAAATCATGATCATGAACTGCCAAAATATCGACAAGAAAAAGAAAAGAAATTCAATTAAAAAAGGAAATTCAACGGTGCCGGTTCCTTCCCGTGGTCTTACCCACAAAAAAGCGAAATTATAAAATCACGAAATAAGGTTGAAAAAGAAAAAGAAAGAAAGAAAGAAAGAAAGGAGGAAAAGGAAAAAGGAGTCGACAAGGGCATGTGACCCCATCGCAATCTCCCACCGTCAATTTACATCCACTAAATTAATAATATCTCTCTATCCTTCGCTAGATTTTTATTTATTTTTTCCTCAAACCTAGATATACTAAAATAATCGCACGTGGAGGACGGCCCATCATTTGCGAAATGTCTAAACTACCCTTGCATGGCCAAAGTGGATCAATTATTGTCGTGCACGTAGAGTTTGTTTAACATAGAAACGTGAGATTTCGAGCGCGTTACTTACGAGGTAAAATCTTCTCTAACGCGGAGGCCATTTTTGGAGAGCGATCTCCTACTCTTTTGAGATCCACCGTTCAAAGGCAACCATCAAATCGAATCGACGGTCAGAAATTACTTTTGTTAGAACTCCCACATGAGTTGTGCATTTTTTAATGAAAAAAAAAAGAAGAAAATCACAAAATGGTCTAAAGCACCTTGTAATATATATAAACCAAACTAAACAAACCGATTGAAGTTTGGAAGCAAACCATTTGTCAAGATTTGGTTTGGTTCAGCCATTTTTTTTTAATTATTTTATTTAGTTTTTCATAATTTCGTGAGCTTAAATCCACTAAAAGCAAATTGGAAAGGGAACTGATTCCGCAAGGAGACTAAACTTAATACTCATGACAATTCATAAGCTCCTTCCCAAAAATATTTAAAAAAAGAAAGGCTACAATGTAAATTACAGATATGGTTATAAAGATTAATATAATGCTTTGACAAATGACACAAATGGTTTTTAAATTTTAATTCAATGTGCAATATGATTTCTAGATTTTAATTTATTTAATATGGTTTCTTGAAAATATAATATGTAATATAATTTTTGAACTTTTCATATGTTTAATGTAACCCTTGAACTTTTAGTATATGTTTAATTTAGTCAATGAGTTATATGAAAATATTTAATATTAGTCTAAAAATATGACATTGAATATTTTCACTCAATTCAAGAATGAATTGAAGGTATATCAAAAATAAAAATAAAAAATCACATCGAACGAATTAAAAATTCGTGAATTACATTATGTATTGGGTGAAAATTAGAAAACCACATTGAATAAATTAAAAATTCATAAATAACATTGAACATTGAGTTGAAACGCTTGAACATTGTGTTGGAGTTCAACAACTATCTCAAAACGCTTGAATTCGATTTATGTATTATTTTTACGAAAGAACACTCGTAGATTAAATCATACTCTAAAGAACAATTTGATTAAATACATGAGCGAGGGAAGGGACGGCTACGAATCCCGAGGGGCCAATTCCGTAAAATCGACTCCGCACCGCAGCGAGCGGGAGCAGGAAAACTACAAATCCCGAAGTCCCATCAGATCATCAACTCTCCACTCTTCATCCTTCCTCCACAAATTCTCTCTCTCTACTTTCTCTCTCCTCTCTTCACTCCACAGAGTGTCAGCGCCAGCTCTCGCCTCGACATCGGCGGCGGCGGCGGCAATGGCGAGCATGGCTGCGGTGGGCGCGATCAGGGTGCCTACCTCCTCCTCCTCCTCTTTCCCGGGGGCCTCCGAGTCCCGCCACCAGCGGCGGTGGTGCAACGGCCACGGCCGGAGCTCCTCCGCCCTGTCGTTCTCCTCCTCGCAGGTCGCCGGCGACAAGATCGCCCCGGCCGCCGCCTCCGCCGCTGCCTTCAAGAGTGTGCGGAGAGCTCCGGTCGTCGTGTCTCCCAGAGCCGTCTCCGATTCCCGGAACTCGCAGACGTGCCTTGACCCCGACGCCAGCCGCGTTAGTTCTCTTCTTCTTCCTCCTCTTCTCGTCTTTCTAGTGCTCATCCTCTTCTCTGGCATTGGAAGGACTCGATGTGATTACGATCTGATGCGCGAAAAATCTAGCGATAAATGCGATGCCTTCGATTGAAATTCGATGCAACTAGACGGTGGATGGGATTCCGGTTGAACTGCTTATTTTTAGAATCTTTTCCGGGACAAGTTGAGGCCTGCTGATGCGAACTTTCAAGTGCCAATGCAAAAAGCGAGCATTTTTCTCTATAATCATTGTTGAATTTTTTTCCCCTTGCTAGTTACGTGTGTAGTGTTGCCGTTAGTGTCTGGTTTTCTGCGTATTGTCTTTGGAATACAGCTCGGTGGAGCTGCCACGAAGTGCTTAGCTCGCGGTGGGATTTCGATGCAGCTTTTGGATCGTATTTTGGGTGTTCGACTTCTTTAAGCGTAGTTTATTGGGTAGACATCAAGGAGATATCTTGATGTCAATCATTTTCACAGTTCTTGTATTTTTGTGAATCTTCTTTGAATCGCTATTCGGAACTTTATACTCCTCGCTGTTGTGCGGAAACCGAATCGAAGAGGTTTCATCTCACTTTGGATGCTTTGTCTGTGATGTGGTTCTCTAGAGTGTTCTCGGAATTATACTGGGAGGTGGGGCCGGGACCCGTCTTTACCCCCTGACTAAGAAGAGAGCAAAACCCGCCGTCCCGTTGGGAGCAAATTACAGGCTGATTGACATTCCTGTGAGCAATTGCTTGAATAGCAACGTATCGAAGATCTATGTCCTCACGCAGTTCAATTCTGCATCTCTCAACCGTCACCTTTCTCGGGCTTATGCCAGCAACATGGGTGGTTACAAAAATGAAGGTTTTGTTGAAGTTCTTGCTGCCCAGCAGAGCCCGGAGAATCCTAACTGGTTTCAGGTAATTAAAGAACCAGTCTTTAATTTTTGTGGCTGAGTCTGTCATTTTTACACTGAGCCGCTCCATATTTAATGACTAATTGGTTGAAGATCTTTTTCTGGAAATGTCTGATCAATGTCTCTGGAGCCGCTGGTCTAATTAATTGACACAGCTGTGACTGAGTTGGTCACAATTTGAAAACGGTTCAAGAAGTTTGGAGCAAAGTTCGGCTCATTCTGGCTGGAGTCACTGGTCTACGTGATTTTGTGTCTTTTTTTCTTTTGGGGGTCAAAAGTCTACATGATTGACTTAGCTGCCGTTTGGCTAGCACATGAGGGCAGTCGTTACTAATATGCTTCATGTATATATTGGGCCCATTTTCTAATAGCTTAAGCTTTTCGAGAAAGTGGTTCTCATCAATTAAAATGATCTAATGATACGTGATTACAGGGCACTGCCGATGCAGTCAGACAGTACTTGTGGCTGTTTGAGGAGCATGATGTTTTGGAGTTCCTTATTCTTGCTGGCGACCATTTGTACAGAATGGATTATGAGAGATTTATTCAAGCCCATAGAGAAACTGATGCTGACATCACTGTGGCTGCACTTCCAATGGACGAAAAACGTGCCACTGCATTTGGCTTGATGAAGATAGATGAAGAAGGACGTATAATTGAATTTGCCGAGAAGCCAAAAGGAGAGCAACTAAAAGCAATGAAGGTTAATTCTTCTCATTGATCTCTGCGTCATCTTTCTCTGCTAGTAACAAGGAAGTGCTTGGTTTCTATGGTTTCAGTTCTTTTTAAGTTAACTTGTTTCCCTTTTGTAGGTTGACACAACTATCTTAGGTCTTGACGATGAGAGAGCAAAGGAGATGCCTTACATTGCGAGCATGGGTATATACGTTATTAGCAAAGATGTGATGCTTAATCTTCTCCGAGACAAGTTTCCTGGAGCCAATGACTTTGGAAGTGAAGTCATTCCCGGCGCAACTTCCGTTGGGATGAGAGTGAGTGTTATAACATCTACTTCTTGTCAAATTGACCTGCATAGTTTCACCTTCAAACTGGTTCTTGTTTTCTTTAGCAACAATACGCCATTTTGGAATTGCAGTACAATATTAATTTTTATTTTTTTTTAACTTCCTTTTTCCTCCGATCCCTTTCACATTACTCGTTTCAACAAGTTCTTCAATCATATCTTTTCCCTGCTTTAACAGGTGCAAGCTTACTTGTATGATGGATATTGGGAAGATATAGGTACAATTGAGGCATTCTATAATGCAAACCTAGGGATCACTAAGAAGCCAGTGCCGGATTTCAGGTGGTTCCCGTTCTAAATTCTCTCAGTTAATGATCATTCGATAACAAAATTGTAGATTACCTTTCTGAGTTCTGCACATTTCTGGATATTCTTGACAGAACACCACGTAGACGAATGATTTGACACCAATGCATTCCTTTTGCAGTTTCTATGATCGTTCATCTCCAATCTACACCCAACCACGGTATCTGCCCCCTTCCAAGATGCTAGATGCTGATGTGACAGACAGTGTTATTGGTGAAGGATGTGTTATTAAGGTATCTTCCTCAAGCCATCGGTCTTCTGAATTAGCTGACAATGAATGACATTTTATCCTATGAGTAGTGCTAAAGGAAATAGATAAATCATTCAATTATTACCTTTCCATGTTCTTGAAATGCAGAACTGCAAGATCCACCATTCGGTGATAGGACTTCGATCTTGCATTTCGGAAGGTGCGATAATAGAAGACACCTTATTAATGGGCGCAGATTATTATGAGGTAATCATCACCCTTGAATGATTGAGGTTTTCTCAATCGAGCTCTGCACTTAGATTTACTCACCATTCTCCTGTTATGGCGAGGTATTTTGGTGCATATTTTGACTTGTTTCCCCATCTCTTCTTGCTCCAGACGGATGCTGATAGGAGATTTCTGGCTGCCAAGGGCAGTGTCCCAATTGGTATCGGCAAGAATTCGCATATTAAGAGAGCAATTATCGACAAAAATGCCCGCATAGGGGACAATGTGAAGGTAGCCTTGCATTTCGATCACCATTCTTTTGTTTCTTCACTTTCACCATGATTGACTAGTTCGTCCATGATCACTTAGCATGCAACTGGTCTTATGACCTTTTTCGTCCTTGCATTTTGGAGGCTAACTGGTATTGCTTTATGGTCCAGATCATTAACAGCGATGACGTTCAAGAAGCTGCAAGAGAAACAGATGGATACTTCATAAAGAGTGGGATTGTCACGGTGATCAAGGATGCTTTGCTTCCCAGCGGAACCGTGATCTAGAAACTGTGCAATTGCGATCTAGCAAAAGCTCCATGGTTCTCCCACAAGACCTGTGATGTATATCTCAGTGCGACCAGATGTAACTAACAGAGGAAGAGAGACTTGAATACTTTACGATGTAAAGGTCTTTTTTCTTAATAAGTGAGGTAAGCAAGTGTAAGACAATCTGCAATATTTCATTTTAGCAGTTTTCCGTTACTCTAATTGGGGAGAGATCACCCATAGGACTGTCTTCATTTCTCTGTTTTGTTCATCGGAAAAAATTTGAAGATGATGACTACATGCCTGGAATTGATGGAGATCTCATTTCAGAGGCTTTCAAGACTGAAGAAGATAAGTAGTCCACATCGTGCATCGGCAAGCAATCTCTGACTCCTGTTCATTCTATGGGGACGGAACTGAACTGATTCCTACAATTTTAGCGGGATATCATTTCCTGTCCAAGTCCAGATAAAACATCAAAACTAATCCATCCAATCCGACCATTATTCATGTACACGATTCTGAGTGACCTACAGCGGAATTCATGATGCCGTTACAATAATGGTCACAGCCAAACCAGTTTCCTTTGCAAATGACTGAACATCAGTTCATCATAAGGGAGCTTGCTTATGTACAAATGCTGCCATCCAGAACTACAAGAGAGGCTCCTTCCCCCACCAAAAACCTACTAAATCCTCAAGGAGAGAGAGGGTGGAAAAGATAGTAGTAAAATACTAGCGTCTTCCGAATGACTTTTGCCCTCTTCAAAAACTTTGGACTGATATCGCTATCTTCTGGTAGAAATGTTCTTCCATTTATCCTTGAGATCAACAGGTGTGCGACTTGGATTGAAAACACGACAACCATATTCCAGAATTTTCCTCCAAGGGATATTCTTGTTCGCATTGCTTGAGAATAACTGCACTCCTTCCTGCAGCCCATCATTTCATATGAATCAAATTCGAAATCAACAAGTCACAACACTTTCCAGCATCTCTAGCTCAATAAAAGCCTTTAATAGTAAATTCTAGTCTATAAAAACAAGAGTAACTCGATCAGAAAAATGAAAGAAGTTAAAAAGAAATGCTAAAAGGACAATGAAATTTGGATAGAGCTTAAGAAAAGGCTATTTGAGGGAACTGAAATTTTGTTGCCATCTTTTTCCAGTCTTCTATTCATCCTTGTCATCTTGCTCAGTTTTGCCTCATCTTAGCGTTGCTTTTGGTACTTATTTGTATTTTCTTTCTTTGTGTTGATTTCTCAAAAAAAAGCCTTCACTAGTTACAAAAAAAAAAAAAAAAAAAAATAGGTTTATTGAACGAAGTTGCCAATCGGTGAATCACTATGCCCAAAAGTAGGAAACATCCAGCAATTCCCTAGAGCCTACAGTTCAATCTATTTGAAACGGAGTTATGGCTTTCTATGAATAGATACATCTGTGGATATACATTCTGCGTGTAAGCTAGCTATTCAGATTCGAGGTAAAAAGTACAAGAGTAGGCCAAAAAAAAAAAAATCAAAGACAATTTAAAGGACTCAGTGGATCTTAATATCGTATCATCATCATTCTGAAGACTAAACATGGTTTCTTGTTTCCAAATTTTACGAGCATGGCTGAGGATTTGGCCATTTCTGAAGGAAATACATGAAACTTGAAAAGATACAAACAAGAAAAGGATTCTACGACAAGAGATACTTGCCTTTAGGATCTCCTCCTCTTCAGGTGACCATCTTAATCTGCGCTTTACATTGGGAAGTGGTGGCTTGGGTCTGCATTTGTATAAACAGTAGACTCCCCATAAATCCAGTTCGTTGCTTCAATTTTAAAAAGATGAATTTTAAATTCAGTAAACTTTCTCAAGTTAATCAAAATCACTCACAATTTCCTGGGAGACTGTCGTTGTTGTCTTGACATTTCAGCAAGAGTGGCCTTGCCTTGATTTGTAATAGTGATGCCTGGTTCAGAGGAACCATTTCTTGGTGAAACAACCTCCTCCACTGGTGCCTTGCCTTGAGGTTTTGCACTTGGAGAATGTCCACTGTTCATGAAACCAGCCTCCGCATCAGAATCACATACTTCATCTACCATATTTGCTTTTGGGTTCACATCAGTGGCAAAATCTCCTTGAATTGAAGAGACAGTAGCATCACCTGGCTGGACCTTCCTCCGTTTTCGTTTCCTACTTAGCCCATGACTTCTGCGAATACTTTTACGATGCCTTTTTCCTTCAGAAGATTTAGACAGTACAGCATCCTCAGCTGCCTCAGCTGCCCCTTCTTTTGAAGTATGATCATCAGCCGTCTCTGCTTTCTCTTGATCATAAACTTCCTTGCAGTGGTTATCAGTGGCTTCTCTTGATTCCCCTTCTTGTAACCCTTCTTCATAGACTAAATTTCTCTGAACATGGACACTAGGAGCCAATGTATCTGTTTGATTTTCAACCAATGCTTCATGTTTACTGTAGACTGGATTTACAGGATCAGATTGATGTTGCCCTTCATAGTTTTCTTTATTCACATCGTCATGGCAACTATCATGTCCTGGAGATGGAGATAGATCGAGGTCTCCCTGCTTATTGACCCTGCTATTCTGCTCCCTTTGCCCCTTATCAACTACCCCATTGTCAAGAAAATTGGATAAAGCCTCTTTGCGCAACATGGCTTTTCTTCTCAATTCATGAACCTTTGCCACCGCTCTTTTGTATGAACAATAAGGGCAATAGAAGTTCCCCAAATGATCAAATTGAGGTTTGCAGCTCAGGCACTTCTCATGGATAGCAATTGGGCAACTAGGCTCACTACAGACTAGCAATTGGCCATGTCCATTGCATGTTAAACAAGTCCTCTTTTCCAATATATGAATGTCCGCACTTCTTGACTAGAAACATTTCGTAAGCCTCCGTTTTGAGATTTCTCAACAGGTAAAATCTCTGCAGGGTCTGTAACCGGGAACCTCTTCTCCATGCTGCTCAACTCTGACGTTACATTCATTTGTGCCAAGCACGCCATCCTCTTTGTTGGCTACATTCTCTGGACAGCATGGAGTTCTTGACTGAGAAACAAACCACACGCATCAGTCACGAGACATAGTATCTATCCAGATTGTCACTTATTGAAATTTCAAGAGCATTTTTAATCACATGCAAACTTAAAATATCTAACTCAACCCAATAGCTTTAGAACTCAACATGGGCAAAAGTGAAAGGCACAAATACTTTTAGCAAAGAAACAAGAACACCAAGGGGTGCTACCCATCGCAAGTCAGTCAAAGACAATGCAGGCCCCTTTAACAGAACAAATATAAAGATGAAGAGCATCCCGCATTACAAACTCATCCACACCAGGCCAAATAATATAGTCGACTAATAACAAACGTCTCAAGCCATCTCTACTTATTCTAAACAAAGACTCATCTCCTCCACCAAGCCATGCTTCACCCCTCAAAACTTGTAGCAAGCCCCTCTAACAGAACAAATATAAAGACAAAGTGCATCCCACATTACAAACCCGCCCACACCAGGCCAAATAATATAGTCGACTAATAACAAACGTTTCGAGCCATCTCTCGTTATTCTAAACAAAGACTCATCTCCTCCAACAAGTCATGCTTCACCCCTGAAAACCCGTAGAGAACAGCCAGACGAATGAGGCCAAACGGACATCCCTGGATCCACACCTCGACCAGTTCAGAATGCGAAAAATAAGTGGATCACCCTTTTCGCCTCAAGTTCATGCGAGCAGAACCCAAGCGACAAAAAGCCGCAAATGGCTCCAACCTGCCCCCTCAAAAGAGCACGATTTCGAATTTCGCCCTCAGAACTCGAAATTAGAAAATTGCATCTCCCATTCATCCAACAATGCCCTGTATCCATAATCACGTCCTAAACTCCGATTCTGAATGTACAATAACAACAAACGACAGGAACAAAAATAATAACAATCACCATCCACGCAAAACAAGGGGGCAAAAAAACATTCAGGAGGCTGAGATGACGGCTTCGAAGTCGAACCCAATGCACGTCCCAAGAAGAACTACTAAAAGCTCCCCTACCGATCACGCCCCATCGGAAAGATTCGTCCGGCAGCCGACTAAAGACGCTTTCGCCGGGGAACGGAGACGAAACCCTAACCTGATCGGGGGAAGGCGCCGCCATCGGGGCGGCGGCGGCGGCGGCGGCGGCGGAGGCCTTCTGGAGAGATTTCCTCAGACTCTCGACCCTCATTTCCGGCGCGGCATCGGAATCGCTCGCGCTCCGGCGACGGAATTCGAAGACGCCGCGGGTTCGAACTTCTCAGTTGCCCGCCTCGTTCCTGCTGCTTCTCCAGGGAGAACATGTAATTCAAAGTTTGCTTCTCCTTTTTTTCAATAAATCGCGTATATAAAGAGTCTACGACGCCGTTTTGAAAGGTTTAGATAAATTTTTTCGTTTTTTTTTGCAAAATTATCAAAGAGTTGTTTTTTATTGTAAAAATGCCGTTTATTGTAAAAATGCTATTTACATGCCTATGGAAAAATTGATTATTTTAAAAATAAATACCAACCTTACCTGTATAGATCCTTTAAAATGATAATTATCTCATTTCTCGAATTTTAGCTTAAACACACTAATTTTATTCCCATTAATTTCTTGTACTATTATGCATCTTCTAGGCTTTGCCTCAATTCAAAACCATGCACTTAAGCCCAAGTAGGTATGGGGAAAAATTGGACCACAACACCCCCCCTCACTTTATCACTCTCTTAGAACTTATACCGATGGCAAATGCTTTACTCACCCAAGAGAACGGGCCACTCCGATCAATCAAAGTTGTTTGTGAATTTCTAAGTGCTCTTTCATTTGAGTATGACAATTAGACCACCACTTGATGTGGTTGTCCTCTTTAGGGGAGCAATGGTCTCCCCTTGACTATCCTAAACAACGATGATCGCCTCATTAAATGCACCGACAACGGGTGAGATGGATCGTAATTCTACTCAAATCCTTCTTGGCTTGCAAAAGGATAAGGAAAAGAAAAATAAAAGGCATTGCATCAAAACATGAGATGCTCTCTTGCTATGTTACTTCATTTCTGAAAGGACCCCAACACAATGGGGGTGGCAAGGGAGGGAATGAGCACGAAATTGTCATTGGTGACCGAAATTACATTTAATTTTTTTTTGAGCAAGAAAACTAAGATGCATTAATAGGAAGAGTTTTTAGTACAAACCATACTAGCATCAACATATAACAAATCCAAAAGAGCAGATGGAGGATTGTTAACCCAGTTGCTAAGAGGGTACCCGATACGTTGAGCTTTAGCGAGCCAGTCAGCTACTTTGTTTGTATCTCGATTACAGTAGGCTAAAGTGATACCTGAAGAGTCTTTTAGCTTGTGCTTGGCCCGGTCCACTAAAGGCTGAATCTCCCAATTTAGGGTATCTGAAGATAAAATCGCAGCCACTAGTGTACTACAGTCAGAATGTATGATTATCTCTCGTTACTGGTCTTTTCGGGGCAATCTTTGATGAGACGAAGTCTAGGGTTTCAACCAATGCTTGTGCCTCTGCTAGTTCAGCTGATTTCGCCTCGATAGATCTAGTAAACCCATTAATGATCTTTCCAAAAGTGTCCTTGCAAACACAAGCCACAGCTGCAGAAGAGGGGGGTTGCTGCTGTAAGTTTGAAGCGCTGCCATCTTCGTCAAAGCCCAGATCTGTGCGCGTAAGTTTTTCGCTCCTTGCTGCAGTATCTGATCTGTGCGCGTAATTGATATCCTTGATTTTTATACAACTAAATTCGTCATTTAAAAATGTATATAATGTGAAATATGTTATGAATTGAATATATTAAGATAAACTTGTAGTGGGAATCTATATCACAAACCCTATTGAATATCTAATAAAATTCTGTCATACCAATCACCGTATTATTTTCATAAATGATTATATATATATATATATATGTACATATATATCACCGTTCATTATGAAATTATCCAGGCGAATATAGTGCGAACATATATTGTCAAAAAGAAAAAAAGAAGTCAAAAGGAGGGAGGAGCTTCCAAAAGGAGCGGTACGAAAATCATGGTGCCACGTCACTTTATCAAATCCACGTCAGCATCTGACCAGCCACTGCCCCAAATTCTCGAACCCTAGAAAAGAAAAAATAAAGCAGCAGCTTTTTTGGGCCACTTTTTTCGAGTTGGAGTGGTGCGTTCTCTGTGTGTGTAGATTCTTCTTCTTCTTCTTCAACCTGCCGATCGTTCCAACCCTTAGACAAGCCGTCGAGCAGTGAGGGGGCGAGGCGCGATTCCGATTCGAATCCGGACAATCCGGATTCGCCGCCATTGATTCCGATCGCGACCTCGTCTCTCCTTCCCGCATTGCGATCATATTTTTCATGAAGCTGCCTCTCCTGCGAAGATGGTTAGCATTCGCCATCCGATGCGCCTTCCTTTTTGGCTTGTGTCTAGCTCCGATCGGTCGGCTCCTAGGGGTCTCGTCGTTCGGTCGGTGTCCTTGTTGAGTTGGCGATGGTTGATGGCTTCAGTCGAATTCATTGGAGTGGGAGTTTGATTGGTCGAGGCTGTCGTCTAGGTTTTTGTGCGAAAGATTCGATCTTTGCGGGATTCGGGGTTGCTCCGGATTGGGGGTTTGCTTTTGTTTGCCGGTTGTTGTCGGCTGCTTCATTGTGATTATTAGATTAGGCACTTTTTAAGCTACTAGATCAGAGTCCATTTGATTTTGATTTGATGATGTTGCTGCGATGATTTTTGGTGGGTGTCTGATTGCTTTGAAATTGGTTTTGTGCGTAGAGCGGCCGGATAGGAGGAGGAAGGGAGAGGTCGCGGAGGCTTGAGGATAGGAACTCCTCGGGGCAGAGCAGTGCGCCTCCGTCTAGACATCTGTGGGTCGGGAATTTGTCTCACTCCATTTCAGAAGGCGATCTCGTCCGTCCGTTTCTGCAGTTCGGAGAGCTTGACAGTGTTGCTTTTCAACCAGGACGTAGCTATGCTTTCATTAACTTCAAAACTGATGAGGGAGCAATTGCTGCCCTGGATGCACTCCGAGGCTCTCCTCTTGCTGGCAATCCACTTAGAATTGAGTTTGCAAAGGTGGTTAGTCTTGTGCCCAACCTCTGTCACTCTTTAAACTTCAAGCGCCTTGTTGTGTATCATATTTATGACTGTATATTTAAGTATTTGTTTTCAATCAATCAAATGGTTCCATTGCCTATTGACCATTAAGTGTCTCATTTTCTTTCACAAATCCATATCAAGAATCTATCCCAACAATATCTTCACAACCATACAGCATCTCTAAAATCTAACATGTCCACCTAATCCACATATTGCGTATCTCGAGGTTTGCTCCATTACAAATCATGAAAAGAAAGTGTTGCATTTTTCAAAGTACACTTGATTACAGGTCAAAAAATTGTTAATGATCTCCATTCCATCACTCAGTTACAGGAGAAAGGGGAAATTTGATCGGATGCACAGTGCATAGATGTTAACTCACAACAATGAAATTTTGGTTGTTCTTGCTTAGAGGTGGAATGAAAACTGCAGCACAACATGCTAAATATGTGCTTTTACCTTCATTAAAGTTATCAATGTCAGCACAACATGCATATAGCTCCAATTAGAAGGCCAGGAAGAATCTTGCGAAGAAATATGAGAAGCACTGCATTAATTAGTTAAAATTTTGTCAAGCTATGACTTTAACCCATATTGGCCTAAAGATAATGAGACATTCCGCAAAATGTAAGGAGAATCACCTTGGGAAGTATTTGAGGCAAAAGCTTGTCATCCCATGTTCGCACATGGTATAGTGTTATGATTATCTTTTGTTCTCAATCAAAGGTTAACCATCTGTGATCTGCTTGTACATGCACCCATTTTTCATTCAAAAAGAACCTCACTTGAACTGCTACTTATACATTCGTGGTACGTTAACTGATAATGTCCTGTCGGGATTTTCTTCTTCTTCTTTTTTTTTTTTTTTTTTTTTTTGGGGGGGAGACAATTGAACCATTACTATAGAAATATGAGTGTACAGCAGGGTTTGCACTAGATACAGACGCAAAAAAGGATTTGCAGCAAGTGCAGAAAGCTCCAGTTAACATAAACAAGGGAGGAATCAAAACCAATCCTAACTGAAACCCAATCTGCTCCAGCATTGAGGATAATGAACTTCGCTGCATCAGCTCGTGGTTCTTGTCCTTCATAAACTCTACCATCTGTTTGTGGCCAGCTATATGGCATAATGATCAGTAGTAAAGGCTTACTA
Organism: Eucalyptus decipiens; assembly: GCA_014182575.1. NCBI lineage: Eukaryota > Viridiplantae > Streptophyta > Magnoliopsida > Myrtales > Myrtaceae > Eucalyptus > Eucalyptus decipiens. The sequence continues at coordinate 39,554,472 of CM024619.1, forward strand.
GTTCTTTTATCAAGTTTTAAACTCTTGACCTTCTCCATAATCCATCAGACTCAAAAATGACCCAGCCTACACTACAACAATGACAAACAACAAAACAATAAATTAAGCCTTATTTCACTAATTGGGATTGGCACTGTGAATGCTTTTACGACACTGTGTTGAAATTTATATAAAGTTTTCTGTAACATTGGTGAGACATAAAGTTTAACTGTTATTTAAATTGAAGGCCAACAATATGAGCCCAAATTGAATGAAAGGATCATCCACTCAATCACTACTTTTCTTGCATAAGCAACAATGTAAACAATCGGATTGGACATTAGATCGGGGGTTTATGGAACAAAATAACTGCTTTCTTTTATCAACTTTCACTTCGTTTTGAGGAAAAGGACCTTAAAGAATGTAGAAGAAAATTGGGAGACACACTTTGAAGGAACATGGTGGGGAAAAAAAATCAAGTGTTCAGTCAGAATCCAGATAGCAACCAAAGCAAAATGAAAAGAGACAAAGGGAGCTGTAGTAAGTAGTGTATAAGCTGGGTAATCCTATTGAAGTAATATCAAATGTCACAGATGCAGGTCAGAGACAAAAATATGGATCCAGCATACATTTAGCAGTTCAAGTTGTAAACTTTCAGTAAAGCACCAAGGTTGACTGTGAAAGAATTATCCACTTAAGGATATTCCTGTGATCAAGTAATCTGGATTTCTTGAGCATCTGTTGATGGTGCCATCATCATATATAACTACCAATCATGTCACTCACTCAAGTTCTTAACGCCAAAACTCAGTGAGTTTATCGCTTTGCAAATGAACCATAAGCAGCTCCATAACAATAAAAAGCACCAAAATTCCAAGCATGCAAGAGAGATTCCGATATCCAAAATAATTGTAGCCAACCAGCATCCGATTTAATAAACCCACACTACCTCTCCAATATTTTCTTCCAATTAGTTGCAAGTGTGCTCCAGTCCTAGTGGCGCATTAAGGTGGCTCAATGTTATCACTGATTGACATAAGTGATAAAAATGGAGTTTTTTTCTGGTCCATTGAACTTAGTCTTCATACGGTAGGCAACTTGAGCTATATTTGAGTTTATGAATTCATTATTCAGCTGGAAGAGAAAGTCCTAGAAATCTTGAGATATACTATATGCTGTTACAGTTCCTACATAAAAAAATTATGCTGCCACTGATGATTACTTAGTTAACTTATGAAATTTTTACCAGTCACCGAATATATGCAGTGCAGAATAAAATACAATGCAAAAGTTTTGCAAGCGCACATTTCATACTTTCTCTTCATGAATTGGACCATTGCAATTTGTGACAATTTAGTTACCTCATTTGTTAATCATGACTTGAAATTCTGTAGCCAATTGTGAAAACAAAGTGAGTTTGCTATGTTCAAATCTTTTTCAGACTATAATCTGGATTCTCATGAGCAGTCCTAGTTAAATGCTCTTTCCTTGTTATTGAAACATGTTAGCATATTAGTTATTTAAAAAACTTTAAGCTCTTATACATAGATATAATTTCTTTACACTCTCTTCACATGTAAGCCAAACTCTAATGTCATACGCTAGATATTAACATGACTACTGTAACATAACTTTAAGGATACAATATTTTTTAGACAAACTTTGACAGTAAAATCCAGGAATAGAAAGTCAGAATATGCATGTTTGTATGTATATGTATATGTATATGTATGTCAGGATTTGGAGTCATTACTATGTTCATATTTGCAAAAGTTTAAAGTTACGTTGTAGTGCATATTTTTTTGACAAGCCAGAACACCTATCATGTGCATTTAGTATATCTGCATTCACAAAATGTATGCAAAAAGATAAGAGAATAACGGGCACTGATCAGAGTTGCCATCCAAATGCTTTATTGTGTTTGGGGTTGAAGTGGCATAGTCATTAATTGAATGTTAACTTGCATTGTAACGAAGATAAAAAGGTGCATGAAGCAGCTTATCAAACAATAAAAAGTTCCATTTGTGTGAAAAGGAGGCATTTAGCTAAACTATATAAGGATTAATCGCTTAAACTTCTAGATGATTGCCCAACTTCTAAATGAGCCAGTAAATGAACTTCCACTGTATAAAAGACTTGGACTTCTAAGAAGTTTAAATAGAGGTTTTCAGGTGTTCCAGGAGGACCATGACACTCGTCCACCAAACCAAAGATGGAGCACAGAATGCTATGCATTTCACAGGCTTCTGCTGAAAAAATGTCATCCACCCAAAATGTTGTTTCTCCGTGATATGTTGAGCCGATGGATGGGTGGATGTGGTTCTCCAGGAGGACCCAAAAACTTATTATGCTTGGGAGCCTCAACTACCTAACTGTTTGCTCCTAAACTGAAAGTGATATAAAACTGAATGCTTGGAGTCGTATTTTTCAATATTTTTTGCATCTCATCAGCCAAAGGGAATCAGGTTACTTGTGAAGAACTAGTAAAAACATTCTTAGCAAAACATCTATTATATGGACCGTTTTAGTTTCTTATAGTTGCTCACGAGATAAAGTATGCTATTTTCAACATTAAGTTTAACAGTCTCTACATGTGTGCAAGGGCGTCTTACATGTGTTAAGATGGAGTGATGAAGGAGATAGCACTTGGTTGTGATTCTAGATTACAGCTGCCTTATCGATTGTGTATCACTTTTTGAGGGATCACAACACATTAGCATCGTTCGTGGCCTAGTCTCAGCTTATGTAGTCGGATGGCTTAATCCCGTCTGGACGCAACAGTTGGTTTAAGTTATGCCTTTCTACGTTGATTATAGATGCCTCTATGTTAATGGTTTAGTGTCACTGATTTTGACATCTGTCGATTGCTTACTCTTTTAAACTAAGCTTTTCCAAGGGGATCCTGCTTTGACCCTTTGTTTTGAGTGTAATACAAGATGAGTATTATCTTTTTGACTCCACTTTTGGTGCTAGAGGGAAGGCGTGCTGGATTTATCCTTCCAATTTCGACATTCTGATGTAATGAGATGCTGGTTGTTATTAGTTTAGTCACAGTTTTTATATCTTATAGCAATGTACTGTGGGGATTGTGCTTTAGCTGGATTGAAGCAACTGCTTTTCTAATTAGTGAGTCCTAGATAGAAATGGTTCATTTGTGGTGAGGAAACTTCTGACTTCCAACTCTTTTGAGCTTCACTATGATAGTCTCTTTAACTTTAAAAAATGACGACAACAACCAACCATCAGCTACCCAAGCCTCTTCTTTTAGTGGAAATGGCAACATTTGTGTCCCATTGTTTATCAGGTCCCCTGTTAAATTCATATGGCCGAGACTGTACTCTGCCTATGTGCATGTGTTGTTATCATCAGCCAGAACTAAAGTATGCGTACTTCATATGCTATTTATGTGTGGACAAGGCAAACTTTTTTTCCAATATTGATTATGAACGTTACACACTGGACAGAAATTTTTAAATGTTTGCTGGAGAAAAAGAAGGTAGAACAGTGTTTGTTGAACTACTGCTGCATTAATTTAGTAGACTCATGCACTTCCTTCCAATATTTGAATGGTTATGAATTGGAACTACAATTGCATTTTGAAAGCAAAAGCAGCGACGGAAGAGAATCGTCAAGAAGGGCCCTGGGCTTGCCTTTTTCTCTTTTGACAAAACCATATGGGACATTGTTTTACATGTTGAAACTATCTTAAACAACTGTCCGAGATCTCTAATAAGATAAGGATAGATGGCGCAGTTCACCAACAAAATTGATTTAACGAATTGAAGCTTTTTTTTCTCTGAATGATTCAGCTGAACTTTTTTGTTTGTCTGGCAGTCTTATTTCCAAAACCTAGGGTCTTATTTATTAGTTGACCATGATGACATTGCTGAATGTGTTTAAGTTCATAAGTTTTTCTTCTTAAGTCACCGGGTGCTCTTCCCCTGTTCTTGAACAAAGATGTGTTTCCTGTTCTCTCTGTTGGTGGTCCATGGAAAAATTATCCAGTTGTGATCAGGATATATCATAACAAACTTGTTAGTGATTATTTAAGACAATGCCTTTTGGGTTTATTCATCGAGGATGTCATAGCAAGACATCTGGAGAGGCCCCATATTAAACGACCGAAAGCAAGATATCTTGCTTAAGTGCGCTGCTGAACTTATGACATGAAAAGGTCGAATTACTCGCAATCTCAAAGCTGTTTTTCTATGGGAAAAGTCGGTGTCTTTGCTGTAGTTTTTGTTAATGATCCTCTCTGTTGCTTGTTGCCCGAAGAATTTAAGCTATCAATTTCAGGGGATGCATTTTGGAAGTGTCACTTTCCTCTAACGCGGGTGTTCTAAAGAATCTGTATCAGTCTTCAGATGACACAGTGATTAATGAGCTGCAATCTTCTAGGTTGATATTCATTTCTGTGCAGAAGTAGTCTTATAAGATTATTGTTAAAAACCTTTGAGGAATATCCGTCCCCTGTTCCACTGCTTGTGCTATAGAAGTCAGGGGTTTGTAACAATTAAGGTTGGGTTACACATATGACCCACAAGTTGATTGTAGGCCTACCACAGAGTTGTGTTGCTTACTTAGTAGACATGCATATGCACCAAAAGAGAATCCTTATTCCTAGGGTAGTGTCCCTATCCCTGATGAATACTTTATCATGTATGGAAACTATATCAAATTACCTTAGATATATGTCCCTAGTGAAGGACACGATACTGGATAGGATGCACTGACATGGAGGCTATGCTGGAAAAACCTTTGTGCTATTAATGTTCTACTACTGTGGACATATGGTCTATTCACTTTTAGCAGGAGAAGAACCAGAGACCACACTGTTTATCTGGCAACATGTCTGAGTTTGTAATATTAGTTCATGTCCTCCTGCCAAAAAAAAAAAAAATAGAGCCATCTCAATTTTTTTTTTCAAGGTTATTTTTTTGTTAAAATCCGGTCAGACACTCTCCTGGCGAGTAAGATGTCTGTCAAATTTGAAGTTTCCCGATAACTCACATTGTGGTTAGCATTATCATGCAATACTTAATATTGCTAACTGTACTGTCTACAGAAATAGTCTCACCTTCAGTGTCATGCAAAGATTCTTAAGCAATTCCTTAGTGTTCCCCTTTGGAAACTTGTAGAGGCTTTTGGCATTCTTTCCTCTGGAAAAGACTGATGAGACTTTCTCCATTTGATGCAAGTAGATGAAAAGGAACGAATGTTCCTTCTGATTAAACATGCTTCCTTATTTCTTCTTTTGAACAGTTTTTTCTCGATTGACGCCTTGCAAAACTCCATACTGATGTACTGGCTAAAGATGAGAAAGGTAGAACTAATATCTCGTTTGATAGTTTTTCCCCCCTTATTTGATGCTTTTCTCGCCTGGTCAATAGAAGATCTACTTATCCAAGCTAGTTTCTTTCAGTTATTCAAGGTAGTTAAAGAGAGCAATTGCTTCTTCAGAAAGTCTGGTGACATGTGTCTTGATTGTATTTGTTCCTTTATTGGCTCTCTCATTCAGTTTCAAGGTTTTCATTTGCTATCTTAACACAATAATCTGTTTTACGATGAATGTCTCATGTTTAATTTTTGATTTTATGTTTTAGTGGTGAAGAATTATGTTTAATTTCCTTCTGACTTGACATCATTTTCTTATCTCAGGATAAGTCCTCTGTCTCGTCACACAATGAAGAGTATTATGAACATCATAGTGAACAACGCCCTTCGTCAAGGGAATCTCTCTTGCATAAGGACTCTAGGGTCCGCCGTGCTAGTCCTGATCCATTTCATCTGGATAGACCCAAGATGAATGATAAAGCTGCAGAACCTAGCGAGGTTTTATGGATAGGATTTCCAGCTTCGTTGAAGGTGGATGAAACAATATTAAGAAAAGCCTTCTTGCCATTTGGTGAGATTGAGAAGATCACCACATTTCCAGGGCGCACTTATGCCTTTGTTCGGTTTATAAATTTAATATCTGCTTGCAGGGCAAAAGAAACTCTCCAAGGAAATTTATTCGGAAATCCTCGTGTGCATATATGTTTTGCAAAGAATGAATCAGGCTTGTCCAGTGGTGGAAGGAGCTCAATAACCGGTCCTCTCTCTCCCCGTTACCAATCCAATGGTCGCCATGGATCTATGGAGAGCTTTTGGCATGATAGGGACAACACTAGCTTAACTGGAAATCCTAGTGTCAGGTCTCCTCATACTTTCACAGACTTGGATTCTGAAGGTCATGATGGTTATGAATTCAGTAGAAAGGGTAATTTGAGGAGGAGTGGTTTTAGTTCCTTGGAGCACAGAAGATTTGGAGAAGAGGAGTCTGAATCGAGGCCATCACATAGTGTGTATGAATTCCATGGCAGTCCAAAGAGAGATTGGAATGCTCACCTGCCATATACTACTCAAGGATTTTCTCAAACAGGTGCATTTTATGAAGATCAATGGGACATACCGGAGGAAGTCAACATCCTTCATGGGCCAAAGAGACTGAAGGGTGATGCTTATCCTCCTGACAATGAGCTACCAGAGTTTCAACTCTCTGATTTAAGACGTGAGAATCAAGTCTTTTCTCATGTATTATCTGACTCTGTTCGATCTGATCCCTATGGCATTGAGTATGAGCAAATGGTTGGGAGCGACCATCCAAGAGCCTCTTACGAAAATATCCAGATAGGTTCTGGTTCACTGCCAACAGCTAATGTTGAGAGGAAAAGAATTACTCCAGAGATTAAACAGTCTTCAACAAAAGAGTGGAAATGGGAAGGCACCATAGCAAAGGGAGGATCTCCTGTATGTCGTGCTCGATGCTTTCCTGTGGGAAAAGTGCTTGACATCTTGCTGTAAGTGTATTAATCTGTATTAGTGTCGTTCTGATTTAACTGGGTAATGCTGTGGTTTTTTTCAGCTGCCCATGCAGCTTACTCCGGCACTGCCTGATGTTTGCAATTTGGATCCCACTTTAGTAGAATGATGGCTTGAGATTGGCAACCATAACATGGCATGCATATTATTATGGATTAATACCACGAAAACTCCAAACTGGTACACTTATAACCAATTTACCCCCATTAGTTTTCATTAAATGTTACTGTCAAATTGTTGAGTTGGGTGACACGTAGCAATTGACAGGTGTACTAGTTTGGGGCTTTATTCTCTGTTTGTCACAAGTATATCAGTTTATAGTTTTTTGTGGTATTAATCTAATTTAATGAAAATTAATGGAGGGTAAATTTGTCATAAATATATCAAGTGGTCAAAAAGTTAGTTTTGGTAAAATTTGTAAGTATACCAGTTTTGGGTTTTATGTTGTCAAAAAATTAATTTAGGATAAATTTGTCATGGGTGTACTAGCTTAAGGTTTTTTGTGGTATTAACCCTATTATTATTGGGTCTTGAAGTCTATGTTTTCAATAATGTTTGGCATCTAGTTGCCTCTTAAATTCAACTCCACTTATTATTTGAGAATTTGTGGTCCCTACTAATTTTCTGCTTACAAAGCTTTTAAACTCAACTTTCTCTATCTTTTCTAAATTATATGATCTATTTTTGTGAAGCAAATTCATTTAAAAATGAAGGTGTCAAATTTAGATATTTTGTTCAATGAATAAAAGGGAAACTTTCCAAAGTTATCTCACTGATCAAAAATGCATTCTGCCTTTTGTGAAATGTGGATAAGCAAATTATTTCGGAGTTAAAAAAGTATAGTCAGCCAGTTATGTTTTCCTAGATAAGGAGCTCATACATTGTCTTTCTCAGTCAATGATGTCTACTTTGTAAAATTTTTACACTGCTAAGCAACGGACCCCCTGACATATTTTGGGGTTCTTGCGCCCATGCCCTTTAACCCAAATTTACCCTAATAGTGCTCTAAAGGATTTGCTGTCAATTTTCTGTTATGTGTTCTCACTGCATCTCGAATCTTAATTGATATTCTTGTAATGCAGGCCTAAATTCTTGGATTGCACAGCTAGGACTGGTCTTGAGATGCTGGCCAAGCATTATTATCAAGCATCCGCTACTTGGGTTGTCTTTTTTGTCCCTGGAACTGATGCTGATATTGGGTTCTATAATGAGTTTATGCATTATCTGGAGGAGAAGCAGCGAGCAGCTGTCGCTAAGTTAGATGAAAGAAATACTTTGTTTCTTGTGCCTCCATCTGATTTCTCTGAAAAGGTACTAAAAGTACCTGGAAAATTAAGCATTTCTGGTGTTATACTGAGATTAGAGCAACCTAGTTCCAAATTTGGCGCTGTTTACCACCCAGATGAGCTCAAAGACCCAAAGTTAGTGCCCTTTCGTAGGGATTCTTTATATCCAAAGCCATCAACACCTTCAGGGACACAATTTCTAGAAACAGGTAAACTGGGGCCCAGGAATCGATATCTTGCCGTTGATGCAGCTCCTAGTGTTCCATCTGTTCCATTTTCAACATCATTGAATGCTGGAACTAGTAAATATGACACTCACAGTGAGGACACGGATGAATATCTGCCCCAGCAACAAAATCTTCCGCAATCAAACTTGCACTATCTGGCAACCTCTTCAAGCACAAGAAGTGCACAATTGCAACTTCCAAGCAGCGCAGTTGATTCTATACCAAGGATGGTGCAATTGAGTGCAAACTCTGGACTTCCTTTATCTGGAAATAACAATATGCCTGTCCGGGAAAGGGAAACCCTGGTTCAATCATCAACACCTCTTCCTAGCCTACAACCAGAACAACTCTCTCAATTGGCATCTCTTCTTGGACAACAGAGGCAATCTGGAAGTGTTCCAAACATTTCTGGAGGAAAATCAGATGGTTATGGTTCACAGGATGTAATGACAACTTCTTCTGAGCTTCCGGTGTCTCATTTTGGTGAAATCCAGCCTTTTCACCATCAGCAGCATCCGCAGCATCTATTAAACCTATCTGCTGCCTCGAAAGAAGTTCATGCTGGAGCTCAGGGGAGTCAACAGGTGTCTAGTACTGGCTCGCTAGAAGCTGAAGCAGATCCCCAGAAACGTCTCCAAGCAACGCTGCAGCTTGCAGCTGCTCTTCTTCAGCAGATCCAACAAGGCAACAAGGGTTCTTAGATAGGCAAACACATAACTAGGTGGCTTAAATGCTGTTCAGCTAAGGACATGGAAGGGGTGATGAAACGGTATGCGTGGCAATAACGCAGTATATATTGTCACCAAGTATAGGTTTCCCCTGGATAATTGTCAATCTGCTCTCTTTTTTGCTTGACTGACATGATGCTGGTTTAGTAAGTTATAAGTCTGTTCATTTTGGTCCTTTAAGCTCTCAATTCATCTGGTCAAATCTCGTTAGTCCTTCCTTTGATTGGTCATCATAGTTAAACTCAATTTCACCAGGTCTGTTTCTATGGGTGAAGAGATAAAGTCTGCATTCTGCAGTCTTAGAGTCTCGATGCCTTGGATTAATATAAATCTATAAGAAATGATGCACAAATCAAATAAGCTACATGCGTGTTTCCCCTTTTGTTCTGCTGAAAAGCTTGGCAGAGTTTAAACAATGGCTTTTGATGGTTGCGAGTACTGCTCATCATGCAGAAAAGTCATCACACTGCAACCAGAAAATGAACCCTTATTGACAAAAAAAATTTTGTGATATTTGGACAATACAATACATATGATACAAGCTTTTAATCTCATACGGAAGAACCTTCTAAAAGCTCGGGCTCTAAAGTGTAGTCCTGTACACTCTGCTAAAATGAACAAATGAAATGACAGATTTCCAAAAAATTGACACCCGGGGTGGTATAATATCTACACATAGAAGTAGCTCGATGAATCTGCAGCATTTGCCGTGTCTCTGCAGAGAATTGATCGAGCTTCAGTCACAGAGCGAGGGGGCTCAAGATCCTTTTCTTGAAGGGCATTTCCTAGTAATCGCTGCATTTGAGAAGCGAATGTATCATCCAATATCTGCAGTGTAGAAAGAAAAGTAAGAAGAACATCGTAAGAATGTCGAAATGTCGAATAGCCCTTTCTTTAGAACACAGACGGAGAACGTCAGAGACATTTGATATGTACTAGACATTTGTTTGAGCAATTACACATAGAAATTAAGAAAAAGTCAAAGTTTTGTACTCAATGAAAATTTTCCAGCAGTTTGGCAATGGCATACAAAGATGGGATCTGAAAATAGATAAAGGCACGTACCACAAGAGCATAATAAGATCCGTTATACCATACTCGGTTTTCTTTCCTGCCCTCGAGAAACTTCAAAACAATCTGGCATGGCAGCACCATAATATAGAAGAATAAATACAGCTCGCATCTGATTTATCATAAAATTGTTCAAAACATTAATATCGAGTATAAATGTGCTAACCTGCCCCATCCTGTCCCATAGCCCACGACATGTTGCGACAAATATTTGACTCGAGAAGACCTCATGTAAGTTCGTTATCGAGTCAATGAGTTGCAAACTCAGCATCTGCATTCTTTCACGGATCTCAACCTCTCCATCTTCTTCCTTTGTTTCTTCTAGAATCCTTTTCAACCGTGTACTCCGGTTTTCTTGCATCTATACAAAAGCATTAGTTTAGTATCTAAATGGAGCTTAAAGATTCTCAAATCAATTGTAGCCCTTCTCAAATTTTTGTCCTTCAGGATTTTACTTGTAATTAAACACGCAAGTAGAAAAGCTTGGAGCAGTGAACTTAGTGGAACCAAAAAAATAGCTTCATCAAATTTATCTAGGCCAAGTCAAAGTTGATAGATATGAGAGTTTCTTGGACGACTTGACATGTATCTCCTCAACTACTTCCATCTTCAAGGAAAGTAAGAGCCACTTACATTGCTGACAAGCTTTCCAACTGTTGCTTGCAAGTAGTTCTTGTATTTTGTTCTCAGTAGAACTGTGATTCCATTCATTTGTTCTCCAAACAGTGACTTCTTATCTCCAGTCACTGGTAAATAGGATGCCCAACACTTCAACATGTCCTCCACTCTACAGTGTAGAACATCTAGAATTCTCTTTATGGTGTTCAGGAATATCCCCAACTGAAAAAAGAACCACATTCCAATCTCTCAGCCCAGTAGTGGAGGTAATCCCTTCTATCAGAAAAACTTGATTTAACTGTAACTACTATGTATATCTTGTATACTTTTAGAAGTACTTGCCTGGCTGGGAACAGAATATACTGCTGTTGACTGTCGTCTTGTCAGCTTCTGAACTTGCATATTCAACCTCTTGGGGATGCTGTCTTTTAACAGAGTCAAGATGTCATTATATTGCTTCTCCAGTGCTTTTATAATTGCCCGTTCCACATCTGCCACAGCCTTTAATGAAGTCAAAGAAACATCAGTTAATACGATTGTCACAAGGTAGCACGCAAGTTGTTATTGCATTTTCATTTGGCTGAAATTTGCATTCGTATCTGAGACTTGCTCTCTAGGACAGAAAGAGTGCTTACATTTTCCAGAATGAGAGAGTACTGCGGCCAATGATTGATCACTACTTCATACTCAGTAAGAGCATTTTTCATCTTCTCATACATCTCCTCTGGAAAAGGCGAGGTGAAATGATTTGTTATTACTCCTGACCATGGAACCTGCAAATATGGATCAAATAAAATTTATTGAAATATAAGTTAACTTCTTTCAAACGACAACAAAAAACTTGGCTGGCTTAGAGAGATCTGCATATATGCTAATGCTAATTAAGCTGATACATCTTAAGAAAGATACCGTTTCTGCTTTACAGAGTTCCAGCAAGTTCAGTTGCATATCCTGTACCCACACTAAGATATAACCATGGAACAAGTTCCGCGAGTCAAGTCCATCCTGTGCCGGACTGCACCACAAACATGTCAAAAAAAAATTCCATCTTCTAATAGGGTATATGATTAGTTACTTCCACAGATTTCTAGATGCATTTGTGAGCTGTGCTCCTACTTTTTCCTCACTGCACAAATCTTTACTATGATAGAGCAAATTTTCTTTCACAAACCTGAGGTTCCATGACTCGAGATCCCTCTCGAAATCAGCAGTTGCCTTTAATAGTTCATTTACATATGGCAGTGGACTAGATGGAGGCCATGCAGCAAGAAAAGCACTAATCCTCCTATAAAGCTCGGTACTGTACACAGCAGCTGTGATGTTCGACAGGTCAACTGAACTGGAACAGAGCAATTATGTTAGAAACCCAACGACAAAAGCAGTATTTACACTTTCGGCAGGTGACCATCTGGACGATACTTTCCAGCTTACATTAATCTGAATTTATGATCTCAAGCACACCCTGCATCCCACAAAACTTTGTATCGATCGATACCCCGTAAGTTCATAACCAAAAAAATCAAAATGACAGTGAAAAATATCAATTATTCTGTCTGCTTCTTCATTCCTGTCTAGTGCCTTCCTTTTCACTGATTATATCCAAACTATAGATCACATCTACTCTCAGTGGTAATTTTCTGAGGTGAGTTCACAAAACTTTTTAGTACCTTGGAAGTACATGCTGGTTGTGGATCTTGATATCTGCTTGTATCTCCTTACTTAAATTGATGCACAAATTCTTCATCTTTAGATATGATGTCGATATGGTAACTTGATCAACTAGAAAAGTGTCAGAGTTGCTTGACACAAATTCGTCTGTCTCCAACATATGCTTCCGACACCTCTTCTTTGCAGCAGTCTGTAAGAGGTCGAATCAAAATGAAGCCATGATAATGCATATTTGTCAGCAGATCCAACAAATTGATGACATCTAAATAGAAAGTTTATCTCGAATACAACGACCTATACCCTGGTCCCTTGTATTAGGCCATAAACATCCTAATAAGTGAAACTTCCCTTGTGTGATTTAAAACCCAAGGTTTTCTGTCAAAACATAGTAAGGAGCTGAATCCTCTACTTCATAATGTGTGACTGTAGTTGTTGGTCATATCATTGAGTCTAATGATCTAGTACTCTAGATTTTCGACCTCATATAATGAAACGCTATTTACCTGCAAATAGTTCCTCAGCATATTCTGTGCATCTTGAGCTAGAATATCATGAAGGAGGGTAAAGACTTGGACTGCAGGAGCAAGAGCTGGTGCAGCGGAATCTTGCATTGGACCAAGCAAATCTACCAAACCGGTGGTTGAATTTTCATCCAGCGATTTGTAGTTCTCAAAAACACTTGCAAGTAGACCCTCGATTTGTGTTTCACAATCCATGAGAATACCTTTCTGCGGTACAGGTGAAAGATGCAACATATAAGGCTTTCTCGGAGTGCTCTCCCAAATAATGTTTTGTAAGATAGACTTGACCCTAATGATCAGCCTAAACAGATCAAGTAGTGAGTAGGAAGTTTAAATCTGCTAAAGAAACTCACCTCCTGCCTTGTCAGGTTCTTCTCAACCTTCGCCTTTGTAATGGGTACAAGTAATTCATTCACAAGCTCTAAACAGCCCTTTGTCGGAGTTGCCACATTCATGACTTGTGAAAGATATCTGATAGAAAACTCGGAGTAAGTGGAGAGAAATTAGCATAAGGAGAAAGTAGAAAGCAAAATACAGATCAAAATATTGCTTTGAAGTGGACTCAATTGTTACCTCAACTTAGTATACGAATCTGACACTTCATAATAATTTGCAAATTCAGCCAACAACCATTTCCACGGCCCATTAATTCGCAAGTTCCCAGAATGAAAGTGTTGTGCCCGCATAGCAGCATCGAGCACTAAATCGTAAGCTAAAGTTTCCACAACAGGTCCGCTCTGGAATTTGGAAACATTTACTTAAACAGTTGCATCCACAGTTTATCAGCAAGAGTGCTTTTAGGGAACTTTGGTATTCAAATGCACAACAGTACCAATATATCATGAAAGAAGGGAGAAAGGGTATGAGTTCTCTTGTTATCTTCTTCAATTTTTTCTCCTTCCAAAATATCAAATTGATCTCAACCTTTCATTATAAATGCTCCTCTTTCCTTTTTTGTCTTCTCAACATGACCAAGTCTAAGTGCTTCCTATCAGAGAAGGGACATGCATAAATGCACACGAGTAAGTGATAGAAGAGAATCGAGAGATACTCTTCATTGCTCAAGTCCTGAGAAATCATAAAATTGGAAAGCATTTGCCTGAAGATATTCTTTGTCACTCAAGTCCAACTAGGTGTGCTGCTTCTTGCTCAAAGAAGGATATATGTAACAAAGTCTTCTATATCTTTCCTAGTGTTTTGTTAAATTGTAGTGAACATTCCATGCCAGCACACGGTTTAACTGGAAAAGAACAATTTGAACCCCCCATACAAAGAGTAAAATTTCGTTAAGCCCAAATAGGTGCACACTAAGTATGAACAACTATTACCGTGGCAATGTAAAAATTATAGTCGACTGTTATTACTGCAGATGCAGTAAGGAAATTTAGGCTTGTGGAGGACAATCAATTGGATATGTACCTGGCAATTACTTATGTTTTTCTATCAAAATGATCTTTCAAAGGTATTGTAATAGATGGAGTTGTCCCTTAACTATCAATTGATCTATGTAGATGTCTGGTGATTTACATATTCCAACCTATATCATACCTGGCTATGCCCTAAAGGGGGAGGAATCTTGTTTAAGGGCCATTAGGCATTGACTGTGCTAATCGTTCACTAATGCTCTTAGCAAGTCAGGTCTGCAAAAGTTACACGAATCGAACTCGAAATCGCTATGTTTATTTAAGGTTACTCATGTAAGTTGTCTGTTGTTAATTAACCCTTTTCCAACTTGAAAAAGAATCGAAATGAAAAAAGAATGATGAGAAAATTGAATCACGTTATGCTAAGAGATAACACAAACCTTTATATGGTGAGTCTCATCAGATGTACTGGTGATAGCCATGGAAAGTTGGATCTTCCCTACACATTCATGATCATCATGGTATATCGGCCACCATCGTAGTTTATCACTCTGCAAAATTTATAATTAAAGTCGCGTAGTGGAAGCAAAGAATAGCGCATGATATTGAGACAAAGATAAAATATGCATACAGGATTGTCAGTCAAGGATGAAATTGGAATCGTAGCCCGACCAAGGACTGATTTTTTCGTATCTTGCACTTCCACCAAAAGAGCATCGCCTTGACTCTCTGGGAAGCTGAAACAAGCCAAAGACTGCATCTATAAATAAATAATCATACTACTACCTTGGCCATTGTCAATAAAATTAATGTACCCATTACCACAATTTCCACTGTGTTATAGACATATGAGTTTCGGCGCTCCTAGAATTCACAACTTAAAATGATAAAAGCAACCACTTACAAGACATGGTAATCTCCACATCCAGGGTGCAAGCAAATTCCAGAATCAGTTTCAGCTTGAGGATCATCTGAAGAACTCTTGAGTTGGAACAAGCAAGAAAGGGGCTCTGCAAAGATGAAAAAAAATCATTTACACATCATCAGAAACTCATGAATTAAGTTCCTGACATCATGATTAATTACTGCTGTGGCAAACTCAAACTACCATTTATTGCTCAAATCTCACTTACGCTTCTTTGTTGCATAACGAAATTCTGCTGTTCAGATTGATGCAAAAGTTAGAATTTAATGAGAAATGAAGCCCATAGAAGTTGTTTATTGTATTTCTGCAAATCATCCTACATATGCTGAAGCTCATTATTTTAGTCTTATGTGTATGCGGACATTAATTATACGACAAGTTTTGAATCACAGCATGCTGTTTAAAAACAAAAACCAACATGTGTTGAAATTCTCATTATACGATAACGAACCTTCTGGTGTGACTGTAAATGAGGCTAGTTTAAGAGAATTCATGCCGGTTTTGACAAGCGAGGAAACGTGTCTGACGTACTCTGCTCCTGCTTGCAGATACATAGCACTTCGCTGTGAATATGTGCTCTTAAGCTTCCTCCTCGAGACAATTCGAAGTCTTCTAACTGACACATCAAACAAATGCACGCTTCAGTCTCACACGCATCTTTACATTGATTGATTGCTATAGATGATATTGAATTGAAGATGCCTATTTTTATTTATTTCTGGTCATCCACAAGGTCCAGGCATGTGGACAAAATTTTTCTCCAAACTTTGGTATTTGAAAATCAATTTAGAGAAGAGAAGGAACTGGAGTGACAATTTTTCAAACTTGATCTGCATTTGACAGGCATATATTTTTGAAGTTACTGTAATGGAAACATCAAACCAAACCTTCAACTCTTATCTTGCCGACAATCTTTTTTCCCTTCAAAGGGCAAGACTGCACATTCTTTGTACTCCTCCCTTCTCCTAATTTTACACCCCTTGGATGCAACAAGAACTTCTGTAGTCTGCATAATTAAAGGATGATGGACATGGGCCAGTTCAGACTTCAAAGTAGATTTTTAACTGAGATTACAGTGAATAGAGTAGTTACATAAATAAATAGCATCTGCGGAAAGCTAAAATTAAGCTACCCAAAGGCATTGCGGAGGACAAGGCATTCGTCCCGCAGAAATTCAGGTGCCTCTGTACAGCCCCTTGCCCATGCATATAGACATAAGCGAATACATGCATCATATGCCACGAGTGTTTGCCAAGCATATTGACCACTGCAATAAGAACAAGTACAATGACATTAGGAAACAGATAACATCTGACCTGCAGAAAGATAAAGCAGTATCAATTTAGCACAGTGCCGGGGACTGGTAGAAGCTGGTGTGTCATAGAAAAGGAATTAAAATAAGTTGATACTTTATATGAAGCAGACATTCTCTTAAACAAGTGGAAACCAGAAGAGCTCAAGATATAATCTCTACCATGAGAAGATGTGAACTGTGAATTGAGAATGGGAACCATACCTGGCACTGTAATGAGGTGAATGTTCAAGTGAGTTGGTCTGTTGGTGCGGTATCTGTACTTCCTTCTCATCGTGAATGGTATCTCTCACTCTGTGTTTTGTTATGAAATCTTTGTTAAGTGTGCAGTACACAAAAAGGTAGCAATACGATAAAATTCTTAAGTGTGCAGTACACAAAAAATCTTTGTTAAGTGTGCAGTACACAAAAAGGTAGCAATACGATAAAATTCTTAAGTGGACTTTACATCCAGAAAGTACCTTTCGCCGACCTCTTGAGGTATTTCACTCGTTCCCCAATCTGCTGTATCTTCAATAACCTCTGAGTTTTCAGAAAAACATGGTCCGTTACCAGTCTTGGCGATGTCTACCGATCCTCTGAAAGCTTCCTCATGTTCACTTTCAGCTCGAAAGCTCTTCTCTTCAGTCCCGTCATCCATTATAGGAGGAGCACTAGGAGTGCCCAAATCTGATACGCCACTTTCCACAACACTCACATGAGTCGGGTTTCTCTGCAATCAATTACAAATTGACAACAATCAGCCCAACGGCTATATCGTCGATATAAACATCAGATTAAGTGATTTGGAGGATCATCTTGCACCCACATTTCGTAGTAGAACTCGCTCTCGAAGCAAATGGCTGCTTGCAGGTGCAGATGTCAGACCACTCGGAGCACAGGTCCTCATTCCCAATCCCCCATCTGATGTATGCCTTCTACAAGTCCCAGGCACTTCAATTTTGAGATCCTCCATCACCGACCCTCTGTTCAAAGGTCGCCCCGTGCCAGATTTCGCTCTCGTGGGGGGCATATGACCAAACACTCGTTCTTCGTCGTATCGGCGGAGGACTGGCTTCGATGAATTGTCTTCCTCATCAGTGAAGGAGCAATCCATATCTTCCGGTACAGAAGCCACACTTTCCTCATCGCTTCCCCAATCATCGTCGTCGTCACTGCCTTTTCCCAGAGGGGGAGCTACGATGCTGTGAGGCGTGAGGAGACCCGAGTGGAATTTCAGCGGAGGTAAACTGTGGGTTGACATGTAACTGTTGCTGCTGAACCCCAGAGGAGATTTAGGAAATGGGTCTACTCCGGGGAGCTTCTCCGTCAAGGGAGAGCGAGCCGGCGCTTCTCCTGCATCTGATCCCTGCAAGCCATTGATCAAGAAAATGATATGCCGAGGCAATTGAAGGACAAAAACTGAACCTTTTCCGTTTGAGATGTCACTATAGTTTCTCCGTTACTGATCTTTTCCGATATTACTAAAAATAGGCAACAAAACAATTCATCTCGAAAGGCGAAACGCGAGATTAGCTGCGGATGAGCGAGAAAACGCTCTTGGCTGTCAAGATTCAAGAACAAGAACCTCGAGATCGGGCGTCGGATTTCACAGAATTTCCCTCAAATCCACTGATCATGGCAAGAACGCCGTGGGGGCGGAATCGAGAAAAAGCCGGAAGATCCGAAGCCCGGGAGCTTACCTGCTTCACCCAGCTGATTGCGCCCTCGTCCAGCCCCTCCGTGAACATCTCCGCGGACGGATAACACGCGTGCGTGAAGAACAGAAAGAGGGAGTGAGAAAGAGAAGTTCGAAGAAGAAGAAGAAGAAGATGAAGAAGATGAAGATGGCTTGAGGCGAGAGACGTTGCGAGGTCCAACGAAGCAAGAAGAAGAAGAAGGGAAGGAGGAGGAGGAGCGTTCGTGAAAGGTCTTTTAAAATGCCAACGGCTAGTTTTGACGAGAGTTTTTTCGCTTTTCTTCTTCTTAAGTTTGTTTAATGCTCGAAGGAAAGAGCGCTGATCCGCTGCGTCCTGCTTTATTTTTATTTCGCTGCGCTCTCGTCTATTTCTATTTCCTTTTTGTCCCATTTTTCGTTCTTTCTTCTTCTTCTTCTTCTTCTTAATTTTTTTTTCCCATTGAAAACGTTAATTTCGATGATCTGTTGCTTAGCGGGTACTTTTTAACAAAATCTTCTTATTAAAAATGAACGGATCCATCATTGATAAGCTAAAATGTTTATTCGATTCTACACAATTAATGAGTGATATGTCGAAATTAAATGTACTCATGATAAATATTTTTGATGCTTCTTTTAATTAACAATGCTTGAATGATCACCATTCTCTCCTTGTCTAACATCGATGATCTATAATTAAATAGCAATCAAAAGAGCCCGTTGTATTTGTAGATTTTATTAAAGTATGTACTAAAAATGATATGTAATGATAAGTCAAATGCAAATATAAAATAAAATAAAAAAATGATCTTACCATTACGACAAAGTTACCACAACTTGTCAAATGTAGTGAAAAAAAAAAGCACGACCTTTGTCAATGTGTCGAATTTAATGCAATCTTTCGAACATATGGAAAAACGCACAAAATCTTAGCACTACGACAAAAATAATGTCCTCTAACATTTTGTCTCTTCCAAATGTGATATTATTCACATTGATAGCTAATTAACACTTAGTAGCCAGCCTCTTCTCAAGCCCAACCACAGATTATTCTCATCTATTGATTTCATCACGGCTCCTCGACCAAATTACTCTTGCTAAAAGAGCATCAAGAGGTTCTTTCTTTCTTTCCTTAAAAGAAGTGCCCATACCTTTTCTAACCGCTACAAGACCATCGAGCGATGAAATCATAACATATGCTATTTTCAAATGCGGGGCAAAACGCGTTGCAATTTTAGCTAAATTTGAAAGGCCGGATTAAACATGTCACGTTGACAAAAGATGTTTTTTTTTTATATGTTTATAAGGTTGAGTTGAATTATTCGTAGTAAATTTTTTTGGTTGAATATCCTAATATTTCCATTGGTACCGATTTAATCTAAATTTTTATTAGTACCAATTTAATCATAAACATTTTGACTTAATACTAATTCAATTATTTCAATTAATTTTGGTCGAATTTTACTAATGTGGATGTCAATAAGCTTACGTGATATGACAAATGCTAAAGTAGACAACTTTTTATTTATATTTATTTCCTTCATTTTTCTTTTTTTTTTTTCCACCTTTTTTTCTTCCTCTAGCTTGTCACCAGCCAGCAATCAACTAGAGGTGAGAACCAATGAGGTTGCACTAGCAAGATCAAGACTCGCCCATGGCCAATGAGGGCGAGCTCACCAACGGGGCAAGTCTTGCCAACGGCGGTGAGTCTGAATGAAATAGATTTTTCTATTTCTATTTCTGTAGAAAAGAGTTTAAGCGAAAATAACCGTTTGATAACGACACAAAATTTCTACTCTAAAAATATAAATTCGTTTGATAACGACACAAAATTTCTTCCTTACCGGGCGGCGGCGGCGACGGCGGACGACCTTTTACCTTTAATATAAAAAATAAAAATAAAAATGATTTAGTAACAAAAAAAAAATGAATAAAATAAAATAAAATAAAATAAATCATAAAAAAAATAAAATAAAAATATCATTTTATTTTAAAATTAAAATATAAAAATAAATTTATTTTATTTATTCTATTTTATTTTATTTTACGAATAAATTTATTTTAAAATGAATAAAAATAAAAAATAAAAATAATTTCATTTGGCAAAACACTCAAGGCAAATAAAAATAATTTATTTTTATTTATCATAAATAAATTATTTTAAATAAATATAATAAATTTGTTTTATTTATTCTATTTTATTTTATTTTACGAATAAATTTCTTTTAAAATGAATAAAAATAAAAATAAAAATTTATTTGGCAAAACACTCGAGTCAAATAAAAATTTATTATTTTTATCATAAATAAATTATTTTAAATAAATTAAATAAATTTACTTTATTTATTCTATTTTATTTTATTTTACAAATAAATTTATTTTAAAATGAATAAAAATAAAAAATAAAAATAATTTTATTTGGCAAAACACTCAAGGCAAATAAAAAATAATTTTACTTTTAATAAAAATATTTATTTATTCATCATAAATAAATTTAATAAATTTATTTTTAGTAAACTAAAAATAAAATGATAAATAAAAATAATTTATTTATTTTAATAAATTTATTTTTATTTTTAAATGAATATATTTATTTTTATTTTGGGCAGAGAAGAGGTGTACAAGGGAGAAAAGAGTGAAATTAGGTTGGGAGAAATCGAAATTGATTTACGGAGAAATCAGTAGAAAATTTCTACTTCGATTTCTCCTCCATTTTCATTTCCTCTCTAATAGAAATCTATTCCGGAAATAGAAAATTTGATAAGTGTTATCAAACAAGTTTACATTTCCGAAATTGATGCAAGGAACGAAAAAATCATTTCTGAACAAAATAATTTTTATCATGCACCCCCTAAGGTCCTACAACCAATTTCCAACTTGAGGAAGAAGGAATGGAAGGGAAAAAAAGGAAAATGAAAATAAAAATAATTAAAGTTTATTAAATATTGTCTACATCAACAATATACAACTAAGATTAGCCATAATGACTAAATTGACACTAGATCAAGAGGTTTAAGTCTAAATTAACATAAATGTAATAGTTTAGAACTTTTTCGACACATTTCCCTTAAAGAAAATTGTGTTTTTTCTTTTGGTATTTGGCATATAAAAGCAATTGTGGATAATATGCAAACTTTTTGCACTGAAGAAAGGAAAGTTTAAAAGTAAATACCGTCCTCGTCATCTTTTTTTTTTTTTGACCATCGGTCCTCGTCATCCTTTTTATCTTTATGAATATTCCAACAAGAATCAATAGGAAAAACAGCAAAAACCTCTTCAGTAAGAATTCTCCATTTCGTACGCTTCACGAACACAACGTTGGCGTTTTCAGACCGAAGACTCTCTCTCTCTCTCTCTCATGGACGCCGCATCCGACGTCGCAGTTCCGGCATCCGACGTCGCGGTTCCGGCATCCGACGCCGCAGTTCCTGCATCCGACGTCGCTGTTCCGGCATCCGACGCCGCAGTTCCGCATCCAACGTCGCAGTTCCGGCATCCGACGCCGCAGTTCCGGCGAGCCTGCCGATTCCGATCGACCTGTTCGGGTCGAAGAAGCACAAGAACCTCCCTCGCGGCGAGCTGGGGTTCGTCGATTCCTCCGGTAATCCCGTCTTCAGGATCGTCCGCCAACCCAAATCGTCGTCATTGTCGTCGCCGCCGCCGCCGCCGCCGCCTCGTCGTGACACGAAATCGCTTGTCGATGCTGCAGGCGATCCCGTCTTATCCATCGCTCGCGGTCGCGTGAGTGGTCCTCTGCCTTCCATCTCTTCTTCTCGGTCCTCGTTTGAAACGGTCAAATTTCGTTTTTTTTTTCTCTGTCCTTTGGCGGGTTAATCTGTCGGAGCTCGTGTCTTGTGATCGAGTGAATTGGAGCTTTTTTCTGTTGTAAATTCAGCTGATGATCAAAGTAGCAGACGGGCACACGTTTTTTTGGCGGTGCTCATTTTTGGGTAGTGTTTATGTTGATGGATTCCTAGGTTGCATTTCAGTATTGTGCTGATGGTTTGTGACGAACCGATTTGTGTGACTTGTGAATGTGGAAGATTTCGAGTCGGACATTCGGTTTCTGTGTGATTGAATAAGGATCAATGCCTGATCGGTTACCTTCCATGGCACTGTTGTGAATTCGATCAAGTTCAGGAGCCAATGAAAACTGACAGTTTATCTTGCAAGTGAAGTATATCGCTGCTCTTGGTAATAATCTGACCCTTTGGTAGGACCAGCGCGTGCTTGCTTTCTGGTAATGCAAGAGTATCAAAATTACGGAGAAAAATTGAGTCGCTTATGATGGGAGCTGAAGGGGAAAAAAGGTACTCTTCCAAAGAGCTAAAATTGGTCACGCATTGTTTAGAAAGGTAGGATACATGGGCGTCGATCTCATTGTCAGTTAGGCACCATTTTTCCCAATGTATCATGTAAAATATACAGCTCAGCTTATGTACTTGATCTCAAGTTGCTTCGAAACGGCAATTGACTAATGTCATGCTTCTTTTTCATGGCCCCATTTTATCCCTTCTTGTTCATGTTCCTTTTTGTTGAGTGTAGAATGGGTCGGGGCAAATCTTCGAAGTTGATCATGGCAAAGAGAAAGAGTTGATATGCAATGTGCAGAGAACTCGAAATTCCCTCACCAGAACAGAGCTAGAGGTCCTTGTTATTGGTGAAAGCTGCAGCAGTCTAGGTTCATCCTTCAAGATGAGGGGTTTTCCGTTCCAGAAGTCTTGCACAATCTATCAAGGTGATTCCATAGTCGCCCAGGTACTTAAAACTGTTTTGGGGATTAAAAGTGAGGCTTAAATGACTTGTTCCAGTTAATCCTTAACAGATTGGTTTAAGCACTCTCTGGCTTGTTCCCTTGTCTGATACATTGTTTTTTTACTTGCAGACTAGCCTTATGTACAAGCTTCACCAGATTTATGTGAAAAGGGGAAAATTTCGATTAACGATATATCCTGGCTCTATTGACCATGCCTTCATCGTTGCACTTGTGGTTATCTTTCTTTCTAGCGGGAGGTAGCATGCCTTTTCCTTTTTATGCGAACTGTTAATGAAAGGTATGTAACACTTGACTTCTTTTTCTTTGATAAGTTCCAGGCATGCTAACTTGCTTCTTCTCAGAATATCATAGACTAACTACCTTCCTTTTAATAATTGGACCTCCAGGACGTCCTGGAATAATCTCTGCAAAAGATGGCTTTTCTCTTTAGTGGTCCAACGTTTATGGCTTTCTTTTTTAAATGCCAATTTCTCCCCCACAGATGCTTCTTTCCAGCATACAAGATGCCATGCAGAACAAGTTCAATCCTCCTTTGCAGCTTCTTGGATCGGCAGTCTCATCAGGGATTCTCCACTTTCAACATCTGATAAATCAGATCAGATGCCCAACATGAAGTATTTGCTTGTTGCTGAATGAAAGAATCGACTCAACGGAGGGGCGACGGGAAAATGGAGGAATCAACAATAGCTATCATGACAACAATTCAAATAGTTGAAGCTATCTTCAAGATGCTGCTGTGAATTTGCTTGCCTGGTCTAGGGCTGCAGATCTTGCATAGGCCCTCAAAAAATTAACTTTGGATGATAATTTGATGTCATTCGACTAAAGCTGACCCTTTGTTCAGCTTAAGTTCGATTATGATTCTTTGCAAACCAACTTTCCTGCCTCATATTTCTGTATCCACATTTCGTGGTATTGGAAATTTGGAATGTAGTTTTGGTGGCGATTATGATTCTTTGCAAACCAGCTTAAGTTCGATTATGATTCTTTGCAAACCATTCTTCCGTTACATAGGTTGCGTCTGTGCATCGCCGATGAAACTCTCTTAAGAGAGACAGGACGTAGCTTTGGTGCTCCAAGGATTGGACACCCTACAACATCATCCTAAAAAAATCTTTATCTCTCCATCAAATGAGCTAATTAGTCATTTTATTTTAAATACGAGAAAATGATTATTTTGATGGTGTCATGACATACGCGGAAACAAAGGACGCTTGTCTGAAACTTGAAAGACCTCTTCGGGTTTAATTTCTGCCAAAGTGAGCGTTCTTGCTATTTCCTGCCTTCATTTAATCCCATGTCCAAGTTCGTAACTGCAGAAATTCGAGAACACCACATTGGCAACGCTATCCAAATACATTCAGAGACACTTATATGCATTTTTTTGGTTGATCCACCAAATCGCTGCAGTATTAACAATCTGTTACCAGAGTTCCTAATTAAGCAAGATTGTCTCTCATGGGTAACAAACCGAACATGGCAATTATCAACAATTACTAATAGCACTTCGTTCCACGCAACAGGTCAACAGGTGAATCTCTGGTTCATGGTGGCCAAGCTTCATCGGTAGGACCATCTCCAGCCAGCACCCTCACCTTCACCCTCCTCGTGATTGTGATCGTGATCGTGATCAAGTACATTGTC
Organism: Eucalyptus decipiens; assembly: GCA_014182575.1. Classification (NCBI taxonomy): domain Eukaryota; kingdom Viridiplantae; phylum Streptophyta; class Magnoliopsida; order Myrtales; family Myrtaceae; genus Eucalyptus; species Eucalyptus decipiens. Next base: position 39,579,110 of record CM024619.1, read on the forward strand.
ATCATACCCCATCACATCTTCAAATGAATCATCTATATTTGACGAACAACGCAGTACCGAATCCTCAGATTCCGTATCACTCTCTTCTTCTTCTTCTTCCTCCTCCTCCTCCTCTTCAGATTGACCATCAGAATCTTCACTCTTTTTTTCCTCTTCAGATTCCTCTTCAGGATAATCATTCAGAGGATTATTCTCAGCTGCAGGATGCCAAGAACAAGATTATTAAACAATCCAAAAGGATTTTCTGAACAGTACATGGAAAAAGAAAAACGAAACACTGTCATACCATTAGAATCATCGCTCTCGATATCAGATTCATCAGGCCCATCAAAAAAATCATCCTCATCCACTTGCACTCTGAATCAAGATTCTTTACTTTCAGTCGAGAAGTGAGAAAATTTTAAATAATGACAAGTGCAGTTGCTAATACAAATCTTCATATGCAATACTTACAGTGGAAATTTGCTAAAAGAATCATCCTTCACATCTGCATCATCATTTACTGCATAGTAGTCATATATATAATCATCGGCGGCTCCTGAAACTGAGAAAGATGAGTGAACACTTTAAAAACACTTGACAGGATATCATATGCGGGTGCAATAAAAACTTACATAAGCTTTTTCTCACAAAAAATTGGACAAAACTAACAAATGATGCTTGAAAGCAGGAAAACTAATAACTGACAACTATTGATGAAGCAGAACCTTGTTCTGACTTGTGGACCTTCAAATCGGATTCAATCTCTGCTGCAGCACTTGGAATAAATTCTCTCAAAAGAGGTAGATAACTAGACAACATCCTTTGATCCTCCAACGATAAATCTCTGCATCAAAAAGATAAGATTCTCTAATGTTGTTGAAGGGGTTAAAAAGGAAACAGTATTTGAGCAAGAGCTTACTCTTCCTTTGAGACCGTGCTGGTTTTTTCTTCACCATCAACACGAACAACATCATAAAACTGATACATTTCATGAAGAGCTTTGTTGTCTGTGTCCCCTTCACTTCCTTTACGTCTCCTCCATATTTGCTCAAAGCGAGCATTTTTTGCAATTGTCTACAAGCAATTGAACTAGAATAATAAACCACAAAGCCTCACATGTTCTCAATGTTGGACTCCTATACTTGATGTTAGTTGCAAGATCACCCATATTGAATTTCCATATGAAGCCAAAGAAATAAATTGCATAAAGCTCCATACATAGACATTATTTAAAAGGAAATGTCATGGAAATGAACTTCAGCTCTTTTTAAGAGCTTTTATTATAAAAATGCCTTTGACGACTAACCACATATAACTTGGCAGACGGATTAAATGGGCCTTAGCAGGAAGCCCTAAAATTTTGCACCTATAGATAAGGCAAATAAGAAGATCAAAAAGAAATAAACGACCCATACCTAAGTGTATCTGTTGTCCATAATAATAGAAACCAAATATAGAGCTAGTAGAATAGCCTAAAATTTTACAGCCTTAACAGGTGATATTTCTATGGACTGTACACAAAGTTAGTTGCACTACTGCTCCGTAAAATACAGATTCCAAGGAAAAAGATATGTTTGACAGACAAAGACAATTGCATGCAGCACCACGTTCAGTCATGAATTATCATCATTTTTATCAAAGTATGAAACCACACAGAAATTGAAAGGGACAAACAGAATACCCAGTGACCAGCCTTACACACGGCTTAGGCAGTTACAAGTGGTTGCCCAAATCACAACCATTTGTTCATAAATGACCAGATCCCAACATTCTTTAAGTTTGTGTATTGATTGGAGAGGGGAATAATATCCAGCTAAGTTTTTGTCTTCGTGCAAATAAAGCATACTGAAGTTCCAGTAATTATGTATACCTCTTTCTCGTCAAAGTAATAGCAGGCAACACTGTGTAATATTATGTAGGTCTGCTTCATCTCCTTATCTCTTTAGATTTTCATTCAGTAATTTAATTCAAGTAAAGCACCACAATTTCAAGTATAAGACCAAGCATCCAATGCACTGTCTCTCAAATGATAACAAAGACCTAAATGTACTTGAAGCTTTATATATGTAGATGCAGAGAAAAATTATCATTCAAGTATTTATTTCTACGAGAAAAATTTCTTGATGAATTGGAAAAAGTGAGCATTTCTCTCTTTTTTTCCTCAGTAAAGGCATCCTTGAATTTGAAATAGAACAAAAAAGCAAGTGGATTTCAAATCCTAGACTCTGCGAAAATTAATTGTATGTTATTGGCTTTCCAACATACCTCTTTTGCCTCTCTCGCTTTAGACAGCAACTCCTCTTGTATCTACAGCCAAGAAGTACAAAAGTGCAAGATACACAGTGAGATCATGCCTTGAGATGGCAATCTTTGAAAATCATACTTCAACTCAACCTCTCCTCCTACACAATGAATTCTAATAGAAATCTAAAAACTTCCTCTCCGAGTATTTTTCCTGCCCTCTATCGAGAGAGAGAGAGAGAGAGAGAGAGAGAGCTTACATTGTCCTTCTTAAATGCGCGTCTTCTATCCTCCATAACCGTATTAGATTCAGACACTTCAGCAGATCTAGGCTGCTCAACAAAATAACCTCGATAGATCACTTAGGATGGATGAGAAGTGAACCAAAAACATGTCAGTAAAACAAATGTAATGAAAGTCCTCAGAGCATTTCCAAATTGCATATGCTCCATGATATATGAGGGTTCTGACCAGAAATGATTGCAATAAATCGAAGTCAGCCTCGGAGCTGTTTGTGCTTTCAACATGCTTCACTAACACCCTTTTAATCTTCAATTCATTCTCTGCAAATACATAGAAAACAAGAAAAAAGAAAACTTAAGAACTGAGAAGGAAATCATCATAACAAATTTAAAACCCGTAACCTCAGCAATGTCAGGGCAAATTTGTCGACAGAACCAGTGGCTGTATTATATAAAGATACAACAATCATAAGTCAATGGAACACATTTATCGTGCATTTCGTACATGACTCCACCAGTTAGAAGCTAAATTGTCGAAATAGGAGCATAATCGATCAAGGCAGCCCAGTCCCCATACTAACACAGCAATGTCCAAATAAACATTTAATCCAACCAGACGACACTCCACCGCTACAGATTCTCAAGTAGTCTGGACAATTTACCCATTGAAGGGATTCCAATCCCAGAACAGAGCAACCATCTACCAGCACTTTCTCCCTAACGCCCCTCAGAAGGCAAAACACGAGAACCAAAAAGGATCAAAACTCGAGAGCAGAATCAAGTACCCTTTACGGAAGCGTCTGAGATAGACAGTTTCTCGAAATCGAGAAAGGGTCTCTTGAGCGGCCGCTCGTTGATCTCCAACCCTGCCAAACCACCATCCAGCCGTGTCAAAGACATCGCAGAAAGAGAAGCGAGGAACGAGAGCGGTGCCGCCACACAAATTTTTTTTTTTTTCGCGTTGGGAATGATGAGCCATCAAAAGGAAGCCGGAAGAAGCCGTCGAACAAGAAAGCGGAACTCACAGAAAGCGTCGACGGGGGACTGGGAGGCCTTGCGCTTGACCCGGACGATCAGCGGCTTGTCGCCGCCGCCGCCGCCGCCGCCGGAGCTCTCTCCAGTGGCTGCCATCGCCGACTTCCCGGGCAAGGAATCGAGGGTTTAGGGTTTAATGCGCCCGTCGACGGCAATTTTGATCATTCGAATTCGCCGGCGATTTGCCGTCGAGACGCTCGCAAGCTCTTAGCGTTTTCTTCTGCTTCCGATTTCTGGCACAGCACGCGCTCGTCTCTTCTATAGCACTCGGATTACTCCGGACTTGTCAGAACAATCGCGCTGCAAAACTTGCTCATGTAAATCCTAAAATTTATTGTGATTATTCAATTTAGTCTTCCATTACCTCCATTAGCTCCATCGAGTTATTAGATGGAAATTAACCGGAAAAAACTCGAATGCATCAAACTATTAAAATACACGGAAGTATATTTTTGAGACTCGAATGAGTATTTTCTAAAAGTTATGTTGTGATTATATCCCTACCTTTCTGTTCTTTAATGTCGTCTCAACTTTGTCACTTGGTTTATCTTGAACATCTAGACATGGATTGAATATACTCGAATTTTGATGACATTAGCATCAACCATTATTTTGTACACCATGCCATGACGTATAGGTACTTTCCTTAACTATCCCCACCTTTATCATAGGAAGATATATATTTCGCATCTTGTCGTTTTCAATCATTGGCGCTAGAGCCAATTGCCTTCACTACTACTATTGTACTTGAACAATAACGCCAACAAAACTCAATCATCGCTACCAACATTAAACTGGCAATCATCAGCAAGCTTGGTTCTCACCACTACAATTATCATCAAACTTGACCATTGTCACTAACAATCACATTTGTTGCCTTTGCCAATGTCACCATATTAGTTTTGTTTGCCGCCACCATCATTACAATAGTCATGACCACATTTGCCCAACACAACATCACACCCAAACAAAATTTTGTTTCGAAATAGGAACCTCTTGTCTTATCTAAAGTCAATCACCTTAGTCAAAGTCATGACCTTCATCTGGGGAGAGAGAGCTCACCTAATTGAGGCAAAGTATTGTCATCACCATCGGTAACGATGGTCGCCACACTCGACAATTTAAAGATTTTATTGTTTTTATCTCCACGGCATCTTATTCAAATTAGGAATTTTCTCAACGCATTTTATTTTTGAAATCTCTCTAGCCGTGAAGTGACCTAATATATCTCATACGTGTTTAATTGGGGCGTTACCAATTGATAGTTATACTGCGATAAAGCGAATGCAGCCACCAAAAATCATAAAAACAAGTAAAGTCATGTCTCATCACTGCTGACCTGGCACTCCACGTCAGCAGAGAGACACGAGGGCCTAGATGTGTGGGGCCCGTGTTTATTCTGGGCCGAGCTGAGCTTGAAAGCCCAGCCCAGTCAAGACGCTTCCCACCTGGCGCTCAAATGCTACTTGCATCATGCCAGCAAGCTGGAGAGAGAGAGAGAGAGAGAGAGCGGAGCGAGGACAAGCAGGAACGAGCAGCTTTTTCCCACCGAAACCCTAGATTTCCGCCGGAGGTCAGTCGCTGATTCGTTTTCGTGGCATTTTTGCTCGATCGATCGCGCGGCGGTTCGCCTTCCGATCGCGCGAGGAATGCCGTTGATCTCACCCGTGGAAAACGTCGTCTCTGTTTCATTCAGGGTCCCTGCTGAGTTCCGACCGAGGAGCGAGCAAGTGACGGCGGAAAGCAATCGGCCGGCATGGTAAATTGCTCGTGCTGTTTTTTTTTTCTTTCTTTCTTACGGCTGAGAGCGTTAGGTGATTGCGCGGAACTGAACAACGTGCGAAAGAATTAGCTTGATTTTTTTTTTTTTTATTTTTATTTTTATTTGTGCGGTGATGATGTCGCAGTCGGGAAGGAAAGAGACGGTTTTGGATTTGGCCAAGTTCGTGGATAAGGGAGTTCAAGTCAAGCTCACCGGTGGAAGACAAGGTCAGTTCCGGTCTTGCTCTCTTTCTGACGTGAAAAAGTTGAAATGCGAGTGACGCGTCCAAGAGATAGATATGCTTGTTTTCTGTTGGTATTTTGCTGCCTTGTTTAAAGCCCTGGGTAGTGAGATTCCTGTCAATTACGACGTGCGAAAGAGTTTGGGTTCCAAAGCAAACTAGGATCAGGGGAAAATAGCCGTAGAAGTGAGTACTATTAGGCTATACTCTCAGTTTCACTGAGAATTAAGTACTTATATAACTCGTGGGATTCAAAACATGTGAGGAATCGCATTTGAATACGAACCATGTCATGAGTTCTTTTCACTGCTTTTTCCTTTTCTCTTGCTTCTTTTTTGTTTGTGATTCTTTTTCTTTTCTTCAGTTACTGGTACTTTAAAGGGATATGATCAGTTACTGAACCTTGTTCTGGATGAAGCTGTGGAATTTCTACGAGGTAATCACTCTGCCACTCAGCTTATGGATTTACTCTAATTGTGTGTTGAATGAAGTGTCTTTGATGTGGAGAGAAGATAGATAAACTTATTATGGTGGTATCTTGACATTTCGTGTGCTCAATATGGGTGAGGAAAAAGTTAGAAAATTCTATAGTTTAAAGACCCCTTTGTTCCCAAATTTTCCTATATATCGTGAAAGCAGATGCATGATAATAGTCTCATTACCTTTAACGGCATACTGTATTAGGGTGGGGGGCTTGGCTTTGTGATATCTTCTTGATTTTAGTGTGGTAAAGAAACCCCATTTGGTGCAATTTCTTGTTTAAAAAGATTGGCCAGAAAACATATGCCAGCATTTCCTTCTTTGATCCTGAAAACAGTTTTATTATGTTCTCTGCTGATGATCTCTGTGATTGTCAACTCGTTTTCTGTTAGCTGTCGGTGCACTTGCCAATAGTCAAACATCACCATTTAATTAAGCTTCAGTGAGCTCAGAGGAGTTGACACTGCCTTCACAGTGGACATCCTCTGTAATGGAAATTTTCATTATTAAGTTATAGAGCAAGTCATTTAGATCTTGTGGCCATTTCATTTTTTTGACCTGAAACACAATGGCTTGTACTTTTGCTCTGTTGTCATTTATCTTTCATGCATGTTGCTGTGGCTGATGCTGTATCATTCTTTTTCCCCCTCGAAAGGAAGGATTGTTGGGAAAATATTATTTAAATATACAAACTGGTATTTGCATGAAGCCTAGGTGAACACTTAGTTTTCATCTTTTTGTGCTTTTTGGTCATAGCATTGGCACTTTCCAAGCTATATTTCGAAAGGTGAACTTTTAGGTTTGTTTCATCCGTCTTTGCTTTCTGTTTCTTATGGCTTAGCTGTAGGTGTTAAAGAAATATTCCAAACTCCAAAGTTAATATGAACCCTTGCTGGTCAGTGTTCAAAATTGCACATTGTTGTTATCAAGCGTATCATAGGTGCCCTTCCAAATTTAGAGTTAAATCACTAAATGACAACCTAAATAGCATGTCCATGCATCTATTTTAAGATTATCATTTCATTTCAGGTGGAATTATCGTCCACTGAATATTAATATAATTGAATTGAACTATGGCCAATACTCTTCAGAGTCTAAAAGCACTGGAGGGAACTGAACCACCCAATTAATTATCTGCCCTACTCTGGAAAGACAGAATTAGTAAAAGTTTTCATTTAGGTGGAATATCCGTCGCCACTGAATATTAGTACAATCTAATTGAACTATGGCTCATATCCTTCAGAAGTATAAAAGCACTGGAGGGAGCAGTTCGATGGCTAAAACTGAAAACCCAATTAATTATCAGTCCTATTGCGGAAGGACAACAAGTGAAAGTTTTTGACAACTAAAGATTGCTGCAGTTCCAGATTTAGGTATATGTATCAAGTCATTGAGTGGTCTTTTCAGGGTGGAGAACGGAGAGAGATTAGATAATTGTTTAAACCAAGAAATCATCATTTGGGGACTATCCAATACTGCTATATACATTGTTTTTGGCTTTTTCAATTCTTTTACAAGACTAGGCATAAGTAATGGTTGGCCAACCAGGATTTAGCGTGTGTACTTTTATCATCTTTTGGCTGTTCCCCATGCATTAAATGGTTCGCTTGATTGAGTCCATGATGCCATGCAGGACTTCCCTTGTTGAAATCTCACGTACTCAGGGAACTAACAAAGCAAAAATCTTATCCTTTCTCTGCAGATCCCGATGACCCCTTGAAGACCACGGATCAAACCAGGCGTCTTGGCCTAATAGTAAGGATATCTTTCACTATGTCATCTGAATGTTTAATATAAATAAATGCCCTTGGCTTTTGACTTGAAAAAATCAACTTAGATTATGAGTGAGGTTAAGCTGAATATATGGCAGAGATGTGTGGCGGACGTAGTTGACAATCCAAACTATTTCATGAGCTACATATCCAGAATATTGTGATTTCAAGGACCCTATAGTTTCTTAGTTTGACTGGCAGACCTCTTTTAAAGCCACTACAACAATTGAATTAAAGATTGCAAGCATAGGTTTAGCTGCTTGTCATTAACAGGATATCTCTCTTTAGAAATCTCCGGACCATCTGACCTCCTTATATGGTGAAGATCTTTTGAGACATTGGACAACTTTTGTGGTTGGGGCGTGGACTTATTGCTGCAAACTGTTACATTTGGATCACATTTCCAATTCTGATGTGTTTAGTCTAAGTTCTGGTAGTGCACGAGGTAATTGATGAAGTGCTGAGGTTTTCTATAAAATTGCACTTTAATTTATGCAGATTACACCTCAATATTGTTCAGAAGGTAGAATCCACACCGTCCAGTAGTTTCTTTTTTACTTTTCTGGCCAATACAATGCTCCAGTAGTTTGCTTGAGACCTGCTTCGTGGATGACCCAGTATGGTAGAACACGTTCTTGTCCGTGACATCTGAAAGATCATCAAATCGATGTTCTTTCCAACTTGATGTTCTTTTCAACTTTAGACCTTCCTCTCTTTTATTTTTCTTCCTTTTTCCTTTTTTAATTCTCTGATGAACGCTGTTCCCTTGTCGGTACTTGCAGGTCTGCCGGGGAACTGCTGTGATGCTTGTGTCACCTACTGACGGCACAGACGAGATTGCCAATCCCTTCGTGCAGCCAGATGGCGCTTAAATTAGTCTTTCCTCTTCCTTTTTGTTCTTAGCCTTACTTTTGGCTGGATTTCTGTATAAATATCTTGCAATTTCATTATGAATTAACTCCTCAAATGTTTAGCTTATGTGCCGTAGTAGTTTATTTTAGAATTCAGAGAAGAGCGCGCTCTCTCTCTCTCTCTCTCTCTCTCTCTCTGGTCGTCATGTGCAGTTTCTCTTTTACGGTGAAGCTTGGAAGAAGACGATATTTTCCTTTACAGTTGGAAGGTGTTCGGAGACATTAAAAGCTCTGGTCTTGGTAGTTAACCTTAGTCGAGAATTCCGCCCCTACGAGTAGAGCCATGAGGAATCAATGTCCAAAAACAATGTCCAAAAACATCCCCTGAATTCTTGTTCTTGGCGTGATGTATGAAGCACGAAGGAAGTCATAGCAGCAAATATGCTTGGTTTTAGCCATAGTGACCAAGTCCAAGAAGTTATTTGTTAGCTTAGAGTCTGTTTGTTTCATGGAAAATATTAGGTTTTTGGAAAATATTTTCCAAGTCATTTTCTTGAAAAATAACTATATTTTTTGGTACTTAGTTGAAATCTAAATATTTTTCATCGTTCTTCATCTAATTTGATGTTTTGGGAAAAATTATCAAAAAATTTTAATTTGGATTTTTATAAAGAAAAATAAATGAAAAAAAAAGTGTATAGAGAAAAAGATTTTCCTTATCAAATAGTAGAAAATGTTTTTCACTTCATTTTCAAATTTCATCCAAACACCAGAAAAAAATTAATTTTACTAGAAAATGGCTCTTTAGAAAATATTTTATAATTTCATCCAAACAACAAAAAAAAAAAATTAATTTTACTAGAAAATGACTTTTTAGAAAATGTTTTATAGAAATGCCATATTTTTCGCAAAATGAAAGTCTTAAGTAGCAAAATCTTCACTTTATTAATTACGCTCAGGGGCTTGACTTTGAGCTGACAACAGGAGGAGGTGATCCATTCGCAATATCGACGTACAAGGGATGAACGCTTGCCGTTCAAAATTACAGCCAGTTCCATAGTAAATTCAATTTAAGAGGCCTAGACCATCATCATCAATTGACTAACTTGTTCGATGCTTAGATTGGGTCCACAGCTTGTGCCTATCAAGCTGACTGTTATTAGAGGGAAATCTTCTTTGTATACATACGTTAGTTATAAGTGATCAATTAGACACAAAAAAACAGGTTTGACGACCAGAGACGATGCGTCTATAGAGAGGCCCAACGCATGCTAAAAAGAAAGGTCTAGATAAGTTCACCATATGCGGAAGCAGACATATATGCTATTTCAACATTAGTGAAAGTTATGCCCCCACGATCAACAGCAAATAGCTCCAATAGGGCTTCTGGTTAGATGTCTTCACCAGAGATATACCTCATCTTACCGCTATAGTGACGAGCACAACGTCACATCAGGAAATTGCTGGTGAGTGGGCAAACCATCGGATGATTTATTAGACATATGAACAAATGTGAATAAGAATCGATTACTGCCTTATTGAATTGAGTAGATATCGAATCCGACATGCTTGCCAAAACAGCATCAAACATCCATAATATGAAATAAACTGTCCATTGACTATAATAATATTCGCTGACATGAACTAAAACCCATGAACAAAAAGTTTAGAATGATCCAACAGCCTATAACAATTTTGAGAAACTATAACGACATCAAAACCTCTAACCTCACGGAGCTCAGATATTATATAAGGCGTGGATAATATCAGCAATAGCATGCGCCTCTCTTATCCAGTGCAGCATGGTTGGCTACAAAATGATACTTGGAGAAAGCCAAAAGCAAGGACCAAGAAAACATTCTACAAACCAGAGGCAGAGACTCCAGCTAGCTCGTAGACTTCATGAAAAGTGGTTTCCGTTTTCTTTCTTTTGGGACGACAGGAAAGGTGAAAATCTCTAATCAATCTTCACCGATGAGAAAAGGTAATGAACAAAATAGAAAGACGTGATGAAGCCAATGGTGCCAGTGGACAACATGATTGCAGTTGCCATTATCAGAGAATAACCAAGGTAAAGCATGGCTGACACAGGTCCACTCAAACTCTGAAGGTCAAAAATCAAGTAGTTGATGGAATATAGGAACACATAAAGGGCGACCGTGCCAGAAGCATAGAAAGCTTTCCACCACCATCGCCAGTCCTCTACACAAAGATGCATGTAGGTAAGGACCACAGAGACTTCAGCACAGACAACGATCAGCAATAAGAGCACGATTAGCAGGAAGCCAAAGACGTAATAAAACCTCCCGAGCCAGATGCTAGAGAGGATAAAGAACAGTTCAATGAAGAGGGTTCCAAATGGAAGTGTCCCTGCACCCAGAACAAGAAGCCACGAGGGATATCTGCGTGCAGGAATTTCTCTGGGGATCTGGTTGGTACGAACAGGATATTGAATTGCCTCAGCACGTGTACCAAGAAATCCTCCCAATAGGGTGAGTGGCACAGAGATGCAAAACCAAAGGGCGAACAGGATGAAGTACAAGGATATGGGAATAGCGCTGGTACTGTTGCTTCCCCAAAGTAAGAAATTGAGTACCGTAAGAATTATGAAGACAATCCCAGGGAAAAAACAAGCAACTGACCAGGAGACAGACCTCCATCCTTCTGAAGTTCCCTTGAGAGTTCTCCACAAGCGGACACCAACATATCCAGCAAAAATTCCAAGGAAAAGATAGAGGATTATCATCCCAGTCAAGAGCATTCCTCGTGAAGCAGGCGACATAAAGCCAAAAGCTGCAAAGACAATGGTGACAACTGCCATTCCTGTAATTTGAACCCCATCTCCAATCATCACACAAAGAAGCTTTGCACACTCTGGCTCTCTAAAGACATCGCCCACGACAAGCTTCCAGCCAGAAAGTTCCTCATTCATCTGTGCTTGAGCTTCTTTGTCCAATTCCTCGTACCTTGTGAGATCCCTTCTCACCGTCCGCAAGAATATCACAAAGACAATACCAGCTAAGAAAAAGATCACCATCAATGAGTTGAGGATGGAAAACCAGTGTACTTTTGCACCTTCCATTTGTAAATAAGCATCCCATCGTGATGGCCATCTAATGTCGCTCTTCACAAATTCAACTTCATAGGTGAATGACACTCGCTCTTGCTCCCTAATTATTTGTGACTTGTCAAACTCCGTCGGGCAGGTAACTGGATCGATTCGGTCATACATTTTGTGCTTTGACATCTTGTCGGGGTCAAATTTAACACTGCAAGGAATGACCTCAAACTTAACTATCTCAAAACCCGAAGCCTTCTTCTTATCATCAGCTTCAGAGATTACACCAAGACCCTCTTCACCAGTGCCTATGATCTCCACTCCACTACCTTCGTACTCATGAACCAAGACCCTAAATTTGAGGTGATTAATAATGTAATCCTCATTGCTGCCCTGTGGCGTGTACCCAACTGGAAAACCAGTCCACTGAATGTTGACATTGTTCTGCTTGGCGTACCTCAACGCCGGCAAATTGTCAAGGATCATGTTGACTTGATACAAATCCCGAGTCCTCTGCTTAAGAAGCTTCACTTCATGATCATTCAGCGGCGCCGTAGTGCAGAGGTACACCGTCTCGTTGATATTCATTTGGAAGCGATAGGGAGAGTTATCAATTTGATCCCCCATGAGCAGCTCACCAAGATTCTCCGCACTCTTCTTAACGCCTTCTGTTGGTTTGCAGTAAGGGAGACTGTAGTAGCTAAAGGGAAGTTCGGTCTCGATAGATGTCAAAGAATTGACTTTGGCGAATATCTTATCACGAGTGGAGTACGTGTGCATGTAGCTTCCTGGAAGATAGAACCCACTACAAACGTGGGCCAACAGAGCCAACAGCAAAGGCAGACGCCATTTGCACATCGAGTGCATCCCGGATCTCGACATCTGAAGCCAAAAATAAAACGAATAAAACTACAAGATAAAAACCTCGACATCATCATGCGACACCGTGACTAGCGTAATGCTACGGCATATTTCCACCGTGAGAGAAGACAATCGATCCATAACCACCCGTCAGAGAAACATCTTAAAAATCGCCACTCAAAATGAGCAATTTCATCCTAGCGTAGAAAACCCGCGATCCCGACAACAGCCAGACGGAGCAGAGCTAAACCCCAAACCGCGAAAGGAAATTAAAAAAGCGAGCAGATGCCTTTCAACAGTGAACAAACAGCACGGATCCAACGGTCGAGACACGCGCACGACAACAACGAGACGCGACCGAGCCGAACAGTCACTATCGCGAGCCTCGAAAGAAAACCTAATCACCCGAGCCGGACCATTCATCGCCTCGCCCGACTCGAAATCGACTACAGCAAATGAACAATATAACCAATCAAAGACCACATCCAAGCAGACACCACAATCCGCCAATTACCCAAAAACCCAAATCAGATCTACCGAACAGGAACGCATTCATGGCCCGAACAACGACGGCAGTTCGTACCTTTCCTCAGATCTGGATCCAACTCAGCCCGATCAGATCCGCTCCTCGCCGCTCCCCCGAAAGCGCATGCGAATCGCGGGAAAAGGAAACCGGAAGCCTCCTCTTCTCCTCCGGAACCTCAGCTTCCACGCCAACGCACTCGATCCCTCTTCCCGCGAATGGCTGAATCGTCTCCTACTTTATACCGGAAAAAGCTGGAAGATGTTGACTGCACATGAAGCATACCAGCTCAGATCAGATCTCACGTAAGATAACGACAGTCGGTGCGATAAAAAAAATAAATGGTTTTTATTTTTCATTTTTTATTTTTTTTAATTTCTTCTTCTGGTTTTACCGGAGAGGAGAGAGAACCGTAACGCGAGGAGGAGGAGGATTGCGCTGGGAGAAATTGAATAATCGAAGGACGAAGGAAGCAAGCAGGGGGAGAGAGATGATGATGATCGATGATGATGGTGACGATGGGGGTATGAAAAGTTGTGGGGAGTTTTGGCCTTTTTACGCCACGTTTAACCAGCCTTCGTTAATCGCGCCTTTCGTGGCGACTCTGGTTGGGAGCGTGGTTGAGTTGAGTTGGGCCCATTGAGGCCCACGTTTGTAGTGGGCCCCTTCTATGGGCGGGGCCCGGGCCTAGTGTGGACGTGCTAATGCTATATATGGGTTGCGTTTGTTTCTTTGAGAATTTATTGATTAAGAAATATATTTTGCACGAAAATCGTTTTTCCGAGAGGAATTGTTAAGTTTTATTGAAGTTAGAATTTATTGACATTCAAAAAGTATCAATGGTGGTCCTAAATTGGTTCCGCGATGGAATTTTATGGATATGTTGTTAGTCGACATATATTTAATGGAATTTAATGACATGTTGAAGGACATATATTTTATTATTATTTTAAATGCCTACTTAAGAGAAATGCCACGGTGCTTAACACTCACGATGCCACAAAGAACCATGAGCCGCACTCACTTGTATTAACCAAGCAAGTGGCTATAGCTACTGCAAGCTCAAATTGAGTAGCCATGGCCAAGAACTCGAGATATGACAGGCTCCTAACTTGGTCATGATGAGCTTGAGCTTGAATGACCATAGCCGCCATGTACAGTCATGGTTGAAAGCAATGAATACACTCCTCCCTAGTTCTATCTCTCTCAATTTCATTTTCTTAATTCGTGTTGTATGATGTGATGCGTGTTTGGTGCTATGCAATTATATCAATGAATTATAAAATGACACGTGTATCTCAACATTTACATCGATAATTCATCTGTCAATGTCATAAAAAATCAATCATTAAGAGAAAAAAGTTTAATGAAAAGGTCTTACGGGGCACTTTTTTTAAAAAAGTAAGGCGACGCTTTCGAAAAAAATAATAATAGTGAAGAAGCATTTTGTTTTCGTTCGAAAGTACAGAAGCCATTTTGACTTCGGGGCAAAAATGCAAGGGACCACCCCAGAGACGTTAAGCCTTTTCACGTTCCGGGCCTTTTGACGTCGTCTTCCTCGTGTTGGGCTCGGGCCGAGGCCCAAACCTCGGCCCAATCTGCCAGAGCCTCCGCAAATATTCCGTGCGAAGATCCTCTCCGTCTTCTTCACCTTCGCCTTCTTGACCTTCCACCGCCGTTCGCCAGAAACCTCAGCAGTGCACTCGCCGGCGGCGGTAGGGTTTTCACAGCTCCGGTGACGAAAACCTTCGCTGTCGTTAGCTCCCGCATTTTGTTTCGATTCCCAGCGAAGAGTGGAATCGCGTCTAGGAATGGCGCTGCTGAGGAGCGTGACGAGGACTCCTCTCGGAAATGCCCTGTGCAAGCGGCTTCTGAGCAGCGCGGCGGTCGGGAGAGGGTTCAGCAGCGGCGGCGGCGGCGGCGGCGGCGCGGGCGGTGTCGGCGCCACGGAGCAGATGAGTTTGATCAGGGAGTTGAGGGAGAGGACGAGCGCTCCGATAAAGGAAGTGAAGTCTGCTCTGGTCGATTGCCAGTGGGACATCGAGGCCGCTCAGAAGGAGCTCAGGAAGAGAGGGCAGGTGGTGGCGTCGAAGAAGTCTTCGCGGACCGCGACGGAGGGCTTGCTGGCTCTCGCGCAGAGCGAGGGCAAGGCCGCCGTCATCGAGCTCAACTGCGAGACCGACTTCGTCGCTAGAAACGAGATCTTCCAGCATTTGGTAAATTTTCATGTTTTGATCATGATTTACGATTCTGCTTTAGTTGCTTGAATGCGTGAATCCATGCCGAGCAGCGAGCTGTCCTCATGCGAGACGATTGAGATGCTGCTTGGTTTGCTATCTCCGATACTGCGACTCGGTTTGTTCATAGGCATTAACTAATTCGTCACGGAAGAAGTAACTTTTTACCTGTCGACGTAAATGAACTTCAGGCGTTAGCTTTGGCGAAGCAAGCTTTGCTGGTGGAAAATCCTTCTAACCAAGTTTCCGGGATCTATCACATGGGACCTGAGCACTTGGAGGTAAGAATTATGTATATTTGATCTTTAGCTTTAGCATTGTAATAAGTAAATAGCTTAATTTGTTACGGTCTCTGTGTATGTAGATGTCTGTTGTCATCATCCGATCCCATGCTTAAATTCTGTCTTAAGATATGAATCACAAAGCAGTACATTTCACAAGCTCCTAGATCAATGAAAGTGCAAAATTGATTATTCACCATGACTAGGGTAAACAGTTCTTGAGAGATCATCATGGCTTTAGTTAAAAGTAGATTTTTCTCTGTCCAAGTCATGACGATGTTGTCTTTGGACAGGCAGTGTTTTCATATCTCGTTGTCTTCACAATGATGTGGCTTGAAAAGTACCATGCGGCTGTGCTTTAAGCTTATTGTGGCAATTTGATCTTATTGTATTTCATAGATGCTCTATTTTATTTAGATAAGTCAAAGGCTCAATTTTCAAGAGCCATAAGAGGGTTCTAAGCTTTTTGGCTTCACCAGGGCTTGAAGTTAAAGCTTGAGCATCCAAAAATCAGTGGAGAAACAACTGTTCAGAATGCAATTACAGAAGTGGCTGCAATGATGGGAGAGAATGTAAAATTTAGAAGAGGTTATGCCATGTGTGCTTCTTCACACGGTGTTCTTTCCACATATCTTCATACTAGTCCCCAACCAGGTAAGTAGCATTTGGATGCCTTTTTTTCTTCGTAAGAGATTGAAGATAAATGTGATAGAGAGCATGCTTCTTTTCTTCATGTGCACTCATCATTGCATTCATACCTTGAAGCAAAATGTAGTTGCTTGATGGAGAGTTGCCGCATTGGATGGATAAAAAGGCCTTATGGTTGGATGCATGATCTTAATTAGGTTTAGGCCGTCTTGCTGGAATCCTGTCTCTTGAAGTTGAAGAC
The DNA here is from genome assembly GCA_014182575.1 of Eucalyptus decipiens. Lineage (NCBI taxonomy): Eukaryota > Viridiplantae > Streptophyta > Magnoliopsida > Myrtales > Myrtaceae > Eucalyptus > Eucalyptus decipiens. Next base: position 39,595,565 of record CM024619.1, read on the forward strand.
AAGAATTCACTAATTGATGCACTGCAACGAGTTGGTTCAGAATTGGCGATGCATATTGTGGCTGCCAAGCCTTTGTTTCTGACTAAGGAGCTTGTCACGCCCGATGCATTAGAAGGTGAACGGGAAATCCTGAAGTCTAAGGTAATCTTTCTAGTGTCTTTGTGAAAGTGGTATTTGTTGGATCCCACTAGAACTTAAAGAAAATTTGTCCATGCTTGTGCTTTTTTCTTGGAAAACTGTTTACATGTTTGGCCATTGACTGTTTAGTTCATTGGGCTTGGCAAGGCATTCGTCTTAGTTCTTTGTGTCTAAACTAGCTTCTTTTATCCAGTTTTTTGGTGCCTTCAGGCAGAAACTTCAGGTAGACCTCAGATGGCCATAGACAAGATGGTTGAAGGTCGTCTACGCAAATACATGGAGGAAGTGGTACTTATGGAGCAAAAGTTTGTTATGAATGATAGTATTAATGTGAAGGTATGTATTAAAATTCTTCTGTATTTTGAGAACACAAGAACATTCTCATGGAATTATAACCTGCAACAGTAGCAAAATGATTGCAAATCCCAAATAGAGTTCATTGGTTCTTCCATTTTTCAAATCATGTATCTCTGTCATTTCTGGCGATCCATCATCGAATGATACAATGATCAAACTATACTATTTATATCTTGGTCCATAAGCCAATTACCTTTTCTCTTTCTTGATGTATTTGTTTGCAAAAATGGTCTGCCTTCCAGAAGAAACATGCTAGCTCTGGTGATTGACATAGGTGGAGATGGAAGTCAAGTATTTGTGGACTTGTGCCGAAGAAAGAATCCAAATTTAATTTTAGTTACTACCAAGTGAGTCAGGTGCTAGTGTAGGGTTATTCAACATGTATTGTAGTTTCACTGGCTCAAAGATAAAATATATATGGAAAATTTATAAGGATACTCCTCCTGTAATTTTCAGCAGCATCCTTTTGTTTGCATTCTATTGTGAACATTGTATTCTAGCATGTGACTTCAATATGGTGCTTTTCATTTTATCTTGATTACATTTGAGAGATCCAAAAAGAATGGACGTGGTTGCACTAATGAAATCAAACTTTACAATGCGGTTTGAGGGCTAGGCAGCAATGCGTTTCTTATTATCTGTATTTATATCTATCAAAAGTGACCGTTTGCTTGATTTGGTATTGCAGACTTTGATAAGCAATCTATCGAAGGAAGTGGGATCCTCCGTGAAGATTGGAAACTTTTTCAGAATGGAAGTTGGAGAAGGAATTCAGAGGTAGCTACTTTCACTTGTTAAGATAATAAGACTCTTAAATTTCAATGATAGCAGGTGTCTCCAAATCTTTCATCTCTTGGACACTGTAATGCTCATGCGGTGTCATTTGGATGAGGTGATTTGATTTCTCTTCTCGAGTCCTTGGATCACTGCAAAAATGACATTTTGATATCAATAGTTGGACAATGATATTGAATTTTCTCTTGGGCGGTCTGACCAATAGTTGAGGTTTTACTGTGATTGGACTTTGTTCTATAAAAGTCGGTGCTATCTTATCTTATAGTAGATGTCAGGAAATCATCAAGCCTTTTTTTCATTAAACTTTATTTATTCTGGAATGGAAGATTCTGTAGGACTCAGGCAGTATCCCTACTTGGTACTAAGATTGTGCCCTCACTACCAGGAAAACCTCATTCTCGATTGGGCATTTGGTCACTTATAAGGCAGACTGTCACTATATGGACATAGTGGGTGTATCTTTCATACTTTTAACTGAAGATTCTTGACATTCTGAATATTGCACTGAGATTGCTATTATATGGTTGGATAAAGTTCTATTTTTAGAAATCTGATGTCTGAATTGTTGGCATCAGCCTGTTGACACAAATTCGTACTTGTTTTGAACTTTTAGAACAAAGTACACTGGGACCTCCATTGATGCCAACAGTGAATGTCCATGAAAAATTCAAATCAAGCAGTTATCTCCCAGTGTACTTCAAAGAAGTGCTTAAAAATAAGACTGCTGTGTGTTATTATGGTAGCTTTTACAGCTCAACTGGCAACTTGATTGAGGTCCTGTGCTTACTGTAGGGGTTGAAATTGCAGAGGCTGATGGGTTGGGTGGTTGGACCAAATCTGTCTTTGGTATTGCACATGTTCATGTGCCTATTGGCTAGGCAATGACTTTTCCAACCTTTTTGACCCAGGTCGGGTGATGGTTTTCAATTAGCTTGTCCTATGCATAGAGAACTGCTTTTGGAATTGAGCCAAAAACAGGCTTTTGTGGAAGCATGTTCCTTTGAACTTTTCCACGACTTTTTCTTTCAAATAGGATGTTTTATTAAAGCATGAGATGGTGAGAAGGAAACCTTGGTTGGCTATAACCTAGCTGAGAAATAAAGCTCGTGGGGCTGGCTGGCTGGCATCGGGTAGCATCTATAGTTCTGATGACTAACATGTACAATTCATTTTCAGCATAATTGTGCAACCCTGCATTGTTGTTGTGTAAATGCTCATTCTCTCTCTGATGTATAAAATGTTGCCCGCTGTAATCACAGGAATGAAACATCGAGTGCACCTGAACCTGTGGCTCAAGCTGTGTAATATGAGGGTATGCTCTCAACAGATTCTGATGGATGCAATACGTCACTGCAAATTGAAGATCCTCGATTAATTTCTTTCTGTGTGCAACAGGCTTAATTATTTGAGAGGCACAGCTTCACTGAAAATGTTGTGTTGCGAGCTTTCCTTAATTTTCATTTAATACCGTGAGATTTGTTAGAAATGGAGAGAGTGATAATGAAGCGGCGTAGTAGATTCATAGTTGCTCTAGGTCCATTTGGCTCTCTCAAGTGATTAAACATCTGACTCCTGGAACTTTTCAAGTAGTAGTAGGGGCGGCATCTCCGATTTCTGTCAAGGTTGGTGAAGATTAACGAGTCAGGTCACTCTGATATTGCCAATTTGCTTGTTTAGTGTGGATAACAGTTTAAAGTGGATGCAGGATAAGATCGTGAATAAGAGTCGGTTTATGTTTTCTTTCCTCTTGAGTTTGCCTGATGGTCATATTGCTTATCAATAAAAATTCATTGGCTGAGATCTAACTTTTGTGGCTTTTCCAATTCATTATCATTTGCTTGGTTAAAATAAAACATTTAGAGTCGTCAGAACCATTGCCATTCATGCACTATGTTCTAGTTACTATGAACAACCCATGACTCGTGCCATCACGAACAATAAACAATCTTCCTAGATGTGATTCTGTAGATACAGGGAAAACCAAGTTCAGCTCGACCTGAACTTAATCTCCTCTCGAATGCAAGAGCAACTGTCAAGGCACTGCTATTTAGAAGTGCGGTTTTCAGTTCTTTACACGTCAAGGTTCCACATTGATCCCTCATTCAAACTTCTTTTCCCATGAAACTACGATATCACAAGGGGGGGCGGTGGTGACAGAAAAGGGAAGTACTTCAAACCCTAATGGAACTTGAGGTTGGTCAGAATGTTGTTGTTAACTGGGTCAGCCAGGTGGTCCAAGAGGTTTTGGTAAGGCCCGACACCGGTCACAAGGGCTTGGATGAAGTAGCCCAAGATGGCCAACATTGCCAACCTCCCATTCTTCACCTCCTTCAGCTTCAACTCCTTCATTGACTTCTCATCTTTGCCAAACCCTAGAGGGTTGAAGAAGGGGCCACCGGGGTATGCCGGGTCTCCCGAGCCGGCCAAGCCCTTTTCGAGCCCTAGGAAGTACTGTTTGCCCATTGAGCCCGGCTTGGCCCAGTCTTGGAACCTCCTGTGCTCGGCGAAGCCCATGAGGGCCATCTCCAACACGAAGAGCGTGTAGTTGTCGGCCCAATAGTTGTATGTCCCGGCTGGTGGGATTACGCCGGTCCTGAACCATGGGATAGCAGTTTCCGGTGGGATCAACCCAGCCTTCCTAGAATCTCTGGTGCAATCGATCCAGCAGCGCCCAACATAGCGAATCGTCCATTGATTATCTCTCCGTAGGCTAGCCACCTGGGCTCGATGAACCCTCCGGTGCCCTCAGGGTCTGAAAGACCCAACGGGTCGAAGCCGAAGTCACCAGGGAGGCTGCATCATTTAAGAGAAATATAGTGAGCGAGAAATTGGGCCAAAACCATGTTTACACATTCGATTGTGCACGTCCCGTGAAAAAGGAGGCTTATCAGGGTAATTTTGATGGTTCATGAGAAATTTCTCTATCGGTGCTCTTAATAGAAGACCAAACATTTTTCATCTCCAAGTATAATCCCCCCAATTGGCTGAACCTCTAAAAACAATTGGGTCTAGATTCGGTTAAAACTAAGAAAAATGTATGTAAAAGCAAGTATATATGGAGCTTGGAATTACCTTCCGTCCAAGTATGTAAGGCTTTGCTTGGATGCAAACCACAATTGTCTGTCTGATCCTTGCTGAAAATAACACGAATTAAACACATCATCAACTAAATTAGGAGTTTCGTGATTCCAATTGAATAAATTGAATACTATTCGTTGGCCTCAAGTAAGTAGTTCATCACATCACACAAGTAATGTGTAAACTTGTATGTTAAAACTCGAGTTTTTGAGAAAAACAATTTTACGCAAGCAATTTTACAAATCAAAACTAGTGAGACAAATATCATAAGATCAACATGACACCCTTCCAATCAGATTGATTGTGCTCATAGAAAAGGAAGCAAGAGAGACCTTGACGGGTGGAGTCGAAGCGGCTCTAACGACAAACGAGGCCTTCCTTGAGGGAGCGGCGGGCCTCGCCCCTAGCAGGTGCCTCGCCGACTCAACGGAGGAGGTGAGCGACGAGGATACAAGAGCTTGTGCCGCCATTTGATTCCTTCCCAAACTAAGGAGCTCAAACAAAGAGATGGAGAATGAAGAGCTATCAAGGGAGAATGGCTAAGTCTTGCACAGGCCAACAGGAAATATACAAGAGGGCGAAGCGAGGCCACTACTTCCGAGTGGGGTCGGGGAAAATTCACGCGAGCGGGAGGTGGCCAGTGGCTTCCTGATAAGGTTAGGATCTGGCCGTCCAACGAGGACCATCCACATGGTGCCACGGCTCAGATAAGAGGATCAATTGCTGATTTGCGGGGGATCGTTCCCACATCCCAGGTGGCAGTTCCTGGACCAAGGACAATTCAGTTTGTCCTACGTGGCATTTAATGTTTTTTAGTAATTTTATGACCTCTTAATTTCTCTTTTATGGCGAAAGTATATAACAAGATATAATACGAGTCAACAATGTCATGAAAGGAATGAATTGGATTACATTCAAATTTTATTTTATACTACGATGTCATTGACTTCCATTGTCCTCACTATTCATCTGCGTATCCTACATATCTTTCATGGTTCGCTTCACCCTTTATTTATTTTGTCAATGGCATCTAGAGCTTCGTAAGTTGGAAACTTGAACAAACTTGAATATTAAAATTTTAATGAGAAAAATTACATAAAAAGTTAACCTATTATAATTATATTAATTTGATCATAAATCATTTTCTTAGTTGAGTTCTAAACTTTTGCGTACCAATTTAGTTTATTTGGCCAACATCGGTCGGTGGGTACTAATATGGATAATTTTTAATAAATTTTTGAAATTTTCCTTTTTCCTTTTTCTTTTTTTCCTCCCCTTCTTTCTACCTCTAACCCGTCATGGAGGAAAAAGGAAGAAGGAAAGGAAAAAGGAAAAAATAAAAAATAAAAGAAAGAAAAAGGGAAATGAAAATTTTGAAAAATATTAAAATATTATTACAAATTATTCATATCTGTGTCAGATAATTGAAATTGGCTAGATAAATTAAATTGACACAAATATAAAATTAGCTGAAAATATTTAAAACTATATTAACATAATTATAATAGAATTGAATTGACATATTATAACCAGGCCCGATCAGACTAGAACTTGCAAAATGTGAGGGCCGGTTCAGCCTGCCAATCACGGGATTTCAAGCTTTTATGCTCCTGAATTTTAATATATTCTTTTATTTTTATTTCTCATCTCTGACGTCCCTAATTTCATCGTTTTTTTTTCTTAACGTTGAATGGGCTGGGCTTGTCCCTATCAGGGGCCCAAAACGAACCGAGCGGCCTGAAATCCACTGGAGCGGCCCAATCAACGAGCTCGAGGAGCCGCCGCCGAAGCCGACAGTCGCTAGCGGCTTTCCTTCGGACCCACGCACGGCCAGGCCAGGGAAAACGGCGCGCCGAAGCCGATGACGTGGCGCAGGCACATAAACCCTTTACTAAAGATATTTTCGAAAAACCCTCTAAGCGAAAGGAGAAGAAATGATGAAAGGGGAAAATACAGATAGAACCTAAAACCCTACCTCTGTACTCGCACCCTCCTCCGCCCTCCGTCCTCCCTGCTTCGCCTTCGTCGGCTCCTCGCCGGAGCACCCGGTCGCTTCTTCGCAGCTCGACGGACTGAGGCGGGCGCCATTGGCGACCGAGCTCGCTCGGAGGCCGGGAAAATGAGTTCCCGGAGTTGACGCTCCGGCCGCCGATGGTGGCGCCGACGTGTGACGCCGAGGTGAGGTGCGTCGTCTCTTCTTCCGCGCGTGAATTTCGAGCGGCGGAGCGATGGCCGCGCGGCATTGAGCGGCGCAATGCGGCTTTCGATGCGCGAGTCGCTACTCTTCGGTCGTCGTTTCGCAGTTTCGCTTCGTCGGGATTGACTTTCGCGCTTCTTCTTCGGGATGATCAGAGTTCTTTCTTTCTTTTTTTTTTTTTTTTTTGATTCACTTCCTTTTCGCTTTTGTTTGGCGTCGCCAGATAATGGGAGGTCCGGTCGGTTTGGCTTGAGAATTGTGGAATATTCCGTTAGGGAACTATGGAACTGAAGAGGAAAACTCCGCTTCAGCTTCGGGCGCTGGAGAGATGCTACTCAGGTGCGCCGATTTTTTGTTTCCTCGCATGTCGTCTTTGTGGCTATTCTCATCATTTCCGGCCTACCGTGGCACGCTGCCTCGAGGGGTTTATCGAATCCTCCCAGAGGGATTGTGGAATCCTCTCGCTTACGATTTCTAGAAACTTTGCTCGATGGTTGCTGCTGTCGCCGCTGCATTCATTATGGTTGTATTCTTTATTACAGAGGACCAGTATCCGACGCAAAAGGCTATGAAAGGTTATGCTGCGTCGTTAGGATTGACGTTCAAGCAAGTGCAGGGGTGGTTCATGGAGAAGAGGAAGCGGCATAAAAGGAACGGTGAAGCACCGTTCGGTATTTCTGCTCAAGACGGAGCACAGTCGGCTGATTCATTGCCTTCGACATGTGGACATCTAGCTTCTACTGATGCTAATAGCAGGAAAAAGCCCATTTGTCTGCAGGATATGTTGTTCAGTCCTGATTACATTCTGAAGAAAGTGTTCCGCAAGGATGGTCCGGTTCTTGGTGTAGAATTCGATTCTCTTCCTGCAGGGGCGTTTTTGCATGGTAAAGCTGGTTTTTGGTGGGGAAAAAAAAACTTTGTTTGCATTATTTCGCAAGTGTCGGTTCCTTTTTAGGTTTTATTTATTGGATGCACTACCATCATTATTTATCTTGCTTCCTCGAGATTTCATTGTTAATAATCCTCTTGTCATGTTGTTTGTTTTTCCAACACCAATCATTTGGGAGCAGCTTTTGCTCTTGTTGTTTTGCTTGGTAGGGAATCTGACCAATGCAAAGCGTAGTCTCTGATTTCAGTTGTTGGGTGTTATGTTGTCATCCTTGGCCAACTAATTGAGCTAGACAACGCATAATCCGTAAAACAAAATTCTTTTTGGCTTGCTTTTGTCATCTTTTTTAAACTGAATTGTGATGGTGGCAATGGTAAAGTGAAGATTGTGATTTCTTTTGTTTCTGAATAAAATGATTTAGCAGAGAATGGTGCTTTTGGCATATTGCTTTGCTCTTATACATTATTACCTGGTGTTAGATGTGGATCCTATAGTTCTTTTGTAATGAATCTGTTGTGCTCAGTGATAAAATACTTACATATTGCAGCTATTTTTTGCTATACTTTCTCTTTTGTGTTTCTAGCCTCTCATATTTTGGCCTTTAACTTACATATAGTCATTCTATACCTAAATTGGTTCATACTCTTATTTGATGTTTAGGCTCCAGAAATAAACTTTCTTGCCAACAGATTCACAGAGAACCAAAAAAGAGAAAGGTATCTCGAGTAAACTCTAGTTGGTGATCTAAAACAAACTTCTGTGAGGGATTAAAGTTTGATATCCATTTTGTAGGTATCTAATGGAGAAATCATAGATGGCCAGGATGGCTTTAATAGTGGTCCAGTGAAAAGACATGGCATGGGCAAAGGCTTGATGACAGTTTGGCGAGCAACCAATCCTGATGGTGGACACTTTCCTACTGGTGTGGATAATGTTAGAGGAGCGGGTGCTTTATCAAAAGTGTCAACTTCTAAATCAAAAAAGAAGTCATGTCAAGGCAAAATAAATCGTCAGCAAACGCTTGCAATGGCAAGTTATCAAATATACATACTGTATTATTGAATGTTTATTTTTGGTTTATACCTTTTGTCTTTTTGGTCATATTATTGAGGTATTGGACACTGAGGAAAAAGTAGTCTTACTTTGAGGTGTCTTTCAGATACAGAGGAAGATAAAGGAGAAGTCATCAGGAAAAAAGAAGCCTTTGATGAAGAAGAAACAGGTGAGCTGGGATATGCATTGTAATGGTGGTGAGTTCTGCAAACGTAGTACACTTCTAATGGTGCTATTTTCATCCAGAAACCGTTAAATCAGGATTCAATCACAAAGGAAACCCGCAAGGAAAAATGCGACCTTGCGTTGGTAGGGGGAATTACCCAAGAACTCCTTGATAAATTTTCACTGCTAGTGGATGATGAAGAAATGGAGATGAGAGAGTTACGAGCAGGGCCAAAACCTCTCTGCTGTTCAGATCACATTTCTTCCAATGGATCACATGGTTGTTCCCTCTGTAAAGGTCAGTTTTTTACCTTATTATCGAGTATCTCGGTTACCTCTGTCTTTGAGTCACAATGTAAATCAAAATTCCTTTCGTTTTTGGGGTTTCCAGATCTTTTAGCAAAGTTCCCTCCAATTTCTGTAAAGATGAAGCAGCCCTTCTGTATGCAGCCTTGGGATTCTTTGGAGATGGTCAAGAAACTCTTTAAGGTACATAAAAGTTGTTGATTGATGTTTTTTTCTTTCTATTTTCTGTCAATGGAAGAGTTACCTATCAAGGAAATAGTTCCTGGAATTTGTTAAGAACTCTCGATAAATAAGCTGGAGATCTTAATTTTCCAAAAGCTTGTCAGATAAGGATGTTATACAATCCTCAATCACTGCTTGCATCCAATAGGGCCCACACTTATACTAAATTTTATGCACTCGCTGTATGCTGGGAAGTGCACTTCATTTTCTCCTTGTAGATATGTTATCTTTATTTGTACAAGAAAAGGTTTGGCTTCTTTTAATTCTGAACTCGAAGTTGATTTCTCCCCAGAGTTATCACTTCTCTAAATTGCATTTTTTGTTTGGTAGATTGACATTGTGCCTCATTTACATGTTACGCGTGTAATTGATAAGTCGCGACATACTGAAATTCCTCAACTGGACTGTTGATTGCTCAGTTTATGGATTAAAAAAACAGGAGAAATTCATCTTTATAATTTGTGTCTTTGCAGGCCATCCACTTTCTTTATACTTTTGCTGCAGTGCTTGATATAAACTCATTTACTCTTGATGAGTTTGCTCAAGCATTTCATGACAAGGTAATCTTCTATTCCTACCGTTGTTGCTGCTTAGCAAAATTTCTGCAAATCTGCTTAACTTTTGCTATCCATAAGTGTTGCTAACATTTGTCCTTTCTGATTTGTTTGTATATTTTGTTGAAGGATTCCTTGTTACTTGGAAAGATTCATGTGGCCCTCCTGAAGCTTCTTCTCCTTGATGTTGAAACGGAGTTTACTAGGGGGTCCTTTCATCACTTGAGCAAGTCTTGCAAATTATTGGCATTATTACACTCGGTGAGTTACAGTTTCAGGAATGTCTAAGCACCACCAGGAATGTGCTTGGTTTTTATCTTTTTGCCCTGTTTCTGTCTAGAACCAACCCTTTACGGTTTAATGCTTTTCTCAATGCTTCCCTTCCCCTCAGAATGAACACAAATGAAATGACAGGGTAAGCGCACAAACCACATAGCAATAAGCGAGGCTATTAGTTAGCTTGCACTACTTTGCTTAAAAGATAAAGAAGAATCAGTCCATTATGCTTAAGATAATCTAGCCATTTGAGATACTTTAATGGGCGGATGAGTATTCAATAAAATTGGGGGTAAATCGAATGTGTATGGGATGGTATTGATCTTTCCCAGCTCAAGGATGAGACTATCAAGACTCATTTCTGGTCGTATCCCTGGAACAAAAATGACTATGTCAAGATTCTTGAATGAGAATATACGATTTTTTAGCTAAGTGTTCTTGACAAAATCAGTGAAATGTAAGAAATATCAGTAGATACCACTACCAAGCATCTTAACAATAGGAACCTAAGGAGGATATTTATTAGAGATGGTGCTATAGCATAGAAGGATCATGTGGCAACTACATTTACCAGGAAAAGGCCTAGAGTCTATTCCCTCTGCTTCTAGTTTGTGCTTTTGGCTTTCTCCAACTTACAATATTGTATGAAAAATGATATGCAAATTTACCCGTGTTGGTGGAAAGGAACTGAGATGCTGCTGAGAATCATGTTGATTTTCACTTTGACCATTGTTTGTCTCACTCTGGATATTCTTTAAAAGTTTGGAGCCAACATCTATGTGAGATGTACCACATTGCCTAAGGATGTAATGTTGGAGGGCAACAATTAATGGAGAGTTTTTTGTCGAATTCTAGAAACATGGTTGGAGTCTTGAAAAATTTCCATACACAGTGTTGCCTTTGGGATCTCATCATCTTATTGACATATGCTTGACAGATGTCATCTTTAGACATATTAACCTTTCACCATGGAGATGTGAAAGTTCTATAAGACACCACTCTGATTGATTTCTCACTTTTGTTCCTTTGCCTGAAAATCGCTTTGCTGGTTAATAAATTTTCTTGTTATGGTTAATTCCACTTTTTCCTCGATGGATTGTGGTGAGGAAATAGTAAATTTTGCACTTTTGGTGGCACCGTGTAGGTTGAGAATCAAGATATGATTGTCGATTTCTGGAAAAATCCTTGAACCCATTGACATGGACGGAAATACTCCGTCAAGTATTGGTCGCAGCAGGTTTTGGATCAAAGAAAGGCACATCACACAGAGAAGCTGTTAGCGAGGTATGCTCATATTAAGCATGTCTACTTCTTTCAAATGGTTATCACTTATCATTAGTTTACTTTCCTCAAGTTACTTTTAATCTCAAACTTCCCTCAGATTGATTTTGTGAGAGTTTAAAAATTAGGAGTGAAGTAGAGAAAGGAGAAAGTGTAGAAAAACTAGTTGGAATAACAGAGATTGAATGATGGCAAAAGTTCCTACGATAGATCTCCAAAATCGAGTGACATGGCTCATAGTTAACTTCCACATTAAGGACTGGTAAATCTTTTGAATTATCCTCCAAGAAATCAAATTATGACAAAGAGGTTTTGAAAGGTAAAAAGCTGATAGGAGATGATTAGACATTTACCCACAGTTAGAACTCATTTTAATAGTACTTAGCTTATTTGAATTTCTTTCTAATTTTGTTCCTTCATTTAGCCGCTGTTGAATCTGGATGTGTGTATATGTCTATGGGGAGAAGGATGCACCTGGATATGATTAGGTTGTAGCATTTTTTTCCCCCCTTCCATTGTTTCGTAGATGAGAATATTGTTATATATAACACCTTTTCAATTGGTCCTCTAGGAAATGAGCCTTATGATGAAGTATGGGATGCGTCCTGGAACTTTGAAGGGAGAGTTATTTAGGCTTTTGTCAGAGCAAGGTAATAATGGCCTGAAAGTTTCTGAAATGGCAAGGGCTTCACAGGTAACTTTATATAAATGGAGTTTGCAATTTGTAAAGGCGAAAAGCCACCTTGTATATTGCACTTATATTGATGCTTTCTTTGTCAATAAAAGGTTATGGGATTGAACATCTCCAGCAATAGGGAGGAACTGGAAAACGCTATATGCTCCATGCTTTCAAGTGATATTACTTTGTTTGAAAAGATTTCATCTTCCACCTATCGTCTACGGATTAACTTTGCCTCAAAGGATGCTGAACATCTTCAGTCTGATACAGATGACTCTGGAAGTGTTGAGAATCTCGATGATGATGTGTGTAGCGGTGGTGATGATTCTGAGTGTGACTCAGTAGATCTTACTGTTAGAAAATTCAAGCGTGCCAATAGTCACAAAAGTAAAAATAGCATGGTAATGGTAGATACAGAGATTGATGAGAGCCATCCTGGAGAAGTATGGTTGTTAGGACTGATGGAGGGTGAATATTCCGACTTAAGCATTGAAGAAAAGTTGAATGCTTTAGTGGCCTTGATTGATCTTGTTCGTGCTGGATCCACCATTCTTATGGAGGTATCTCGTGAACCATGGTTTTTCTTCTATTCGTTTGCTTCTATGCCTCTTTTCATACCTAGGTATCTGTTAGTATTGGTAATGCTCGAGAAGATTTCTTATGTTTTGCTTAATCTTTGTTAGTCAAGATTAAAGATCATATTGAATTTAAAGTCAAATTAATTTTATACAACAAAATCATATATTTGTCAAATTAGAGCTTCTCTTTCTCAGGGCATTTTCCATTTCAGGTCAATTCCTGCAATCGTGCCCGTTGGGCACAAGAATTCTCTTAAGCCATTAGAGTCATGTGGCCTGCAAGTACTTGCCATTCTTTTTTCTACTGTGAATCCTAGATAATCCGATTTATCTTTGTCCTTGAAGAAATGCAAATTTGTTCTTGATGTCATTAGGCAGCATCAAGTTGATGCTGGATAGGTGGATCTTGAGGAAGATCCTATTGTGGTCCAGATGCCATTTTAGGTTGCATCAAGTTGATGCTGTACTCATGGATTGTTTAATATTGTAGCATCTTTGTTGTTTGGTAGAGGTGCTTACTATTTACTTTTTAGCCTGAGCAGAATTCATCACAAGTATTGACTGAGACTGTTCCAAGCTCCTTCTATACTGGTTCTGGAGCGAAAATCAAGAGAGCATCATCAAAGCAACAAAACTCATTAGGGTCATCCTGGGTGCATCATGAACAGAGGCATGGACGTAATTCATCAGCAGAGATTCAACCCATTGATTCTTCAGCATTACTGTCAAAATTGCATAATAAGCAGTCTGGCAAGTCAACCGAAGCAAAAGATGTGGAAATAGCTGATTATCCACACCCAATGCAATCTGTGTATCTGGGATCAGATCGTCGGTACAATAGGTACTGGCTTTTCCTGGGTCCGTGCAATGCTCATGATCCGGGACATAGGAGTGTTTATTTTGAATCTTCTGAAGATGGGCACTGGGAGATCATCGATACCAAAGAGGTGAGTTTTTTTTTTTTTTTTTTCAGTGCTCTTTTTTTTGTGCTGAATATAGTTTCTTGTTATTGTCTTGTAGCTTGAACTTTATGACTGAATTCTTCTTCATCAATCTGTTTTGGTTGTACATGATGCAGGCTTTCTGCTCCTTATTGTCAGTTTTAGATGATAGGGGTGCGAGGGAGGCACTTCTTATTGAATCCTTGGAGAAACGAAAGGCTCTTATCTTCCAAGCAATGTCAAGCTGTATAGTGAGTCAAGCTGATGTTAGATCAGGGATCCTATCTGATGTGACAGAGCTTGATTCTGTCAGGAAGAAAGTTCTTCTCCTATTTCTGATGTAGACAATGGCACAAGCTTGATTACAAGTGGAGATTCTTTTCCTTCATCTGGTGCTATAACCATTGAAGTTGGAGAGAAGGGTGAAGAACTAAAGCAAAGATGGAGCCGCCTCAAAGCATTTGATTCGTGGATGTGGAATTTTTTCTACTTAGCACTGAATGCTGTAAGGCATAGAAGAAAATCTTATCATGATTCACTTAATAGATGTGAGAGATGTCATGATTTGTATTGGCGAGATGAGAAACACTGTAAGATTTGCCATACAACGTTTGAGCTGGATTTTGATTTGGAAGAAAGATATGCAATCCATGCAGCCACTTGTAGGGAAAAAGAGGAGACTGATACATTCCCAAAGCACAGAGTTCTATCATCACAGTTGCAGTCTCTTAAAGCTGCAATTCATGCTATAGAGGTGAGTCATTATGTTGAGTATGTTTTATATTTCCACTGCAACCCATGTGTTTTTTCTCTAGAGACTACCTTGAATTCTTGTTGTCTATATGGATAGATGCTTCTAGTGTATAATTGCAAAATATTTTGAATGTGTGATACTCCTGCTTGTTATATTGTCAACTGTAATTCGGTGTGGTTCTGGGTTATTGAAAATCAAAAAGTGAGTTGTCGGATAGATTGTCAAGCAAAGAAAAGGTTGCTATCTGAAGGCGCCATTATGTTCTGCCTGTGAATTATCAGAAAGACAATGGGAAGCATTAAACCAGCCTCTTTGAATGTGCTGCTTTTGCTACTTCTGCCTAGGTTTGGTCGGTGGCTTTTGCGGATTGGATTGAATAAGTTAATCATTCTGGTTGATTCTTAAGATTGATGCCTTCCAGTGGTTTGGTCTGTCCATGGTGGACAAATTGTTTGTGATTGTTACTCTATACATGAATTAAGACGGAAACACAGTATGCTTCTAGAGTGGGCAGTGCTTCTATTTCATCATTCCTCTTCTGTTAACCAAACAAAAATTAGAGGAAGGTCATTTTGTAAAGCAGATTGACTCCATTGTTGAGATGTTATCTAGTTAGACCCCTTAAGAGAGTTTGTTTTGCACTATTATATTCCCACATACTCAGTAAATGGGAATTTCCATGTTATTGCAGTCAGCAATGCCTGAAGATGCTCTTATTGGTGCTTGGACCAAGTCTGCCCACAGGCTTTGGGTAAAGAGACTCAGACGAACCTCCTCGTTGGCAGAGCTTTTGCAGGTTTATTTTAGTGTATCTTTTGGGAAGCTCATCTGGGTTGTTTATAAAAGTCTGTTTGCCTCATCTTTCTAAGAATGTTCAAGATCTAATTTACATGCTTCTTTATTTTTGTTATCTTCCAGGTCCTTGCAGATTTTGTCAGTGCCATTAATAGGGATTGGTTGCGCCAGTGCAACAATGTGCCTTGTTACAATTTATCTGGGGAAGAAATTGTTGCTCACTTTCCTATTATTCCCCATACTACATCTGCAGTTGCGCTCTGGTTGGTCAAAATGGATATGCTAGTTGCTCCGTATTTGAAAACCTTACGGTCTGATAAGAATCACTAGTTGGATTTGTCATAGAGGTATCATTCTCTCGATGCATTTCTTCGTAAATTGGAGTTGTATTTTCAATCTTATGTTGCTTCATTTGTGGTGTAAATTCTAATCAGCCTCTGCTGATTGATAGGTGAAGACATTTTTCACAAAGAGGTGAACGTTCTTGCCCTTGATCGTAGCAAGGAGCGTTGAATGTGAGGTACTCGAAGATGGAATATTTTTCACCGAGGTCCAGATGTTTGTGCCATTGTTTCTGGAAAGAGCCGAAGGGTCCAAATGATTTGCGTGCGGCAGGATGTTACTAGGCCAGGAGTGGATAGGAGTGAGAAAGCAGTACAAAAAAGCACTTTTTTACATCCATTTATGTTATATGGAGGCATTCTGAGGGAACCATTTGTGATTGAATGATGTTGTAAAGCACGAGGCCGTTTAAAAGTTTGAGCTCTAGGAATACATAGTCACTACACCAGTGGCCCGCATCTTTTGGCGACACTACCTTTGCTCCTCTCTTCTGGAAAAAAAAGAAGAAGAAAAATAATGTCGCGATCTTCTCCGAAGAATCCTTACTGGAGAAATGAAGTTTTGTCTGATGTAAATTATTTGACTAGGTCAATGAAATAAATTTTAAAGGGTTAGGCGGCAGACTGTCAAAGATGCGCACCTCAGTTGCGTTTTGGTTATTTGGTAGCCTATTCTTTGCTTCTGTTCAGATTCTTATCTTGTTTAGTTTTGTTTGGGCCAGACGTTTCTTTTCTGGTTTAATGGTATTTGGGGGTCCAATGCATTGTTTTCGTTTGGCCACGGTCCCGAATCCTTCCCAAGGATAAGCATGAAGCATGTCGAGATTAACATTGTCTGTTTTAGAATAACGGTTGGATGAATTCTGTCTTTGGAGAACCGAAATGAACGGGTCCTCAGGCGGTACCCGATTTTGAGATGTGTTGGCGAAGAGACTCCCTTTTATTAACTTCGCTACAATCCTTGAAGATTCGTTTGGTGTATATCTTAAGGGACTTGCTACGAAGCCCAGATCCTCCAAAGGAAAAAATGTTTCAGCGTCTCCAGCGTTTGCAAGTCCTCTCAATCCGCAAGTTCTCCGCAGCCATTCCCCTAACCGTATTTGATCTCAGGTCCAACAGCCAGCTAGGCTTGGAAAATGCCTTCTGGCATGAGGAACGCAGTTGGGAGTCTCTCCTTTTTAAGAAGGGTGTTTGGACAAGCGGCCGGGTCCAACGAATTTGGTAAGAATTACTTTCAGCCGTAAGTAGACTTGGGCGACGCAATTCACACTGAACGACAGGGTTTCACCCAAGCTCAAGAAGCAAGGCCTACATTTTCATTCATGGACCGATGGTAGTCCGCTGGGGCTCGTCCATTGTTCCAATACACTACCATCACCTTGAAAGAAGGCATTAATGCAATCATGATTACCAGTATCAATATACCAAAAGATACCCAACTTCCCATCTCTTGTATTATCCTAGACTCTGCCAAACACACTGAAGTCCGAACTTTCACCAAGGCCATGCTTAAGTCTCAACTGTGTTTTCCCTAGCTAGTAGCAAAGTACAGAACCTCGTCCGTTGATGAAAATCACAGAGAAAACACGCACAGGTAAAGATCAGTGTCTCAGCCTGGAGATTCCCTTTTCAATTTCGTCAGTCAATTTTGCACTGTGGACAAGTTCGCTTGGAAAGACCATGCTACAGCAACAAAACTCTACTTACTCAAAGCAACTTTGGTTTCTCTCATCAACAATAAGACAATTACAATCAATAAAACAACATCTAGGAATAACACGGAGATGCAAAACATTGGTGATTAACTGGGCGGAGATGATGCCAGAAGACAGTAGGAAAGAATAGCATTACGTTGCATGATATTATTTATTCCAGCCACCATTACAGGCATTCCACCTGATCACCTGAACTTACTTGATCGCTTCGAGGCATCTAAGCCACTAAGACAAATCTACATAGAGCCGCAAGTCTATTTCCTGCATAGGATTCGAAAGAAGGAATGCTGGTTACTGATTGTTGTTTTATCTGAGAGATTCTAAATCACGTCAAAAGTGCTCAATCAACACCCAAGAGGAAAATTCCTACAGTTAAGACTTTAAAATTGACATACCATCTGAGAAGGCTCGAGGTCCTCCTAGAGGTGATATGGTGTAAGATCAATTTTAAGCTGTCGCTTCCCTTTGCTTGCCCTCTTTGGAAAGATCAAAAAGAAAGCTACAATCATAATTCAATACCATGTTGTACAATCATAAGAAGATCCAAAGCAATTTAAGCAAGCTCATATTTTACTTTTTCCATCAATGATTTCTAAGGACAATAACAGAACTTAGACAACAGACAAAATCCAGTTTTCATTTACTGCAGATTAGTAATAATTTACAGCATTCAGCACAAGCAATAACATCACTAAGATCTATAAAAGTAAAAAATTGGCATTTTCAATTTCCAATGCCTTTCTTCTGGGTTTTCTAGCAGCAGGAATTTCGTCTGGATCAACTAAATTTTTAGACTGGTTAGTCAAATCCTTCTAAACTTCATTTTCTCTGGATCAACACATATTCTACTCCTTCAACCACATCACACAAAGGAGACATAAGCTTTCTCATCAATTTTTACAGAAGTGAGCTTTCCAGTCTATCTCCATGGTGCCAAATGAGAAACATGAGCTTCAAGTTTCATTTACAGCATAGAACCCCTTCACATAATTAAGAATTAGGAATGTAAATCATCTGGCCTTTTCTGGTTGCACTCTTATACATAACATTATGTCATAATTTCATTCTAGGATTCTGTGAATCATGCTTGGTGTATTAGTTCTGGTTTCCTCAGAAGATAATCAATTGAAAGGTAATTTCACTTAGAAAAAGTGCGGATGTCCTTGGAATATGATAGATTGAAAGGTAACAATTCAATACATGAAGATAAATGCACTTGATTGTTGTATGACTCATCATGTAAAAAAATAAGATAAAACTCACAGCTATTGCCACAAGCTCTTCCAGAAGCTCCTCAAGATGGCGTAAGGGCTGTCACCATCAAACAGTAGGAGTTTAGACTGTTTAGTTCACAACTTAGCAATATGTGGTCATTAATTTCACACATCCTTCAAAAAGTGCAAAATTTTCTTTGAAAAAAGGAAGATCGTCAGCAAAAAGACGTATTTACTGAACTCACCCATTGAGTTGGACCATCTACTGGTGCATTTAAAGGGTCATTGTGCACCTGGACACATCCAAAGTGATTCTTAGAAGACCAACACAATTGAATTCAGAAGAAGGGATACAAGAATGACGCCTATAGCTATACATAGTTGAGAGCATAGTTATTTAGGATAGTGTTGAGCCCATGGCTAACAAAGATAAAAGGGCTGATAAATAACAGACAAATGCTTTTCTTAGGTGAGGAAAATCAACAGCTCTTTGTTTGGAAACAGTGCCAGTAAATCCATACATATGCAGGAATCAAACCGGCGTCCAAAGGAAAAAAAATAAGCATATGAGCAAATAAATTCCGATGCTGGTCTCTACGTAATATTGCAGTCTATGCCTTTATCTACTCCCTGAAAATAAGGCTCGTCATTCCTGAGTAAAATTAGGGCATGCACCAGTCCAGAGATTTCTGACAATCTGAAGAAAATTGTAATGACCGATTGTAATTGGGACTCAGCATACCTCCATAAAAAGCCCATCCACTCCAACCGCAACTGCTGTCCTTGCAATGCATGGAATGAGTTCCCGAAGACCTCCGCTGGCAACACCTCCACCTTCCAACTATAGAAAAAACATGGTTTGCTTTTCAAATATGAGGAGGCACTACAGACAGGGATTTACACTGGGTATGTAAAAGCTGCTACCTGGAAGATCTAAGGACAGACAACACTCTTTGGTGATATCATGCATTTACAGGAATAGAGGCAAACAAGGTACTCAATCTGACAAGTTCAACCTTAAGGTCTATATCACCAGACAAAAAAACAATAAAAAAAAATCTTTTATCTCCATATATAAGAGAAGTAGAATATACTTCTACAACCAAATTTAGGAGAGAAGAAACAAGCAAAAGTGGTGGGAGCATGAAAGGTAACATAGCCACCAGTTTTACTTTATTTCTGAGATATTCAAGAAAAAACAGGAAAAACCATGCTATTCCATCTTGAAGCATCCATCTCCTGCTTGCAAGTGGTTGTGCAGCTAACAATATAAAGTCCTAAAATCACGTGTTTTCATCCTGAGTGATGAAATAGATAGCGTTCTCATCAAGACCGGCATATTATCTTGTGTATACTAAATGACAACAATTTCACTAAAATCGGCTAGTGAATAGTAACCCATCTCAATTATTTTATATACATTTCCCATGAGGTTCAATGAGAAAAACTTGAAGTTTAAGCCAGTAAGAATCCCCTTTTAACATTATATAAATGGAGTTGATACCTTTCTCCCAGCAGGTTGTTGTAGTGCATGTGTGACGTCAGCTACCTGGGCAACATAAGGTCAAATAGTATTCCCACAAAGCAGTGAAAAAACTCACAGGCACAGTGAAGAAAAAGCAATCCTCAACAGATTAATGTCTGTCGATGCATGCAGGCACATTGACATTGGCCAAGGCTATCACAAAAAACAAAATTCTTTTTGTTTGTTTCTGGAAAAAGAAATGAAGAAATGTTCATTACCATACTATTTAAACAGAAATTTCAGTTGCAGTTTTTGTAGGAAAATCATCTTAAAATTTTATATGCATGCACCAGACAGATCAGGCAGCATGCAGCAACTCACCAATCTAAGAAACTATAGTATACTTACAACAGGACAGTTGGCCTCTCTCATCCACTCGAGATTGCGTGGATCCACGATTAAATCATCTACAGACAGATTGAAGATATGAATCAATAACCCAGGATATGGAAAATAACTCTGAAGATTAACTGCCTCTCCTGTGATCATGACATTACTCTGAAGTATGTAAACTAGGATATAATCAGCCAACTGAAGCCTAAAAGAAAATCAGAGTTTTTCCATTGGGGATAAATGAGGTGTCATATGATCAGAACTTGATCGAAAGCTGTTCACTCATCCAACTATTGGTCGAGTACCAGTATAAAAAGGGACCAAAAGTTAATTAGGATGCACACAATTCATAAATCATATTATAAAGATCCGTGGAAGTAGAGAGCACCGCCCTATCAGATATCAGAAGCTTCAAGTTTTGACAAATAAAGTTCAATTAAAATCATCTATTGTCCTCAAAACCCTGAACGAAGTTGACAATCTTTCAATAGCATTCTACAATACTAGAATCACTTACTATAACCAAACATAGTTCCTCTTTCACAAACCATGACGTGTGGATTCCCAGCCAGTCTAATCTTTTCAGCAGAGTTTGCCATGACCTGCATATCTGCTAATATCAGCAAAGGTAGGATTGCACTCGACAAGTCAAGCAAACAATCAAGTGCATATAAGCACTTCAAACCCATGCACTGAATCCCTAAACTTCCTAAACAGTCGGCCTAATTAAAAAAAGAAAAAGAAAAAGAATTCAATAGAAATATTATGGAGGATTTAAACTTTAGACATAAAGGAAGTTCACTCACAGAGGAAGCACAAAATTGGCCTTTCTTAATGTTAATAATCTTCCCTGTCTTAGCTGCTGCAACTAGGAGATCTGTCTGTCAATATGAGAAAAATAAATTGATTTCAGACTTCAGAAGCCTTTATGATTATCAAACTACCATGAATTACATATCCAACATCTGTATTGCAGAACCTGACGGCATAAAAATGCTGGAATTTGAATAATATCTGCAACTCTTCCTACTGCTTCACACTGAACAAAACAAAGGAAAAAGACAGATGATTGATACTGATGCATAGAAAATCTCAATGAGCAACTTTTGTGCAGTATTTCACACAAACTGCAGTCCTGCCATGTGCTAATTACAGAGAGACAAGAAAAGGCAGCAACAATACTAGCAATTACCACAAGCATAAGAACAAAGTAGCTATCAAATGGAAATGCTAAAACAGAAGTACAACACGACACAATACTCCAAAAAAAGTATTTAACTAGGAACACTGAATGAAGCTGGAAATGTGCAAAATCAAAAGGAAAAGTTTCTGAAATGAACTATTCTTCTATTCTTTCGCTTTAATGAGAAGTAATGTCGTAGTAGTAAATAACCTTACAACTAAATCAAATTGGAGAAATCTTTTGTTGTGACGGGCAGCATCATTTAAGTAGTAACTAAATGTATATAGGTCACATCTTTGTGAGAATGATTCTTGATGTAGTTATAGTCGTCAACAGAGCACAACCTTGCCATCAGTTGATTTTCGAAGAAAGGGAAAAAAAAATAAAAAATGAACTAGCAGTATGTGACAGCTTGAAATCTCGTAAGGATAATCGTAGAAACAGAACAAATAGCCTCAAGCCTGAAACAAATAAGAGGCTACACTCTTCCCATAGAGAAGTCACACCAAGATGAGAAAATGGGAGGATTACCTGAATTGTTTCATGCAAATCAGTCACAATAGGAATGTCATAAGTTGCCTTAACTTTCTCAAGGATCTGTAAGCAACCGAAAAAATAAACATTAATCATGTGACATGCAGATTGAGAGAAGAACCAGAATTATCAAGCATTGTACAATTGAGGACTATACATGCATCGAATGGATAAATTTCATATTCAATTTTCTGCACAACTATGACTATCCTTGATGTTCTTTTCTTACCCCTATCCCTATTGTCGATTTCCGTTGCACTCGCTATTTGAAGATATACATTCAAGATGGAAAACAATTAAAAAAGTGGGGGAAAAAGAAAAGCACCTTGAGGCCTTCAGCCATGCCGGGACCACGGAACGATTTCGACGACGTTCGGTTGGCTTTGTCAAAGCTTGACTTGAATACAAGCGGTAAGCCAACTCTGCAAGAGTGCAATGAAAAGAAGTACCGGATCAACTCACAACAAGAACAACGTCGACCGTATATCTTTACTCTGTTTGCTAAACAAAAGTACAGCGGCATCAATTTTATCAGGGAAGCAAGCTTAGTCAGGTAAAATCAAATGATGAAAGCTAATTAGAGAACAAAACAAGCGACGAGCTTCTTTCTCGTTTCCGTCCAAGGCAATGGCGCTCGCAAAATCCAAAATGCAGAGGGAAAACGTACTTTGCAGCGACGCTCTTTATGTGCTTCGCCATGTACAAAACATGCTCCTCCGATTCAATCACATTCGGTCCGGCTAACAGAAAGAATGGATCCGCCGCCTGTTAAAGAGTTCCGGCCGTCAACTATCAATCGTACCGCATCGCCTCGAGGTCGGCTAAAGAAAGAAGAAGAAGAAGAAGAAGAAGACGCGGTCCGAACCTTGAGCTGGTTGAACAGGATCGCCGACGATTCCATCTCCGTCGAATCAGGCTATAAACGGAACGGGCACTGCAATCGGGAAGAACAACAAAAAGAAGACACAGAGCGATCAGCATCGGCATTCTTAAAAACTTCACCAAGCAAGGCTCGATCCCCGCGCTCCGCCAGGCGAGCGGATCGCGCGCGGGGCTCGAGATCAGGCGAATGATACGAGCCAATGCGGGTCGCGGTTCCCCCGGCGGGCGCGGCGCGCGGAGGACCGGCGGCGGGTTCGTTGCGCACCTCTTCTTCCGGCGGATTCTCCGAGGAGTCCGGCCGAGGAAATGGCGGCCGGAGACGCGACGGCGGAACGGCGAGAGAGAGAGATCAGAGAGATGAGCTTCCGGGACTCGGATGCGACGGGAGGATGAAGATTCTGGGCGTCCACACCTGCGGCTTTGGGCAAGTAGCAGAGAGCTTTTTGACGAGTGTCGGTGTTACTCCCTGCTTGCCAGCCAGTAGTGAGCTTGCTGCTGCGAAGATTTGACGGCGTCGCTCTTATCTCGATCTATCGATTGGTTCGGTAGGGAAAATACACACACACATATACATATTATACACACACACACACACACATCTCTTATATATTATCAAAATAAATAATTTTTAAAATATTTTTCAAAAAATGATAAATTTCTCTTGAAATAATTAATCGATGAAATATAATTTCATTTGTTAAATATATGTCTCAAATTTGAGTCCGACAAATAAAAATTGACTTGAGATTAATTGTTATTTATGGAGTTTTGAATATTTTGAATTCAAAATTTTATGGAAGTCCAAAATCGATCAAAGTCGACTTCATTTGGCGAATCAGATCTTGCGATGAAAGAGAATATAAAAGAATATAATAGACGACGATTTCCTAATCGTTATCGCCAAGAGGATTTAAAGAAGACTAGGACCTTGGGCACTTTCCTCTACAAGTTGTAGTCGGCAAATAAATAAAAGACAGAAAAGACAACCCCCATTGAAGTTTTTTTTTTTTTTTGGTAAGGTCCCCCATTGAAGTTGTAGTCGGCAAATAAATAAAGACAGAAAAGACAACCCCCATTGTTGACTTTGTCGATAGAGCACGCATAGGATTGCATGGATTTCTTTTCATGCTCAAGTTGGTCAAACTCTTGGCTTAATATATATTAAATTGTGGGCGCTTTGGCCATGAGTAATTGATAAGGTAGAGTGTGATTTTTCTATTGTGCATATCCAAAGGTCTTCTTGAAGCGCTATGTGTGCGAGTGCTTACCGAGTGAAGACGTGTAAAGGACTTCGTGAATTATGTCAGTGTTCGAGCTATAAAATCTTATGTCAAGATTTGTGTATAATTCTTTTGTTAGATTGAAAGATTATTTCATGATGAATTGTGAGGCAAAGCATTATGTGAGTTATTGGATGTAGTTGGAGCTTGGGAAATATTGAAAATATTTGAATGACTTGAATATATAATTCCCATTGTATCGCTTGATGTATAGCGGAATTTGTCGCTACTCTCCTCGTGAACGTAGGTCATTATTATTGAACCATATAAATCTGGTGTCTGATTTATTTTCTTGTTCTTTCTAATTTATTGTTTAACCGGTTGTTTTCGGCAACAATTGGTATCAGAGTTAGGTTTAGCTAAGTTGAAGCCAATCGATGACAATGAAGAAGGGGAAGTGAAAATCAATAAATTTAATGGGAAGAATTTTAGTTTTTAGAATATGCAGATTGAATATTATCTCTATAAGATAAAACTGCACTTGCTCCTATATGGAGAGAGAAGCTAGATACGATAAAGCAAGCTGATTAGGATTTGCTTGATAGACGAGCTATAGGTATTATTCGGCTCAAGTTGCTTGTAATGTCGTGTTCAACATCGTGAAGGAGAAAACCATTGCCGAATTAATGAAAGGTCTGTCGGATATGTACGAGTAACCCTCTATAATCAATAAGCTCTATTTGATGCGATGTCTATTTAAGTTGAAGAAGAGCAAAGCTGTGTTAGTTGCATATCATATCAATATATTTGATGTGACCGTTAGTTAATTGAGTTAAGTTGATATTGACTTTGAAGATGAAGTACATGTTTTGATTTTATTATTCTCATTGCGTGATAGTTAGAATACTACTATTACTATTGTTAGTAATCCTAGGGTTAATGAGCTTTACGCTTAATAGGGTTCGAGATTTAATTCTGAGTGGAGATATTATAGAAGAGAATCTAGTAAACCTATATATATTGTTTTAGTAGGTGAAAATAGAGAAAGAACTAGTACATGTGTTAGCAGAAATAGTACAAACACGAACAGATGTAGTCAGCGTAAGATTGATAGAGTGTTTGTTAGAGTTGTGGTAAGAGGGGGTATCTTAAAATGAATTGCCTTAAGTTGAAGAACGAGCAAGATAAGAGAATTATAGTTGATTTTGCAAATGATGTTACAGTTGTAGCTGATAGTAATTCAGATAATACTGATTTTGTCTTATTTGTTACTAATGACTCATCAATGGATTATGGAGTCTAGTTGTTCTTTTTATGCTACACCAAATAAAAAATGGTTTACTACTTATCTGGTGCAATTAGGGAACAATGCTGAATGCGATGTTGTTGGTGTTGGCAATGTTATAATAAAAATGCATAATGGTATTATGAAGACATTGACTGGAGTGAGGCGTGTTTCAGAATTGAAAAAGAACTAGATTTTTTTAAGTGCTTTGGATTCAGCTTGGTATCGATATATTTCGGAATGTAGAATTTTGAAAATTATTAGAGGCGCTTTGTAATAATGAAAGGAATCAAACACAGTGGCTTATATGAACTTCAAGGTAAGACAATGACAAATTTCGTCGTTGAGACGTTAGATGCAGCTGTTCGAGAATCTGAATTGTGGCATATGCGTTTGTGGTACATTAATGAGACAAGCTTGAAGGTTTTAAATGAAAGAAATATGTTATGTGGTTGTGTTGCTAACGCACTGTGATTTAGATCAACGACGGGAAGTGCAGTTTAATAGGACTATTAAAGTTAATTTACTTGAATGTTCATAATTCACCTGCATATTCGTAGGTTGTGGTTTCTTTTGAGAAAGATTGTCAAATTTATGCTAATAGTTGTTGATGACTACTCGATGAAAACGTGGTGTTTATGCTTAGGCATAAGGTTGATGCTGATATTTGGATCATCCAGTTGAAAGTTTTGATCGAAAAGAAGACTAGTAAAACGATCAAAAATTTACATATTGATGGTAGCATGGAGTTTTGCTCGAAGTTGTTAAACAAATTCTGCATGAAAGAAGACATAGTGAAACATCATACTAGTGCTGATGAACCACGGCATGTTGTAAAATTGATGAGCAAAAGACTACTAGAGATAATCTATAGAATGCTTTTTAGTGCTAGTATGATTATGAGATTCTTAGTGGATGCGTACTACTTGATAAATAGATTTCCATCGATTATGATTGGATGTCAGATTCTTGAAGAAGTGTGATTAAGTAAAGTTGATGATTATTCTATTCTAAGAATATTTGGTTACCTGTATTATGTTTGAGCGAATGATGGTAGGATTGATGGAAAGGTACAGAAGTGCATGTTCTTAGGTTATGCACAATATGAGCGGGACTATCGGTTGTGGTGCTTGAAATTAAATTCAGCTAGTATGAGTAGAGATGTTATGTTTGACGAGTCTCTAGTATTTCTAGCTAGTAGCATTTGTAGTAGTGTTCATACGGATTTGAACAGTGTTCAGCTTGAGGTGGAGCTGCAATCTGTAACTCCTGAGATAGTGGGTATGGATATTAATAAAGTTATTGACACAAATGGTGCTTATAACGAGATGGAGCATGTAAAGCCAACAGTTGTCGTAATTGCTAATATTAACAAGGTACGTGTTCGATCTCCTAACATGTATGGATATAATAACGGTTTTGCTTTATCTATGGTTAAGGAAGTTGCGTCAGAAAGTCCTTGTGTAGTAGTTGAATGTACATGTGGAGTCAGTTTTCTAGTGAGGTCATCGATTCTGGTGAAGTTCAAGTACAACTTAGACTTGAAAAATATTTGTAGTAGTTGGACCAATCGGAGGCTTTGGGATATTAATGATAGAGTTCAAATTTTCCAAATTGATTATGACTTGACTAAACATCGAGCCAAGATGGAGATTACTAAATATATATCCCGAGTTTGAGCCTGACAAACAAAAACTTGATCTGAGATTAATTGTTATTTATGGAGTTTTGAATATTTTGAATTGGATATTTTGTGGACATCCGAAGTCGATCAAAGTTAACTTCCTTTGACGAATTAGAGTCGGCGATGGAACATAATATAAAAGAAAATAATAAATAGTGATTATCTAATTGTTATCATCAAGAAGATTTCAAAGGAAGATGTGGACTTTGGACTTTCCTCTATAAGTTGCATTCGGTAAAGAAATAAAAGACAGAAGAAGTAATCCCAATTGTTGACTTTGTCGACAAATTCACTTAGGATTGCATGGGTCTTTTTCCATGTTGTAGTTGGGTAATTCTTGGATTATATATAATAAATTGTGGACACTTTGAGCGTGAATAGTTGATAAGGCATAGCGTGGTTTTTGTGCTGTGCATATCCACAAGTCTTCTTAAAGCGCTGTGTGTGCGAGTGCTGGCTGGGCGAAGACGTGTAGAGGAATTTGTGAATTACATTAGTGTTATAGCCGTAAAATCTTGTGTCAAGATTTGTGTATAATTCTTTCGTGAGATTGAGAGATTATTTTGTGAGAATTTGTGGAGCAAAACATTATGTGAGTTATTGGATATAATTAGGGCTTGGGAAACGTTAAAAATGTTTAAGTGACTCAATTGTATAATCTTCGTTCTATTGCTTAATCTTTAGTGGAATCCGTCATTACTTTCCCCATGGATGTAAGTCTCTACGACCGAACCACGTAAATCTGATGTCCAATTTATTTTCTTATTCTGTCTATTTTATTTTTCAACCGCTCACTTTCCACAACATCATTATTGATGATCATTTATCTATACATATTTTCGTGAATGATGAAAATATATTTCATCCATCCATTTTTGTAAGTGATGTAAACAATCATTTCTATGAAACAAGTGCAACTCTAATCTTTTTATCACGTAAGATAATGAATAAGTGAAGAATGTGATCATTTTTTTTTTTTTTTTGGTAAGGAAGAATGTGATCATTTTTTTGCTAATCAAAATTGGTAAAACCGTGATAATATTTATATGCTCAAACATTTGTGGGTGATAAAAGGAATGTTCAAATAATTCGTTTCCCTAATCATAGTTAATCCTAAATGATTTCGACCGCTTTTATTACAAATTTTCCCCAAAAACCTCCCATATATGGGTGAAATTAATATTAACGAAATTTAACTTACACGGGAGAATGGACATGCTCTTTGGATAAGCTGTCCCTAGGGGGACGAAATGAGTGGGTAGAAACAAGGTATTCCCTTCTTAGGCCCAACCTTGGACTTTGGTCCACCTAAGTTTGTCTAATTCGGGCAATTTTACATGGAATATTTAATTATTTTGAAATGTGGTCGAGTTTGAGTGAGTTTATTTGGGCTTAGTGTTTACTCAGATGATGAAATAATTAAGCCCAATATTCAACAATTAAGCGCAAATAACAAATGACCTAATTCCCAAGAAAAATTATAACTTCTGATGCAATATCAAGAACTTTTTTTTGTCTAAAAAAATCATCAAATTTGATTATAGACCCAAATATGCCACGCGTCAAAAAACGTCCACTAGTTTTTTCAATATTATCAAAATCAAGAGGTTGTTGTTGGAGATTCTAACAATGAAGCTCTAATCACCCTCGATGTTGATAATTTTGAAAAAAAGTAAGGGCAATTTTTTTGACATGGAGACGGATTAGGGATTATAGTGAAAACTTGCAATCTTTTTTTAAATAAAAAAGGTTTGGGGCAAAATTAAGATTTGATCAAAAGTTAAGAGGTTTTTTTTTTAAGGATTAAAGACAATAACAAATAAGCAATTCATCAAGCGCATAGCAACGTAAAATAAAAGAGTTGAAGGATGGAGAAATGTTAGCCAATTCGCAATGATTCGGCTCCAAGTTGGTGCCTATTTCAATTTTGTATCCGTTCGACAATCACACCCAATCCACCCAATCCACTAATCAAAAAGCTTGATTGCAAAGGTTGGAGAATTTGGAGTATAACACTATGTACCCTCTTAATTGTACAATATAGCTCTCTACTAAGTGTATTTTACTCTAATACGATAAATTTTAATCAAACTTTTGATTGCAAGTGAGAGTAGACACTTAGATATGTTCGTGGGTCTTGATTCTTCAAGCAAGAGAGTGTCTTTATACCAATAGTGCTTAATTAGTTGTCTAAACGGCTAATAATTTTTGTTTGTCATGTTATTCAAGTAGCAGCACAAGTTCTCTCTTGCCCTAATACCCACCATAATGAATTCGAGCTTTCCATGCAAATAAGAGTAAGCTATTTTAGGGTTGGTTTAGATTCACTTAGAATATACTTGAAACTTATTTTGTCATAAGTTTTAAGGTCCATCCAGATTCAGCCTGTATTCTTAAATGAACAATTGCATTGAATCATCACTTACAATTTACTGCTATCATAATTCATATTTAGACATATTAATAATATGTAACATTAATAAATTAAAAGTCTCAGTTATTAATATACCGAAAATGGAAACTTAGACCGGTGGTTCTAAATTACATACTCATTATTGGACACTATATCATAAGATTGTGTGAAAACATAGAATAAAAAAAATATAAAGACTTGTTTCAATTAACAGGTTCCAATTCTTTGAACCTATAACCCACTCTCATGCCATAGAATCTATAACTAGATCGGTTATCGGTTCTACCTTGAAATTATGAGTGAGCATAATTCGGGTGGACAGTTCCCACTTTAGAATGGGAGCCGTCCATTAATAATCGGTTCTAAAAAATTAGAATCGGGAATCACCCATTGGTTCTATGGATCTATCTAAGAATCAAATCGCCGGTCCGATCAAATTCTCGAGTGGATTTATGGAACCAGTCCTTAATCCCTACAAAATTACATTAATCAATTAATATCTTCTTGATGTATGGGATGTTATAAAGAAAAATATGAGAATGAGGAGATTCCTCTATTCCTTGCCTACGATGCTTTTATGTGAAGCCATTTTCACCATCACCATGGAAGCAAACATCGTTGGTTCATCAATTGCCATTGTTCATTTTCTTTTCTTGTTTCAGTTTGGCTATTATTCTTCCTCTTGTCGCTTCATATAGGAAAATGGAAGGAAAGAATTGCTCTCGCTACACCTTCACCATTATGTTTTGT
This sequence comes from Eucalyptus decipiens, assembly GCA_014182575.1. NCBI lineage: Eukaryota > Viridiplantae > Streptophyta > Magnoliopsida > Myrtales > Myrtaceae > Eucalyptus > Eucalyptus decipiens. Next base: position 39,625,702 of record CM024619.1, read on the forward strand.
TACTTAAAACATCTATTCACCAATGCGATTTTATATATAAAATATATAAATATACCAATCTGGTTCGGATGAAAGGATGGGCGGTTCCATGCCTAGAATCGGGAACCGGATCGGCATTCACCGGTTCTAGTAATTTGGAATTGAGAATTGGACTGATCCTCATAGGAATCGTCGATTCTGGGCTGGTTTGGTCCAATTTTAGGCAATTCAATTGGTTCTCGGTTCCTTTGCACACCTCTATCTAAAACTATGCTTACCTCTACATGCAAACATTCAAACACCCAAACTCTTATGTCTAATTTCCTGAGTCCTTAACTATGATATACTATCAATCTTTCAAATTGTTCAATTAGGTCATCAAATTTGTTTAAAATGCATAATATCACCCCGTGGTGAAAAGGAACATAAAATTCGTGATATTGAACTTGGTTGAACCACTGGGATCCGCCCCAGTGGCCACCCTTCCAATATGGAAGGGGGAGGTGAGGGGTTCAAATCCCCACCTTCTCAGGGGGGGATAGGGTGGGGATGCGTAAGTTTCAAGAGTGGGTTTCGACTCCCACGCCCTGCAAGAGGCATGGCAAAAGTCTGAGAGTGAGTGTAGAGTAGGAATAGCGTAGGACTGACCAAAAAGAACTTGGTTGTTTTAAATTCCGCTTTAATTGTTTATAATCACTTATTCACCCCCTCTAGGTGCTAGTTTTAGCCATAACATAGATAAGGGGTGACACTAATTTGGCAGCCTCTAGGGTGCTTTCTACTAGTCTTAATTCAAGTTGATACGTGCTTTCTTTCCTTTACTTGTAAAGCTATTTTCAAGTTTTAGTGTCACAAAATACATGAACTCTGAGGCTCCGTTCGTTTCGTGGAAAATAATTTCTGGGAAAACGTTTTCCGAATTTTCTAGCGTTCATTTCACGGAAAATGAATTCTTTGGGGAAAATGTATTCCATGAAAGGAAAAAAAGTCTTCTAGATTAAGGGAAAATGTTTTACACTTTTGAAAAGTGGAAAACATTTTCCTCACTTGATCTCTCTACAAATCCTCACTTCCTCCGCCCCTTTCTTCTTCTTCTTTTCTTTTTTTATTCGAATTATTTTTTAATTTTCTTTTTCTTTTCTAATTCGAATTATTTTTAATTTCCTTTTTTTTTCTTTCTTTTCTTTGTTTTCCATCTTCTTCTTTCTTGGCTAGTAGTTGGCCGTTGCCGAGGCGAACCTCGAGCTCCTCGATCTCAAGTTTATGCTCTGCACTCTTGCTTATCATTTTCTTTATTTACTTTACCCTACGGTTGTACATTGCTTAAGCAAATGACTCTACATGCTTTGCTTCTTTTTTCTTTTGTTTATTAGAACACAAAAGACACAGGGTTTTTTTTTAATTATTATTACTTTTACTATAAAAAAAAAAGACACAGGGGTAGAACAAGCCACTCAATTGGAAGATTCTCATTAGGATTGTACATGCTTTGCTCCTTTTCTCTTTGCTCCTTTTTAAAATCCATACGAATATTTTTTAAAGTAGATGAGCGTTTGGTGATAATGAGGAAACAAAGATATGAAGCAAGTTTGCTTAGATTTAAATGCAAGTTTATATTTGATGGATTTATAGGTCGGTAAGTGATGCATGCCTAAGTGGTGAATTTTTAGAAAATATTTTGGCAAAAATACACTCCAAGTGCCAAAACTTGGCATAAATGGACACTTAAGTGCCAAAAGTTTGGAAAGTGACACTTAAAGTGCAAAAATCATAGCAAAATGGGTAACTTAAGTGCAACTCCAGCCACACTCTGACCAAAATGCCGACGTGGTGATTTTTCGGCGAAGGAAGTGCAAAACGACACCATTTTGCACGTTGACGTGGCTAAACAATACAAAAATGATTTCGTTTTGGTGCTGACGTGGTAAAAAAATTAATATAAAAATTAATTAAATTAAATGCAAAACTAAATTTATTTAAAACATTTAAAGATAAAATAAAAATATTAAAAAAAACTAAAAAATTCAATTTTTTTTTTTAAAAAAAAAAAAAGGGCGGCGGCGAGGGTTGAGCCCTCATGGCCGCCGCCTCCCCCGCCGCCGGAAGGGCCTGGCCCCCCTTTTTTAAAATTTTTATTTTTTATTTTTAAATGTTTTAAATAAGTTTAGTTTTTAAATGTTTTAAATTTTTAGTTTTTTAATATTTTTTAATATTTTTTATAGTTTTTTAAAGTATTTTTATTTTATTTTTAAATGTTTTAAATAATTTTAGTTTTTTTAGTTTTTAATTTTTTAATATATATTTTTAAAAATTTTAGTTTTTTTAAAATTAGTTTTTTATTTAAAAAAATATTTTTTTATTTTTTTAATATTTTTAGTTTTTAAATGTTTTAAATAAGTTTAGTTTTAAATTTAATTTAATTAATTTTTATATTAATTGTTTTACGACGTCGCACCAAAACGACGTCGTTTTAGTATTGTTTAGCCACATCGTCGTGCAAAACGGGCGTCATTTTGCACTTCCTTCCCCGGAAAATCGCCACGTCGATATTTTTGCAAGATTTTGGCCGGAGTGGCACTTAAGTGATCTATTTTGCTCCGATTTTGGCACTTAAGTGTCACTTTCCAAACTTTTGACATTAAGTGTCCCTCCGTGCCAAGTTTTGGCACTCTAGGTGTCCGTACCTTAAAATATTTTCCTTATTGAACACCTTTGAAAATATTTTCTTAAACATTTTCAGGTTTTAGCCGAATACCAAAAATATTATTATTTTTCTAAAAAATGACTTCTGGGAAAATATTTTCCGAAAATGGTCCATTTTCTGCGAAATGAACGGACCCTGAATTTGTTTATTATATGCAAACCATCATAACGATTCAAATAATAGAGCAAGATATAATTCCTTCATATGCATTTGTTCAACTTGTTATATTCGTCATGATGGCTAGAAAAATGACCCCAAATAGACATGGTGACAATAACAAAGGGAGGGAGATCACTTATCTGGAAAATGGCCAACATGGTTTCGACCGCCTTAAGGCTGTCGCAGGTTGATCTTTTTAAACATACAGCACATAATTTAAAAGATACTGCGGATTGGATACTAAAGTTCTACTAGTTTTTTCCTTCGCCATGTAGAGGTGGCTTTCTTTCACAATGTGCGTTTCTTCTCATAAAATGTTGCTACACATTTTGTTCTCAATTGCTGTTACAAAAGCGATTAGTAGTGTTTGTTAGATTGACTGTTTCGTGACAATATTAGTAAGGGCGCTTGCATCAAACTGAAGGTCAAAGCAAATACAATGTGGGTGTAGGAACCTCTATCCATGCAGGACCAATCTGTGCGGATTCTTATTTTTATAAAACTGTCTGTATGGTTACACACTTTGGAAATCTTTGAATTGAACTGATATTCTTGAGTGGTCACAAAAGTTTGGCCAAAGTGGCCATAGTTGACGATATTCATTGCTCCTATTCTCATATAATTGCTGATTTTCCGGTTAGATACTAGCTTTTCCAAAACCATATAATCTTATGGATGAATTTGTAGGTGTTCCGTGCATCTTTGGGGTCTTGACCTGTGATGACATGGATCAGGTGATCAATCATTCTGGGAATTTAATGGATTTTAGGTTCTGCGCTTGAAATATTGTGTTCATCAGCATTAGATTCACCTATGAACAAACTTTTCCTGCAATCTGCAGGCTTTGAACAGAGCTGGTGAAAAATCTGGGAACAAGGGATCTGAGGCTGCTTTAACTGCTGTAAGTTGTTGTTAATTATTCTCTTAGTTGAGCGGCCATGTTGGTTTGCATAAAGTGTTGCTTTCTACTCTCTTTTCCTTTATGACTCTGCTTCTCTTCCTCCTATTATTTACTGTATATTGGTTTTCCCCCCAATTTTTAATACGTGGAAAAATAATAAAGTGTAAACGCCTCTTCATCCCATGATCCTTCGGTTTGGCTGGTTTTGTCTTTGAACATGATAAAGCGACTTCATGAGAAACTGTAGGAGTATTTAATCGTGCTGGTATTGCATATAGCATATCACGCAAAGGCAGGTTGGCATTTTCCTGGGCTCCCTCAAACACAGTTTAAGCTTAATACCTTTGGTCTCTTATAGCAACTCTCAGTGTGCCTGAACGAATGCTTGACAGAGTTTCTTAATATTAGAAAGTAGAGCTCTCCATTCAATTAAGTACATGCTTGTACCATAGAGATCTCCTTGAACATAAAACTCACACTACCCCTAAACTGACTCTATAGGGAGATATGGCTAAGCAAAGGCCCCTGAACATCTCTATCCAGAAAGTCCAATTATACTTTCAATAAGATCCTGATTTGCTACAGCCTCCATAGGCTTGAAGTTTCCTTGAACATTCTAATTGAACCTGTCCTTGAAGAAGGTGTCCCCAGCGACAGTTTGCCTGAAATTCCTGACTTCGCTGCCATTAGGGGCTCTATCTTCAATCCTTTTGCAAGTTTAGGGAGATGTCATATCTCTTCATTTGACAAACAATGTACTTTATCTGCACAGATTGTGGCCGTCATCTTTGGATGTGTTCTCTTATTGCCATTGGAGCAACGTTGTATGAGAAATCTTGTGGACTGGTGTTCGATTATGATACAATGATGTGCTCCTAGTTCTTGGAAGCTTGAGGAAAACAATCATATCGTGGTTTTTTTTTTTTTTTTTTTTTTTTTTTTTGCGACCACCTTCCTACGGATTGTTAGGGAATTGTCCCGTGCATCAGCAAATAATCCTTCAGTATGATCTGCCCATCTGAAAAAAGAACTATGAGGAAAGGTAACGATAGCCTAATTTAAACAAACTATTCATAGCTCCATATGTTTTTCACTGGTTAATATCGCTGTTCCTTTTCCTGTGCACTGGGTTTATTTATATACACACTCGATGCATCTGCGTCACCGCCAGCTAGAGTTTGGGTAGTTTGCCCCGTTGTCATGCAAGGGCCGTGCCTCCGTCATCGGTCTTGGGCGAGGGTCGCCCAATCCTGCTTTTCTCTGAGGCGTAAGGAGGGTGAATGACCCTCACCAATGTGCTGGCCACCCTCTATGGACTTATATGTTATCTTGGTTTCTCCTACGGATGATCCTATGAGTTCAGCAACATAAATCTTAGTCTCTTCCTTCGCCCTTTCGAATTTATTTGTTTACCTGCTTTGTGAACTGTTGTCCTTATTTTGCCAGTTTTTAATATATTTATGTGCCTGGCAGATTGAGATGGCATCTCTGTTCCAGCACTAACTGCACTAATGATTTGAAGGGCAGAGTTGGGTGTAAATTGTCTGAGTCGGCAGTTGCAGCATGTATTTCATTAACTCGTGCAATTCACCCATGAAGGATTTTAAGGGCTTCTGGATCATGAGTACAATGATGCAGTAGAAAGTGCTTACACGACTTGTTAACATAAATTCTGTACCTTTCTTCATTAGATCGTCGTAGCCATAAAATGATCTGGTGCCTGATCTGGTGCCTAAGCAACGCGCTTGGTTTTGCCCAAATGAAGCTCGTCAGTATCAAACTCTGGTTGTGGACCGTAGTGCAATGAATACGTGGGAATAATTCTCTCTTTATTTAACTGATCTTGCTGTGAAGAAAGCAGTTTTTGCCGTTTGACCCATGTAACTTGAGCAGGTGTTTATTAGGACGAGACAAGATTTGGTTTACTCTATTAATGAATAATTTGATGGACAGTAATATAATGCGCGCATTTTAGTGAATATCTAGTGCTGCATATCGAATCCTTATGCATGCGTGTGTATATAAATGGTGTATTTTGACGTCACAGACACAATATACATACATACATACATATATATATGTGCGCACGTGCGCATGAAGGTTTTATTTTGCAATATCTAGATATAATTAGATAAAAGTTATACTCTAGGATTTTGGTACTAATTTTTTTCTAAATATTTTTTTATGTGTGTGTATATAGATTATACTTTGAACTAGCTGCATGAAAATATGGTTAGAACTTGTAATTCATGATTGCCTATATTTTATAATATGAAGATTAGCAAATTAATAATGACTTACTCATTAATACAAATAGCTTACCAAGGAAAACAATTACTGCAAAAGGTTTCCATGACGTGATACTGCACATATCATCGATATATGATGCTAGAGGATCATTTAAATACTTATACAATACGACACCCTCCATTGGATCAATAAATGATATTAGAGGATTAATGAAAAAAAATAATCATTAGAGAATTATAGCTCATCTTTTACATGTAAATATCACAAAAACAATGAAATAATTATTGTTAAATAAAGGAAAAGTACCCAGCATTACAAAAATTCTATAGTGTGTTTTTAAGGAGTCATATTACGTTATTGTGTATATTTCGTGAATAAATATTACTAAAAGCATAATTAGTGGCAACCCTTATGATCAAACTTCAATTTGGATATATCCATGAACTAAGTTGAGAAGAACAAGGGCTCATTGATGCTTTTCGAAACAATATTAGGTCTGTGCCCTAAGAAACGGGGTGAATGAGAGAGGGAAAAGAAATTGAAAAAGAAAAAAAAATCCAATCACAAGGTACAAGAAACTTTCTATAGGGGCATTAAATTGAAAAAATAAAGTGACTCGGTGTATCCAGACAAAAAGGGGGTTAATTTAACAATAAGACGTTGGCCCCAGACCCCATTATACATTATTAAGACAAGACACACATTAAGCTCTCGCAAGACCACTATTGCTATTTCCTGGATGATTAGAACTATAAGGACTCGTTTATTTCAGAGAAAATGTTCAACGATTAGAAAATGTTTTTTAAAAAGTTATTTTTCAAGAACATAATAATATTTTCTGATATTTAATTAAAATAGAAAAAATATTTGGAAAAAATATTTTTGGTCATTTGAAAAAATATTTTGATTTGATTTTCCTAAATATAAATAACACTATTTAGATTCTAGTAATTTGTGCATAAGCAAATGAGGAATCAAGTATGAGTATTGGTATTTTGAGTCTAGTCTTGATGGACCTTGATCTAGGTGCTGGGGAACAAGGCATGGGCATTGGTCTTGAGCAAGAGCACAAGCACGAGTCTTGTGTCCACATAAGCCAAAGTTCAGAACTTGATGCTCATGCACGACTTCCTAGCACCTCACCTCGAGTCCATAGAAGACAGACTCGACGCCCCTATATCTGTGCTTGGATCCCACACGGCTAAGCTAGGGTCGATCAAGGCCAACACCTAAGCACCCATGCTCGGGGTTGTTAAGGCTAAGCTCAAGTTTGTTGAGGCCAAGCCCAAGTCCTAGCAATCATGGGCTTGAGCATCGAGGACTTAGGCCTCGCCTTGGACCTAGGCATAGGCATCGATCTTGGGCCTCAACCTTGATGAATCGAGCTTGGGCAAACGGGTTTTGAGCTCAAGTATTGGAGACCCAAGCACTAGCACCCCGGTCCTGGGTTGGCCTTGATGGATTCGAGCATGGACCTTGTTGTCCTAGGCTTCGGCCTCGGGTGTGGGGCATTTATGCAAGGGTAAATGGGTTGTGAACTCGACCTCGATGAACCCGGGTTAGGCCTTTGTGAACTCGGGCTTGGCCTCAATAGACTCACATGCGAGTGTTGGAGACCCAAGCATGGGCATCGAGGTCTCGGGCCTTGACCTTAGTGAACCTAGGCTCGAGTGTGGGAGATATGAACCAGAATGCCAAGGACTTGAACATGGCCTTTGCGGACTTAGGCCCAAGTGCCAGAGATCTAGGCATGGGTATTGGCGGTCCTACACTCAGCCTTTGTAGAGCCAGGCTTGAGTGCTAGGGCATCAAGCATGGGCAACGGGGTTTTAAGCTCGTCCTCAATTGTCTCGGATCTTGGCATTGATCTTGAACCCTCTATACATTTTGACCATATGCTTTGAGTTTATCTGCTATGGACATACTCAGTGAGCTTATAGATGCCGGTCTAGTCGATTTTTTAGTGTGCATGCTATTACTAATTAATCTCCTTGAGATTGGAGATGAAATTGTCAAAAAGAAAAATCTTAAGGAATTCCTCTCCTTGCAAAAGGATTGTTAAGATGTATATGTGAGTTGTGTTAGAGAATTATCGCATTGAATAATTGGTGTGGTGTTGAGCAATTAATATATCTAATTTAGTCTATAACTCATTGGCTTAAGCATTTTAGTGAAAGTGGGTCTAACTGGATATGTTGATGGGCTTGAACTTGGGCTTCTTCTTGGTGATCTCTTAGGATGAAGGTATTAGGCTTTCGCTGCGTGTTCTCAACAAAACTATTGAATTTAAGGGGTTCTTATTATGAGTTTGAGAAAGGTTGAATTTGAATTAGAGTTTGAGATAACAAGGAAATCTAGGTGGATATTTGAAGAAGGTGGTGGTTGGAACCGCAATAGTTTTTTAATTAGCCAAATCCGACAAAGGTAATGAAGGGATCTATTGCACCAATCTAATAGATTTTAAGATTTGATACACTTTTTGAAAGTTTTAGAATTCGATTACACTTTCAAGATAAGTTTTAGAATTTTTAGTACGCTTATCCAAAAAAATAAAAATAAAAACCATCATGGTCTATATATAGTTAAGCAAAAGAGAAATTGAATTACGAAAAGAAATCTCACCAAATTATATTTTTCAATATAAAATATGACGATAGTGAAAGGTTGAAAAACACTAGATAGATATCTATATAAATAACTTAGCACAATGGTTGGAGTGTCACTGTCCATACTTCCGAATGAACACCAGCTCCCTGCTTATTTAGCAATGGCGCATCCTTTGTGGGTGCTCATAGTTACAGGTTATACTTTTAGTTTCTGTGTTTTGTTTTGTTTTGTTTTGTAGATCTTTTGGGATTTATTTTGCTTCAAAGCTTTGTATATTCCTCTCATGTTTAATTATGACAAATGAATGAAATTTTCTTTCAATAAATAAATAAAGAAAAAACAATGCCGCATCCTCCACTTTTTACCACCATCCTTTTCTAGGGTCTAAAACCACATAGCGCGAGTCAAGTTTCTTGCTGAATTAACGAGCAAACTTCCATGAACTGAATCTCTCTATGCGTAGGGAGAGAGAGAGAGAAAGGGGCCAACGTCTCGATATGGGACTCTTGCTCTCGAACTGAGAATTGCTATGATGTAGAAGGATAGTGAGAAAATCAAGAGATGTGGTAACGTATTTATATACACGATGGAAGAGGTCTCTTAAAATTCCTTCCGAGAGTAGGCTTGCTAGGCATGCAAGCTTTCCATGTGAGGTAACCGCGAGAAAAATTATCAAAAAAGTCATAAACATGTTGCAATTATGTCAATTCGTCCTAAATATTCTTGTTTTTGGCCAATTCAATCTTAAACGTTTTACAATTATGTCATCAGCTCATCCGGTCAAATTTGGCTAACTAATGTTGACATGGACGTTGGTTGTCAGCTGACAATAATGTGGACAATTATTAATAATATTTTATTTTATTTTTTTGATTTTTTATTAATTTTTCTTTCCTTTTTTTTCCTTTTCCTTTTATCTTCTTCATTCTTTTTCCCTTTTTCCCCATAGTGGCTAGCGAGGCCTCAATAGGACTCATTGGCCATTGGGCGAGGGCCAGTATCGTCGATATAGTTGGCGATGGTAGCGGCCCTCGTTCGGCCTCACCCAGATTTGGGCAAGGCCTAGGGGTTGTAAGTGAGGCTAGCCTTGCCATGTGCTAAGGTGATCTCGCTTGAGGTTGGTGAGGAGATGGCCGCCTTTGTGAGGGCTTGGGTGATGGCCTTAATTGCATCTAATGAGTAGAAACCTGACGTGACGCCATCTTGATCAGTTGATTTAACTGTATGTTTGCCAATTTATGGCTTTATCTTGAGACATTAACATAATGCAATGCCACCTGCTCCTCGTCCTTTACTTGATGGCAGTGTCTCCTTTTGCTGGTAGCTCTCTCTCCAACTGCACCCATATTTTCCCCCTTTTACATTTATCGTCAATAAATATTTTGTGAGAATAAAATTTATGGGTTTTTTTTTTGCCATGTTGTTAATAGGCTTAACCAAACGCCTATTTTGGACTTGAGCAAGTCCTTAAGAGGCTCCAGGAGAAAACAGGGGAGGAAGAACCCTCGAGAGGTGAAATTTCTCGTCGTCTTAAGTATTCATACTCACCTAAAAGCAAAATCTGGGTGGAAACTTGGGGTGCGAGGCGTCCAAACACTAGGACATTAAAAATAAGGAACATAGTCTAGCAAGACTCTCAGTAAACCAGACTACCTTGGAGGTGGAAACACCTTTGGAAGATAGGATGCTAACAAGGTTAACATTAACCTAACCTTGTTAGCAAATGACTATCAATCAGGATAAATGTTTTCCGAGAATAAAATTTATGGGTTTTTCTGCCATGTCGTCAGGAGGCGTAATCAAACGCACTGCTGATCCAACGATTAATAATTACTGTTAATAAATGACTTACAAGCATTGTCAATCATTCTACATCACTGAAATAGTTCAATAGTTTTGAAAGCTAACTTTTCTGATTTCTTGATTTTCCATCTAACTTTAAAGACTTAGTAGGCCTTGGCGTGTGTGACACACCATCATATTTTCCTCTTTTAAAATGACATATGTTTTAAAGTAATATCAAATATCTCCTGAGTTTGAATTAAATTTTCGGGGATGTAAAAGCCGAATCTTACGGAAATGGTTTCCGTATTGACGCCGCTCAAGATAACAACAACAAACAAAAAGGAAAGTCCAAAGTGAGCTTTCTTCTTTGACTTGGTCAACACGAGTGCAAGAAAGAAATAAAAAAATATGCATGTCTTCCCCCGAGGGAAGGCGGTTCGATATTGCCATATTGGAGTCAAACTTGATTTCATGTCTCTGCGCATACGTTGGAATATGGGTCAGGGACGCATTTTCATGCCTTCTGGATCGCGAGCTATTTTGGTCGTAATCCAAGACTTCTTCCATAAATTACATCCCAATGAAACTGAAAAGTGTTTTCGTAAAAAAATTATGGTAAAATTAGTTAATTCCTTTACGACATTAAGAGATTATTTTGCGAGAAGTTATGGAGTTAATTATTGCGTGAGTTATTAGATGTGGTTGGGGATTGAAAAAGAATGAAAGCGGATGAGTGATTTGAGTGTGGTTATAATTTCCGTTTTATTACTTGATTTTAATAGAATTCGTTGCAACCGATATTATTATAACCGAATCATGTAAATATGTTGTCCAATTTATTTTTTCTATCTATTATATTATTCAATCATTTGCTTTTGTAATAAGTAGCCCAAAATTTATTAAATCCTTGATTTAAAATCAAATGACTATTTGTTGCACCATATTTGATGTTTCCTCAAATAAAAAAGTGAAGGTCTAATTTTCTTATTATTTTAGAACATATTTGGTTTGTGGAAAAGAAAAAAATTATGTAATGAGAATGGAAATATCAGAAATCATATTTTCATTTTAGGCAAAAAAAATGAAAAATGAAAAAAATTACATTATATGAGCTTTAATAAAAGCTTGCTGTTTTATCTTTATTCAGAAATCGTTTGCGATCGTCTCCTTGTTTCGTGGGTTTTTTTTTTTTTTCTTTAGACGAAAATTTCCACAATTCTTACGAATTAAATATATATATGCTTGATTTTTGTTTTATATACCAAATTTCGCTTGGATGAATATTTATTGGTAACAGAAGAATAGCTCTCTACAAGTAAATATTTTGCGAAAGTAAAATGTCCCCATGCCGACAACTCTTAGTCTCTTTCTTTCGAATTCGAAGTCCAACTTTTCTAATTTCTCCATTTCACATGGACTAGGACTTTTTTTCCCCTTTTGTCGAAGACTAAGACTTTTTTTGTCCGCAATTTAAGACTAAGAAAGTTAGAAAAGCACACCCCGGCGGGTGGCGCACTGTCATCCTTTTTTGATCCCCTTTCAAAAATACTATATGTCCCAAAGTAGCCCATAATTGATCAAATTCGTAATTTATAAGTAAGGGACTATTTTCATATATATTCATAATTCCACAAGTGTTGCACTATATACAACATTATATTTAGCATTGCCTTCAGATATCGATGTAATTCTGTACATGCTTATCGTACCTTTATGCAACCTCCTTTTGATAAAAAGTTATCTCTACTAACTCTTATTGAGTGGTTGGATAAGATAGATGAACTGGAGACATGAGGAGAGCTCACGGAGCAAGCTCTTTCTACTACCAGTCGCTGGAGGGGCTTTAATCATCAAGCTCGAGAATATGTTGTTTTTAAGATCATTTAGCTCACAAAGCAAGCTCTTTCTACCATCAGTCGCTGGAGGGGCTTTAACCATCAAGCCCAAGAATATGTTGTTTTTAAGATTAATTCCATAAAAATCCAAAATCGGTACATTTATAATTAATTTTTTAACTATCAAAAAACCGCAAACTAAAATACTTGCAAAAAATTTACTAAAACTATCAAAAAGTCCCAAATCGATACATTTGTGAAAAATTTACTTTTTATTAGTTTTCGTTAAATTTGATTGATACTATAAAAAAAAAAAAAACCACAAATTGGTATACCGGTAATAGACGGAGAGCAAAACCCTAAATTGGTATTCTCATTAGTTGCCACATTCGTCAAACTCAGTAATTTGACTGTGAAATTTAACGAAATCTGATAAATGTTAAATTTATCATGAATGTACAAATTTAAGGTTTTTCATAATATTAACATGTTGCGACGTCACCTTCCCTAAAAAAGCTTAGTGGAACTACTGAGAGGGAAAACTATAGCCATTCTTCAGTACTCGCCAATCTTGCTAACGTGCTTTATCCTCTGCTGCTATTCTCGGCTCATTCACGCTCTCGTCACCTATAAATCGAAACTACTCCTCACTGGATGCTGGTCTAGTTAACTGAGAGTAGCTATTCTTTCCATTCTCTCCCATCCACTCTCAATCTCCACCACCAACCCCCCAATGCACCGCCACCTGCTCCTCCTCTTCACGGCGGCCACCGCCCTCCTCCTCCTGATGGTGTCGTCTCTCTCCACCGGCGACTCTCTCTCCAACTGCAGCCAAACTTTCAGCTGCGACCACCTCGTAAACATCTCCTACCCCTTCACCGGCGGCCACCACCCCGCCCACTGTGGTCTGCCGAAGTTTCGCCTCAGCTGTGACGGTCACTACTCCGAGCGCACCGCCGGCATCCTCACATACCACGTCCGGGCACTCAACCAGACTCGCCGATCGCTCAATCTCTTAAGAACCGATCTTTACCGCGTCACCACCTGCTTGCCACGAGGCTCCTACGCCTTCGCTAGCGACGACGAAGACCTCACCTTGTCTTATGACTGTTTGAACTTGACGAACATCAATCCCGATAATCAGTTCAGGTGCAAGATCAATAGGACCAGGACGGACAACTATTACTTGATCGGTGCTGTCCCCACTGACCCGACTCGCAATGGGAAAAAGTGTAAAGTGAGCGTCACGGTCCCAAATCAGCCGCTCGAGGCGAACATGTCCACCGCCTTCCTGTCGACGCTCACAGAACCTCCGGCGGAGGGTTTTGAAATGAATTACACGAATCCGTACGAGGATCAGTGCGTGATGTGTGGTGGGATTGGGGGGGAGTGTGGGTTCGACTCTGATCAGGGGAAGCCCATTTGTATTTGTGGTGACCAAATTTGTCCCACGTCCCCCAGCAAGCCCATTCCTACCTCAGGTACTTCAATTGACCCACTTTCTGTTCGTTCAAATGAATCAGATGACCTGCTGCGGAATTGCTGATCTGAAACTCAGTTTTTTTTTTTTTTTTTTTATCATGCATGCTAGTTTCCCCCTTGCACCTTTTACTTTAGTCAAGGAACAGCCCCATAGCAGAGAAGATTTTTGATAAGGCTCGAGGCTAGAACAGATAGATGGAAAAGGACGTGGCATTCCAATCCAATCGAAGGGGAGATGAAGTCACTTGAAATAGACCAGTATCACTTTATGGACAGTTTACGGATGATTTCCAACGCAAAGGATTTCATGTCTTGAATATGATTTGAAAATGAGGACAAGGTTTTCACTCTTTGGGTGTTTACTATTAGCAATTCCTACGTACACTCAATTTGCACCAGATTCTTTTTAGGTTGATAGCATAACAATTTTTGGGCTACTTCGAGACTAATATATTGTTGTGAGCTACAAATTTTTCAAGGAGTGGATCTCATAAAGATTTATGATTATTTATTATTTGATTTTTAATGATTCAAAATAGACTATTATTATCACAATATATTAAAGACTGTCACTCAACCATTTCTCTTTCTATAATTGTTGTCAACCTTGGAAATAATGGATCTTTCCATTTCCAAGGATTCAACAGGTGGAGAAAACTTCTCATAGGTAAACATCTCTCAGACATTATTGGGTTTGTATATCTCGCTTTGGTAAATCATCGATATCTTTTAAGGGATTGAAAATGACAGGTGGAGCGTATGCTATTGGTGCTTTAATATTTGCAATTGCCATCATTTTCACATGGAAGGTTCTACTCTTCAAGAACAAGAAAGATGGCGAAGTGGAACAATTGATAGGAATCCTTGGATCTCTTGCTCTAAGAAGATACCGATATTCTGATTTGAAGAAAATGACAAAATCATTTTCAGAGAAACTTGGTCAAGGAGGATTCGGTGCAGTGTATAAAGGAAAGACCAAAGATGGTTGTCTTGTGGCAGTGAAAATTCTAACAGAGTTGAAAAGTAGCCCAAAAGAATTTATCAATGAAGTTGTGAGCATTAGTACAACTTCTCACATTAATGTAATCGCTCTCTTAGGTTTTTGTTATGAAGGGAAGAAGAGAGCTCTAATATTCGAGTACATGCCTAATGGCTCGTTGGATAAGTTCATATATTCAGGAAGAGCTTTAAATACAAGTAGTTCCTTGGAATGGAAGATACTATATCAAATTGCAATTGGCATCGCTCGTGGGCTAGAATATCTATACCGAGGCTGCAATACTAGAATCTTGCATTTCGATATAAAACCTCAAAACATCTTGCTCGATAGAGATTTTACCCCAAGATTTCAGATTTTGGCCTTGCTAAACTTTGTCATGGACGGGAGAGTGTCAGATCAACTCTCAAAGATGAGAGGAACAGTGGATTTATTGCACCGAAGTTTTTGCCGAAACTTGGGGAGAGTCTCTCACAAGTCCGATGTTTACAGTTATGGAATGTTGGTTCTTGACATAGTAGGCATAAAAAATTCTGACATCAAAGTTTCCAATAGTAGTGAAATGTACTTTCTAGAATGGATTTATAGGAATTTAGAGCTCGGCAAAGATTTGAAATTGCCAATGAATGTGACAGAGGAGGAGGAAGTGCTGGCGAGGAAGATGATCATTGTGAGTTTGTGGTGCATTCAAACCCGTCCATTTGATCGACCATCAATTGTGAAGGTAATAGAAATGTTGGAAGGAAGCTTTGAATCACTGCAAATGCTGCCAAAGCCCTTCTTGTATTCTCCATCGCGAGAATTGTTGCAACACCAGGAAATGTCAATGTCAAATTCTAATGGGAGCCATGAGGAGGACAAGATATTGGAGAATTTAGAGGAAAACAACAACTGATGATAAAGTTGTAGTGCATGATATAACTCCTCAAGATAATTGTCATGCCTTAATTTAGGTTGAATATGTATTTCATAGAGTTGTGATGAAAGTAGAGAGGGTGGTTTTGTTATAATTGTTTGCATATTGTATTCTTGCAAACATTCATGTTGATATCAATATTTAAGATAATATAACAAATATAGTTTTATATCTATACGACGTGGTGACATCTTGCTAGCTTAGCCGTAAAATAGCGTGAATGGGACCATATTTTCTACCTGTGTGATATGTCAAAAGCATCTAATTCGTAAAGGAAGATGATAGGAAGAGATGCATGCTCTTATAATTGATAATCCTACATGAATAACAGGTTCATTACGAGAATTCCATGACTAAAAGAACCAACCCCCAAAGTAATATTTTTCAAAACAATACTGAGTCTTTGCCATCGAAATTTCTTGACTAAGGGCGCGTTTGGTAACTCTGTTCCGGGGAGTAGATTCGATTAGAACCGATTCTTTTTTATTCCATTCCCGGAACCGATTCTAAGCATTTTAAGCTGTTTGGTAATTGTTCAAAATTTCGATTCTCGGAATAGGATTGCGTTTGGTACCGTGCTCATTAGTTCTTTCCCAAACCAATTTCTTTTAATTTTAAATAATTTTTTTACTTTTTACTTTTTTCCTTTTTTTCTTTTTCTTTTCTTTTTTTCATTTTTTTCTTTTTCTTTTTCCTTTTTTTTTTCTTTTTATCATCTTCTTCTTCTTCTTGTGGCCGATCGCCGGACCGGACGGCGGCCGACGAGGGCCGGCGACCTCACCGGAGCGTCGCCGGCCCTCGTTAGCCGAGCCTCGCCGGCAACTAGGCGAGCCTCGCTTGGCCACCGGTGGGGCTAGGCGTCGCGAGGCTTTGCCCAACCCCTACCCAGCCCGGCGAGGCCGAGCCTCGCCGAACTGGGCAAGCCTCGGCGAGCTCGCCGGTGGGCTGGGCTTGCCTCCGGCGAGCTCGCGGACCTCGCCTTGGTCCGGCGAGCCTTCGGCGAGCTCGCCGGACCGGCGGCAGCGGTGGACGGCGGCGGCGGATGGCGGACGGTGGCGGGCGGTGGTGGATGGCGATCGCGAGATGGCCGATGGGAAGAAGAAAATTTCTTAATTTTGATTCTCAAATTCGTTCCCAGAACAAGAATCAACTTTTTTTTGGTTCTTGATTCTATTCCCAATCTGTTCCCGGGAACAAAAATTTTATCAAATGCGATTTTAAGCCCAAATTGATTCCGGGAACAAAGAATCAGAATTTGGCCCTGTTTGGATGGTTAT
This sequence comes from Eucalyptus decipiens, assembly GCA_014182575.1. Classification (NCBI taxonomy): domain Eukaryota; kingdom Viridiplantae; phylum Streptophyta; class Magnoliopsida; order Myrtales; family Myrtaceae; genus Eucalyptus; species Eucalyptus decipiens. The sequence goes on from CM024619.1 coordinate 39,642,594, forward strand.
CAAACATGGCCTAATATACTGTCACCTTTTGACCATGCATTTCGGCTTTTTTTACAAGTATTAAGCATTTAAAAACATTACATTCTGCTGAAAGGGCTGCCTACAATAAGAAATTAAGATCCATAGACACAATCGACTATATTTGGGCAAATATGCTGTTCAAAATGGGGAAAACAAATCTAAAACCTATTGGCCATTTTAGTTTTAAATTTTTGATAATTTGCTAGTTTAGTTATTTTGGCCAATGTTGGTCGGAAACTACTGATGTGGATGGCGGTAGCCCCACGTGACATGGCCGGATCTAAATTGGCTCATGAGTCTTGTAGGTTGTTTTATGGCTCTCAATGCTTTTGTCATAAGCAAGAAAACAGTATGGTTCATGTAAAGTTAAGCAAAAAAAGCAAATGAATTATGAAAATAAATCTAATCGAATCATATCTTTACCTATGCAATATGATGTACGGCTGAAGACTGAAAAGCTCAATTTTTTAAATGACGCCCGCGTGTATATGTACGTTCCATCCTTCAGATTTTCCTCTCTGGGAGTCTCGGGATGAAAGTACTTTTCGTGCCCGAGAGAATTCCCGGATCAAACTGGCTATCAGCATAGGCCGCCAGAGGGGCCAAACCCAAATGGAGTAGACGAAAATGGAAGAACTAAAACAATTAGCCTTGCAGAGGTCGTTCCACCCTCCTCCTAAATGGTTCTCCATCTGCTGGCCCTGGCAGAGGAAAGCCCAGAATCTCAGAAACACATTGTCGCCTTCCCGAATAAATTTCGGCACATGAGATGAAGAGACAATATTGCTGAAGGGAAAAAACCAGAGAAAATGCTCAGGCTCACGGCCGCAGCCCCTTTCCTTCGATGATGATTCCCAATCCTATCAAATCATCCTCGAGAGACAATCACTGTACGTCCTTGCCAACCGTCGCCGCCCTGGACTCCAGCAAATCCCACTGAAGAATCGAGCTTGGAAGCTGAGGACGGTTATGAGAATATGTTCTGGACAGCTCCTCTGAATCCATCATCTTTAACCTGTTGAGAAACCACTATCGGCAAATTTCAGGATGCATGGTGGATCTGACACTGATGAAGATATGGGATCCGCAGCTTCAAAACCATGTGCAGCAGGGTGAAACAAGAGACAATCCCATATTTCAACATCACGAAGAGTATCTTTCAAACTTGATGATCTCCCATATTATAAGTGGCCAGAGAGATTGCAAGCGTTCTATGCTTAATTAGGGCATGTTTTGATAACTATTCTGTTTTTCGAAAATAATTTTTACTTATAAATGATATTTTTATTCCGTTTTCGGAAAAAAAAAAAATATCTTAATTTTTGAAGGCCCTTGATAGCTGTCCAAAATTTCTATTTTCGGGATAGAAATGAGTTTGGTAGAATTCTTAAATTTTTTGTTTCTTTTAATTTTTAATACTTTTATTATATTTTTTATTTTTCCTTTTCTCTTCTTCTTCCTCTTTCTTTGTGGCCGTGACCGGCGATTGGCTAGGCGTGGTTTGGTGAGCTTGCTAGAGGCTCGCTTAGCCAACACGAGCTTTGACCTTGCCAAATTTGGGTGAGCCCAAGCCTCGCCAATGGTCAAGCGATCCTCCCTAGGCCATTGGTGAGGCTCGACCTCGCTCAGGCGGTGTGAGGTCAGCCTCATCCTAGCTTGGTGAGGCCAAGCCTCTCACCAACTAATGAGGCTCGGGTTGATAGAGCGAGGTCGAGCCTCGTCGGTGGCCTGGTGAGGCCTAGACTCTCACCGACTAGCGAGGCTTGGGTCGACGAGCCTTGGCTCGATGTTGCCAACCCTCGGCGAGGCTCTAGTGAGGTCACCGACCCTCGCCTGGCCGTGGCCAACAGGGAAGAAGAAGAAGAGGAGAAAAGATAAGAGAAAAGAAGAACAATTAGACTTGATTCTACGAATTGTTCTTGTGAATAAGAAACAATTTTGTCTAGGAATAAAAAAATGAAATTTTGTTTTTGGGAACAAAAAATTTACCAAATAAACTTATGTTCTTTTTTTATTACGGGAAATAAAACAACATAATCAATTGTTTCCATGAGTGTTATCAAATAAGGCTTTAGATGCCAAAGCCCTTAGCATCAGAGTTTGCCATTATTATGTTCTTTTTTCAGTCGTTAGTAAATTCATCGGAAGCCGACAAGATCGGTGGACGCCTCTTTTGAAGAGGACAAGACAGCCTTTCCACTCCTACAAGAGTTCAATCAAGTGATTCGAATCCTCCATCAATTTTTCATCGGCAAGCCAAAAAAATTGAAAAAAAAAAAGTTTTTTCTTACAAGAGAAGAGATCTTGACAAACACTCCAAAGAGATGTTGAAGCTCTCAAATGCAAGTCTTAAGTCATTGTTCCTATCGTCCATGCCAAAGTAGATATCTACATTAGTCAAAAGATCTTTTCAAAATCAAAATGAATAAGTGCATTTAATGTTCTAAAAGTTATCATAAAAGTTTAATTGAATTCCAAAACTTTCAAAAAAAGCGATTCAGTCCTAAAAATTATCACGAAAGTGTAATTGAGTTTTAAAACTTTCAAAAAGTATAATTTAGTCATAAAATTATCACGAAATGTAATTGAGTCTTAAAATTATCAAAAAGTGTAATAAAGTCTTAAAATTTATCAAGTTGGTGCAATCAAGTTTTTCCATTAGCTCCATCTAACTCGACAAGAAAAATATAGATAAGTTTTAGAACTTGATTACATCAACGTAACTAGTTTTAGGTCTTGATCACACCAACTTGACAAGATTTATGACTTGATTATAATTTTTAAAAGTTTAAAAACTCAATTGTACTTTTATAACAAATGTTAAAATAAAGTTTTAGGACGCAATTACACTTTCATGATAAATTTTAGGATTTTAAGTGCACTTGTTCCGAATTGAAATAAAAGAGTTGTTGATGCCACACTTGGCAGACTCCAGTTAGTAATCCATATTGCAATAGTAGAATTGTGTCTTCGAAGAAAAGCAAGGAAGGATTACTTGCGTGACAAAAGAGGGAATTCGACAAGGCTGGTTTAAAGCCCGGCTTGCAAATCAAGTCTCGCTCAAGGATTCCTCTCGGACGAGCTGCAGCAAAGAAGAGACGGCATTTCTGGAAAGTTTAGTTCTCAAATCTTCCGAACGAAGAGAAGGAAGATATAGACTTCTTTGTCAAAAGATATTCCAAAAAGAAAGAAAAAGAAAGACATGTTTGATCTGTGATCGCAAAGGACGCTTTGCAAAAAAATTGCCGTCAAGCCAAGAAAAAAGAAGCATATGTTGCAAACCATTGAGAAGAAGACGGGCGTATTTTTCCAAGAAGATGATCTTGAATCAATTTTATACTTCTGGTCAATGACCCAGATCCAGATGATAGCTTTACTTCTTTTCCCAAGATAGAAAAACGCCAAATATTGAAAGTTTTTGTCAGACCTCTCGTGCTCCCAAACCATGCATTCCCATTCATATCTTTCCTTCCAAACATGGCAAGCCCATTTCAGTTATTGCCCTCATAGACATAGCGCAAATACTCATATCTTTGATCTTAAAATTCTTCCACATGAAATTTGGTAAATCCCAAAGCCCTCACAAATCGGAAAAAAATGTCAAAAAAGTCATAAATATTTTAATAGTGTCAATTTAGTCATAAGCTTTTTAATTTAGTGCTAATTCAGTCTTTTCGACTAACTTTGGGGGGATATTTTTGACTTGGATGCTGGTTGGCATACATGGCACTATCGACACTGACATGGATAATTTTTAATAATATTTTAATATTTTTTCTATTATATATTATTTATTATTTATTTATATCTTTCTTTTTTCCTTTCTTTTTTCTATTTTGATGTTGGCCACTAGTCACAGGCAATGATGGCCAAGTGGGTTGGTCTTGCCTAGATAAGTGTTGGTACCTACATCCACATAGAGAGATAGGACACCTCTTGCTCTAATACAAAATAACATCACAAGGTCAATATTTGATCACATTTAGAGATTTCAAGAAAATAATAAATGGGTTAGTATAAAGAAAAATTCAAACTAGTACACTCATAATAATTTTAGCCGTCATTAGTTTCAGTCAAATTTTATTATCAAATTTGTGAGTTGGATAACATGCGATAATTGATGAGTGTATTAGTTTAAGGTTCAACCAATTTTTATTTTTTTGGTCGATGTTCAACCCTTTGTTTAAAAGTACCAATTTGTGGTTTTTCATGATATTAAGTCAATTTAATATAAATTAACGGAGAATAATTTTGTCATAAATGTATTAATTTGGGGTTTGGGTGTGTTTAGGCGATAAAAAAATTAATTTGGGATAAATTTGTCGTATATGTATCAATTCGAGATTTTTCATAGTAAATAAAATTAGTTTGTGGTAAATTTATTACATATGTATCAGCTCGCAATTTTTTGTTGTATTAACCCATAATAAAATGATATGAAATTCAAGAATATACTCTCTTTTTTCTAAATACGTGGCCAGACACCGAATTTGAAAGTTTGCTTTATTATTAGCATAGAGGTATTGTCACGCCCCAAACTCCGAGTGCGCACACATCCCACTGCGGTCGATCAAATATGCGACATCCCAGGATACGTCGCCGATCCATTCATTTTATTAAGCATGCAGAAGCGAAACAAATCCCCTGACAACATTTAACTTGAGATAGAAAAGCAGGCAATCAATCACAATACCAAAGACTCATTTACAAACACATAGGTTTAAATACAACTCTGAACCGGTCTACAAAATAGATCAAATGACAAAAGGGAGACTATCCTAAAACCAACTAGCGGGACACGTTCACCTATACTTCGCCACCTTTCCGACTTAGGGCTTCGGGTCCTCCACGATCGCCATCTAGGGACCTGAAATTTTAATTCCCAAACCGGGATGAGACAATGTCTCAAGAAGTTCAACCCCCTAAACCCCTATTAGAAAGAAAATACGCCCGGTGGCCTAGCCACATCACACGAGAACTTACCTCGCCTTAATTCCTTCCCGCAGTTAGCACAATTCAAATCACTTAATCACGAGATAGTAATAGGGACTTAAACAACCGGAACGCATTCACTTTTATATAACCAACAACCGCGGGGGTCCTGATTATAAGACTAAATCGTTATGACACGTCCCATTCCATGCCACACAATTTCGTTCCATAATCCGACACATCAACAACACTCAATCATGCATTTCAATTGATATTCACTGCCACACAAGGGCATAGCCCATGCATTTCAATTGATATTCACTGCCACACAAGGGCATAGCCTACTCGCAGTTCGGCTATCTACTAGCATATAGCCAGGCATTGCCTCCCCACCTTGGAGCGCGGCTTCGTCAGTACGTTGACGGCGTTCCCGAATGAGCATGGGCCCAGAATCAACTGCGACTCGCATCCACCACGTGGGCATCCCATATAGGGGCAAGTCTGACTCAACAACCCATGACGATTCCTCTTAGTTATCACACAGCCAAAGCATACTCGGCCCCAGGACACTTTATATTTCAATCAATGCTTTCACTTAAAATAGTGATCCCGGCCATTTTTCTTCATATTAAAAATATTCCAGAAATTACTCACGTGTGTGGGGACACGCTAATTTCGAATCAAAAGCCAATATCTCACTTTTTCAAACCCCACTATTTAATATAATTATTAAAATCCAATTTTTGCATCAAAACCCAACACTTGGGTTTTTACAAATAAAATTCATATTGATCACAATCAACACTCAATTTGCCACATACATTCATCAAATTCAAATTCTAAGGGCACAAGAATGATCGTAACGAAATTCGAGAATTTAGGGTCCCAAAATAATTTTTCAAATTTATTAAATAATTATTTTTATTCCGAAAATTAATATAATAATAATATCCATATTTTTCATGATTCATGCTCAATTTATGATATCCAATCATCAATTTCAAAATCTGACTACATGGCAGCGATCGGCACGAAATTTTGAGCAATTAGGGTCAAAAATAATTTTTCGAGTTTTTTATTTTATTTTATAAATAATATTTTAATGATTTTCGGAATATGATTTATTATTAAATAATCCAACAATTTCGAAACATTTATTTAAATCATAAATAAATTCCTTTAAGTCACATCAAGGTTTATTTTAAAAATAAACCTACTTAACCCTTAAACTAAACATACTTTAGGTTAATCCAACCTTTAATCTAACTAACAATTAAACAAACTAAACTAACCACCTAAGCCTAATTAACTTAAGCTAAGCACACCTAAAGCATAATTAACCCTCTAATCGAGGTTTAGTGAGTTAAACTCATCGGATTAACAAACCAAGCGGACCAAAACGACGGGGACGACGCGATGATCGATTTTCCTCAAGGTGGGCCGAGCATCCGGGCTCGGGAAGGCGGCCGAAACGGGCCAAGAAGGGGCTGCCATACCCATTTTTCCAGCCACTGATTTGGGGCCGAGATGGGCGGATCCGGCACCGGTTCGGGCGGAGGAACGGCGGAGGAGAGGGGCGGCAGCTCGAGCGGGCAAGGCGGCGACGGACGGCGGCGGGGACGAGCTCCGGCAGCTCCTGGACCTCACGGATTGAGACGGACGGGGATGGCTAGGCGCGGGCAAGCACGAGTAGCGGCGGAGCGCGAGACGGCGGGCGGTCCTACGGCGGCGAGCCGCGATGGCGAGGAGCTCCAGCTGGCGGCGTGCATCGCGAAGGGCTTCTCCGGCCATCTGCTGGGTCTTGAGCGTAAAACCGAAGACGGAGAAGAGAGGAGAGAGGGAGATGGAGGTCCGAGCGGCGAGGCGTGGCCGTGACGGCGACGGCGTGCGGCGCGACGGGCGTGCGGCGTCGAGCTCACTGGCTTCCGTCGAGCCGCACGCACGAGCTCCCCCATTTCTGTCGGTTCCAGCATGAAGAAGAAGAAGAAGATGCACCAACGAGAGAGGGAGGAGAGAGAAGGAGGAGAGAGAGAGATGTGACCATTTTCTTTTTCTTTTTCTTTAACCCACAAAAATGGCCCACTACCATGACATCATGGGTGACATCACACTCCACTCACCCAATCCTCCACAACCTCTTCCAATGGTTGCAATTTCATTTTCCGCCGGGGTCCAATTCTTGTACAACCAATTTTTCAATTCCACTTGATTCTCTTCCAATTGAATCAAATTGAAGTCCATAAAATAAATTAAATGTCACCACACTTTAATTTACACCTTCACTTGTCCATAGAACCAACTTAAGTCCCGAAAGCGCGACCAAAGACAAGCTTACTAATTTATCGAGCCAAATGAGCCGTTCTCTGATTTAATCGCTGAAAAATTCTGATTACATGAAAAATCTTCTGAAGATGAGTTAATGATCTTAAAATAATTTGTGACACACCCATACTTCCAATTTCTGAATTCAAGCTCAATTTCACGGTTAATTTCATTTTGGCACGATACTAGCGCGGCCCAACCTACCGGGTAGCCTTTAGAAATTTTCATGCATTTGACCTGTGGTTGATCATCTCAAGCCACAATGTACATCTTTGAAACATTGGCGACTTTCGGTTATCGAGGCAATCTCAAGATTTCAAATACGAACACATGGTACCCAATCGATAGAAAAGTCGGTCCAGTACCGATCGATAAGAATTGTGCGATCCGGTGGAATCACCCACACCATCACATGCCTCCGTCGAGTCGACCTTATCTCCGATCTCTAATCGATTTTTATTTGTGCCGTAATGACCCTTGCAGATTAGTTCGGTCGGAAGGTCGTCTTGGTCAAATTCTCAAGTCTAATGCATTAAAACTCTTAACGGCTTCATCCGATAAACTAGTTTTTCATATGAGTGGCCGACTCAGGAAAAGAACTATACGTCTTGCCAACGAAATGCCCGTCTCAATTTATTGAAAATAGAATTGGAAAATCGGGATGTCACATGTATAGTTATGGACTTAGGTTTGATTGAAAAATAGTCAGTTGCTTTGTTTTTTTGGTGGAATTAGAAACAATAAACTTTAAAGCAAAAAAAGAACTAAAAGTTTCAAAATGGGTCCCAAAGAATTTTCAAACCACAACAACTCGATAGATCCAATTAAATCACATGTATATTAAGAGGGTGCATGATAAAAAATTTATTTTTCTATTTTATTATTTTTCTATTTTCAGGAATAAATATGGAATAGTAATCCATTTGGTAATGTAATTTTATTTTTTAAAATAAATTATTATTTCATAAATATGTTTGGAACATAAACGAGAAATAAGAATTTTCAACTTTTCCATTTTTAAAAAAGGAAATAAAAACTCTTTTATTGCTCGCTTATATTAATTGGTTGCTCACCTATCATGGCCTGCTGTGCATTGCCCACAGCTTGCTAGCCGTTGTCACCTGCCGTATACCTATCGGCTGTCTTGGAAAGATAAATTTTGTGTAGTTATTAAATGAATTTTCATTTGTAGAATAAAGATTTTGTATCGTTATCAAACGTATATTTTTGCTAAATTCGTATGAGGAATAAAAATAGAAAAATATGATCAAAATTGATTTTTGGAATAGAATAGTTATTATTCGTGTTTTTAAGTTTGTTCGAAAGAGATTCATTTTCTTAAGGCGAAAATTGGGCTGGGTCCAGGCCGAATCCATCCGGCACCTCGCCGTTTTACTGAAGCCCGACTCAACACGGGCCCCATCCGGGTCGGTTCGGATCCACACCCGCTTCGATGAGGCCCGGCTCGGTTTCCATTTCGTTGGGAAGGAAGCCGCTTCGCTCTAACCCCTCCCCCTCCGTCCCTCCCTCTCTCCCTTTCTAGCGTGTATATGCGCGCGCACGTCATTTTGCGTTTGTCGCCGTCGCCGGGAATCTCCTCCTCCGCCGCCGCCGCCGCCATGGCGAGATTAGGGCATTAGAATCGAAGCTCGCCCTCGTTCTCCCTTCCTTCCCTTCGTTCCGCGCGCGCGGCGGAGAGATTGCGAAGCGATGTTCGAAGGTCTGGTCCGCCAGCTGTTGCTGGGGTACCTCGGCCGGTACGTGAAGGACATCCAGCGGGAGCAGCTCAAGATCACCCTCTGGAACGAGGAGGTCCTCCTCGAGAACGTCGAGCTCATCCTCGAGGCCTTCGACTACCTCCGGCTGCCCCTCGCCCTCCGGGAGGGCCGCGTCGGCCGCCTCAGCATCAGGATCCCGTGGAAGAAGCTCGGGTGGGACCCCATCATCATCGTCCTCGAGGACGTCTTCGTCCGCGCCTCCGACCGCCACGACGAGGAGGTGAGCCCCTCTCGAGTCCCTCGCGTTCTGATAGTACTGCGCGTGTCTTGAGCCCGTCGCCTAGCGATTCCGCACTGTCTGACGATGGCGGTGTTGTTGTGCTGTTTCGGCGCGGTCGCAGTGGACTTCAGAGGCCGTCGAGAGGAGAGAATTCGCCAGCAAGAAGGCGAAGCTTGCCGCTGCCGAGCTCGCGAAGTTATCGCGACGCATGAACGGTAAGCTGAGTCTGTCTCCCATTTTCTCTTTTCCGTGCTGTACTTAGCGCATGCTTTTCACTTCTAGTACAGTTTGGTGAGGGGGCAGATATTCCTTGGCCTCTCATTGAACACGGTACAAGTGTAGTTTTTCATTTTCGTGGCCTTAGACATCGGATAAGCTGCTGCTCTTCACTTCTAGTACCAACTGTGGATCTGCCTTGCCCGTTTATGGACGTTATAGTATTGTTTTCCTGACTTAAGTAGACATAGTCGGAATATATGTATCTATGAATGCATGAATAAAGTTGCTGCTGGGCTTCATTTTGGGACAATGTTGGCTGCAATTCCTATGTGTATGTACATGATTTTGTTGTGCTGATTTCTTTTTGGAGTTCGTGGCAGATAATGAGGCTGGGCAGTCGTTTATTTCCTACATTAGTGCAAAGGTAATTTAATGAGGTTTATTATTAGTTTGCCGCTTGTACATTAGGCTCCAAGAACCCCAAGGGTGCTTTGAGGGAGTGTCATCCTAATACACGTTGGTTATTTTTTTGGTCCTTTTCACCATAGATACTTGACAGCATTCAAGTCTCCATCAGAAATGTTCATATTCTATACCAAGCTAATCAGAACAACTTGCAGAGTTCTTCTGTAAGTTCTACTCTTTACCGCATCCATCATACTGCATTTTATGCCATATGGATAGTTCTTATGCATTTCATTGCATTTTAATGTCTACCATATTGATGAGCAACCCGGGGCCTAGCATTTTCCCTTGTTGATTGATGCTCCTTTGGTATTTTGTCTTATTAGCAGATGATGAAACACATGATATTTTAATCCGTCAAAAGCCCCAAATACAGGGATATGGTGATTAGCAGGTGTTTCACATTAGAAGAGAAATAGAACATTATATGGCAATGGAATTTAGAATCTTTTTTATTTTTTTGCCAATTAATAATGAATACATTGATGTAAGACGCAATGGAATGAGATCGCAACTGCACATTGGCAGCCCCTAGGAAGTTGCAGTTTACTTGCAGACTGATATTTCTTTGTTGTTAGAGCTTGAGGTACCACTGGTGTATCAATATTGGATTACAAAAGATAGAGAAAGCACCTTCCTTTTTGACTTAACCCCTTATCGTCCTAGTTTTCCTCTCCTCGAGAAAATTAATATGGTACACAGTAATTCTAGTCCGGTATAGGTGTTCATTCTTCTCCAACACAATAATACCCACCTCGTTGTTGTGGGCATGATGTCCCCAATTCATGATGGAGTCTTTAGATTTTAATTTCTCTGGAAAATTTATTGTATAGAAGAAGATATACTTGCTTACATCCTTATATTTCTGTGGTATATTGCTCTTTTGATAACCGTATGACCTTGTTTCAAGTTGCTGTCCTTGCTATCTAGGCAATGATTTTCATCTTCAAAATTTTCTTCGCTTTACAGATTTCTTCTGATTACATTATTTCTCTCTGTTTGTTTTATTCCTTGCACTTACAGGCATGACGCCTTCTGTATTCCCTACACTTACAGGCATAACCCTTTTAAATAAGTGGCCACTTGAAATGTGAATTCAGTTTCTCCGCTGTATCTGCTAGTGTTTTATCTATAAGTCCACCGGACATCCATTCTGACAACTTATTATATTTCACAGGCACAGATGATTTTGGTTTGAAGTTATCCAGCTTAAAAATTATGAAGCAGATGTCTGTTAGGTAATATTTATATCGACTGTTGATTAGGTCTCATCCTCATTTTCTTAAATGGTTTTATGGGAATTGATTGGATCTGTGATGTCAGTAGAGGGTGAATTTTGGGCTTGGCAGTATATGTGTTGCTGTTCTGAGGAAACTTCATAAGTCAACTTGATCCCTCTCTTTATCTTCTATTTGTCATAAGAAAGGCATTTGGAGCTTTTGAAAGAGAGAAACTTCCTTAGCGGTTTTGACTTATGGTTGAGATAACTTTATGGAGAAACATAGTGAAAATGTCGGATTGCATTTACAAGTTCTTGCAGATAGTGTACATTAACTAGCCTTGTATTTCATGTCCACTTTTAAAAATTGTGTGTACATGTTGGCACCCCTTTGTGTCCTCTGTTGAAACATTTAGCTTATTTGCTTATAAAAAAGGAGAGAAAAGCCAGCATTTGCATCAACTCGAGATGGAATTGGGGAATTAGACCATCTATGGAAGAGTGGGAGGGGAGGAATAGGAGACAGGAAAAATATGGAGGTATTGTGATAGTCCCTTCTTCAGGAAATATGTACAAAATGAATTGAACAAAAAAAAAAATTAGAGGGTCAGCATTTTAGCAATCACTTAAAGGTGGAGTGAAAAAGGTAGAAATTAACAGATTTTCTTTTTTCCCCTTGAAATAGGTTGTCACTTTCCACTTTCAGGGTCATAAGAGGAATTTCACCAATCAAATATTTTCTCTCTTCAATTTTTTCTCCATTTGAAACAAGTTACTCTCTCTTAACTTTCATTATCATGCTTCCAAACAACATGGAAGAAAGTAGTACTCTTCTCATCAAAATTCATATCATCCAATTTTTTTCTTTTTATTTTCTCCTCTCCCTCCCAAACCCAGCATTAAGGAAGTTCAGTATATTGTTTTTCCAATTTTGAGCAAATCACAGGTATTTTTGTGGCTAACTACAACTCTCTAATACTTTTGATCATTAAGTTGTGCACAACTTTTGTAATTTACAATGCAAAGAAGATTTCTTATAATGGTGAACTGAGTAAGCTTGCTAAATTTTTAAAGTGTTTCTCTGGGGAGGTATTCTATAGGTAGTGCAAGTCCAGCTGGCACAGTATTGATCTGTAGTAAGACATATTGCTAAATTTCTCTCCCAGGTATCAATATGCTTTTTCTTTGACTTGGTTTTAGACATGGTTTAGTTGCTGGTGAGTTAAAGAGTAATTGCTTATTAGTGGTAAGTTGCAACATACAATGCCTGGGAGCTTAAACTTCATAAAATGCAAGCCTGTATGATGATGTTTCTATGCGCTTTTCTGTGAGTGAAGGAATGACTATAGAGGGCCTATCTTGGCATAGCTGTGGCTTTTGGCTTTAGCTTCGGCTTTTGGCCTTTTGCTTCAGTTGCGCTATATTTTAATGTCTGCCGCATGATCATTATCATTCTTCCACAATCCTGCTAATGAGGTGGGCTTATAATCTTGCCATTTTTCCGCAACCCTTCTAATTGGGCGAGATGTCTGAAATATGTGCATTACTGCTCAATATACTGAGGCATGCTCATTTTCCCGCCTGAGATGTGGGAAGAGCCAAACTCACTGTATTTCAACAAATAGAAGGCCCATTAATTGATGATCTGCTTTTGAACTCATTTGGAAGTTAGGATACTTACATGCCTATTTACTTCTTTCTATTACTTTCCTTTACAGCTTTATGGTTCTTGTTTTATTGATTTTCGTCTTAGCAAGAGACCTGAAGTTCTCTTTTCTCCTTTGCCTAGCACAAAGGCCAAGTCCACAAAGTTGTAGAGATCATGGGTTTAGAAGTCTACTGCAACACCTCCAATGGAGGTTCGAGTTTCAGGGACAATGTTCGGGATAGTCAATGCCTGAGCAATGCTAGTTGTGAAAGCAATCACTTTCACCCTATTCTAGCACCACTGAATGTGTCCGTGTCACTTTTGGTATGAGTTATCATCATCTTACCTATCCTTCCTTCTACAGACGCAGGAGTATATTTGTGGTTGATCCTGTAACTTATGCAGAAATTTGGTTTTCCTTGATGCTTGTGGCATTCAATGACCCGAATGATCCGCGAGCTGTTAATGGACACAGTTTTTCTTCATCATTGGCCCCACTTTTTTTTTTTTTTACCATTCTCGAAATAATTGATTTTCTAAACCATATGCAGCATGAAAATGGCATCCCAGTTTCTGGTAGTTATGCTTATTTTTCAATTAAAAAAAAAAAAAATCTTGTTCATGTGTGCATCTTGGATAAGGATGTAAGTATGAAATCAATAGTTGACCTCATTAATCAATCCGTGGTGCAACTCATCTTATGTAATGTTATTCGTATGGTCACACTATCTTCTTTTGTCATCATTGTTATGCTTTTTCTTTTCCTTTTACATTTCCTTTGTACTTACCATAGGATCCAGTGGCTATCGTTAAGAATAATATTTTCGATGTGATACTTGTCTTTAATGTGGCATTATTTTCATTAAGTGCATGATGATTATGGGGTGGCAGATAGGCAGATGTATTCATCATTTGACTAGCTGTGTCAGGAGGTGCTGGTTCTTTTGTATTGAGGAACTCCTGAAGATATTTTGTAGATTATTCCTAAAAGTGAACTTCGATTTCGTCATAGATTAGTTATTAAAGCTCATTTCAAAGAGATTGGTGTTGTTTCACTGAAGAGCAAAGATAATGAGTAATTTTCCTTTCCATGGGAAACAATGAAAAGGTTTGACTGGCTAGTTGAACAACCCGGGAGGGTTTTGGATTTACTCTGACATGTTATATGTAAGCTAAATGGATAGAGCATCAATTCCATTTTACAATGATCTGTCAGACCCATTTTTAGGCCTGGAACTCTAGACTCAGTTGTGTATATTGTGGTATTGTTTTCATGAAGTGCATGGAGATTTATGGGGCAGTAGATTGGTAGATGTATTCATCATTTGATCAGCTATGCCATTTGTAGCGAGGTTCTCCTGAAGGTTTTTTGTAGATCACTCCTAAGGGGGTAGTCAGTTTCCTTACAGATTAGTTATTAAAGCTCATTTCTTCTTAAAGGGATTGATGTTGTTTCACTGAAGAGCAAAGATCATGAGTATTTTTCCTTTCCATTTGAAACACTGAAAATAGTTTGACTGGCTAGTTGAACAACTTGGGAGGATTTGGATTTATTCCAACATGTTATATGTAAGTTGAACAAAGAGAGCATTGATTCCATTTTACAATGATCTATCAGATCCTTTTTGTTTTGTCTGGAACTCTATACTCTAGACTCAATTGTGTATATTGTTGGACAGTTGCTCTGGGGATCTCTAAAATTTTCTCAAAGGGCACAGAGAAATGAAGCGAAAAGAGAAGTTGTTCTTTTGGGGATGGGAAGTCAAATGTCTTTGAAAGTGTTCAAATACGAAGGTCGTAAAACAAAGTAAATCCTATCTCAAAAGAATGGGAAAGCTGGTTGGGACTAAAAATGGAGGGTTGTTATTCAGTAAGCTTCTAGATTCTATTGACTAAATAGCTGGTTTGACTAATAGAGTTAGGAAAATTTTTTCCTGTTGTAATCCCCAAATTCCTTTTCATAGAAGTGATTGAAGCGTTGCCTAACAGGAATGGTGCCACTAGGGCTGCTTTGTCATGCTTCCTGTGATATTTCACAATGAGTCAAAATAATGTATTTGTCTATTTGCACTGGAGTTTTGTTCTACTGGTTTTCATCATTTAACACTTGTTAATTATCAGTTCTGAGTTCCTGTGTATGTCTTCGTTTAGGGGGCCTTCTTATGTTTGCTTGCAAAGTTGAACTTAGTTAATCATGCTTGTGCTGCTTCTGGTTTGATCTGTCTTAAATACGTGCTTTATATTGTTAATAGTGGTTTCTACTATTCACTGCTGGTACCATAGCATTGATCCAACGTGAATTTCAGATATTTTGTTGCCCCAATATTTGTTTGTTTTTGAAGATGTAGAAGTGATACTGATAAAACTCTGAATGTATTCTTCTTTTGGCCAAAATAATTCTGTTTGTATTTTCAGCTGACTGTTGAAGTTATTTCCATTGTAGATTAATCGACCTGGGAAGCTTGATATAGACACTCCACAATGGTCTGTCTCGCCGAAATAACCAGCTTGGTTGGTTTGTGATCTAAAAATCTTTAGCATGTGATCTTTTAAATGATTGTATTAATTGTAGATGACATACTTGACGCATCTTTGTTCTCTCAACTTGTATTAGGTAATATGTCTTGACGATTTTCAGCTTCGACAGATCTTGATGTTGTTGGACAACTTGACTATATGTCAACTAAGAGAACAGTATGTTTGAACTTTAATGTTTGTTTCTTATATTTTATCTTGCTCCTATGATTTAGATGCTCCTATAGTATTATGTGTACATTACATCTTTGTCAGTTCATGACTTTGCTTGGTGTTGCTTTTTGTGCTTACCTATTGCATTTTCCAGTCATGTAGTGTAGTTTCATGATTTTGTTCATTGTCCTGATTTGTGGAGCATATTAATCAACAATGGCTAGTTGTTTGCTGTGAGATAGATGATAACCACTTTTCAGATGGCTAGGGTCATGCTTCTGGTGAACTACTTAAGCCCTGTTCTGTCTAATGTTATTTTGGCCAGAGAACATGTATGTTGAGTGTAGTAGTTGACAGACCTGAGCTCTAGAATCTCTACTCATTTATTTATTGTGGTGTTCTTTTTAAACAAAGAAAACCATATGGCTAGCATGTTGAGGATAGTTGATTGTTTATTCTCCAATCTCGTTGGGGCTTAGGACAGCCAATGCCCATAATTAGATTTTTTGAGAAAGTTTTTTATTTGTAAATAGTTCTTGAGACAGATTATTACCACGGAAGATTGAGAAAGTCCATCTACTGTGGTGCATTGACAAAAGGCTATGTCGAACATGATGATGGAGGGATTGTCAATTTCTTAATTGATTGTCGCTTTCTTTATGAATCCTTCTTCCTTGTTGATCGTTTCATTAAAGTTTATATTTTCTTTATCACTTAATTAGATTGGGAATATATCCAGGCCAATCTTCTAATGACATACAGTATTAATGGTACTTCACTGTTGATGAATTTTTTTCAGTGATAAATAAATCCTACCGACTTATTAAAAGCAAGAAAATCCTTTTCGTGCTCAAATTTAATACGTGTAAATGTAGGTATGGACGTTACCGTCCATGGTCCAGTCCATTGCAAAGAAAGCTAAAAAAAAATTGGCAGAAGCTGTGGTGGCACTATGCACAAGAATCTGTCCTGTCAGATGTTCGAAAGAAATTAAGGAAGACTTCATGGAGATACTTTGGTCAGCGAATGTGAGTTTCAGCATTTGATATTCAATTGCGTTGTGGTTTTACTGGTTTGTATCCCTTTGGTGCTCTAATTGGGTAAATAGATATTAAAAAGAACTGTTGGTTCTACTGGCGGAGATCTGGCCATATTTTGAAATTGTTCTAATGGAGAAGGGGTCAAATTGCTATAAACTCGACATGATGCACAGAGATCACTGGGCTTATACAATGGAATCAAAGAACATGTTTAAGAATCTGCTTATTAATGGAAGACCATTCTTACATGCTCATATACTGACATCGCAACTTGCACTTGATGCTCTCTCTCTCTCTCTCTCTCTCTCTCTCTCTCTCTCTCTCTCTCTCTCATGGTGCAAGATAATTTGTCTATTGATTTCATCTAATGTTTGCCGTAATCAGTAACTTCTCAAAGCAATTGGCTTGT
The DNA here is from genome assembly GCA_014182575.1 of Eucalyptus decipiens. Lineage (NCBI taxonomy): Eukaryota > Viridiplantae > Streptophyta > Magnoliopsida > Myrtales > Myrtaceae > Eucalyptus > Eucalyptus decipiens. The sequence continues at coordinate 39,659,555 of CM024619.1, forward strand.
GGTTACCAAAGATATCGAATGAGAGATTTTTTTATTATATTTCTTTATATTTGACAAAACATGTAGAAGGTAGAAAGTTTTATGAACAAAATGGGTAGCCTACCTCTCTCCCAGTTAAAGTCTTTGAAATGTGGCTATTTGTCTTGATAACTAATTTGCTTATGTGGATCTCAAATCATCTTATACTGTTCTTCTTTATCTTTTCTTTTTCTTGCTTTTAGAATGTTTATTTTATTGTGTATTTTGGTTTTTCCAGATCTTGAAGTGTTGTCCTCAATTTTAAGTTTTTCTATGTATACTCATTAGCCTGTAGTGGGCTGATCTTTGTTGTTGTTCCTTGGTTCTTTTGCCGGTTGTTTGGCTGTCCTTGCCTTTTCTTTGGCTGTCCCACTGCCTTGTTGTTGCGGCTGTTGTTGTTTCTGTCGGCACCTTTCCACTCGTTTCAACTAGTGTGTCTTTATGAGTGCAAGGTTTTTGGTGCCGGACCTTTTGTATAGTTTTGGTTAAAGCTCAATATATTCTTACCTTACCAAAAAAAAAACTCATCTTCTTGAGAAGTTGATCTTTACTGGCATCACAGTATCTAATCTTACAGTTGACAAACTAAATTCTACTTGTCAAAATTAAGATTGATAAATACAATGGCAAGCTTTATGTTTTCCTTCTCACCTTAAGCAACGATGCATACTGGGATACATGCACATCTGTAAGCTTGTCTGTTTGTACAGTTTCTTTGCGGGAAAAAGGTGCTGTTAAGGAAACATAAGGTTAAGAATCTGAAACTCTTTGTTTTTTCATTATGATGGCAGCATTAATCTTTGTACTAAAACCAAAGGCCATCCTCTCATCAGATAACCTGCACATACCTAAGCAGGAACTTTATTAATACTCTATGACTCGCCTTTCTTGAGCATTTCCTACTTGTGTAGCATCTTCCTGAGTTGGCAAGATGATCTCAAAATGTATTATTGATATGGTAAAAGTCAACTACCTGTAAAATCGAAATCCCTTTAGATCTGGACAGTATTTTGCCCTCCCAAATCTCAAAGCCGATGTTGGTGCTTCACTATGATCATGGTAATTGTTGACAACTTCAGCGTGAATGCTCGGAGTTTCTTCTTTTACGTTTAGTTTGACAAGGAAGACCAAGGAGCTGAAAATTTATTTAAACTGGGCTGTGGATAATGATTGCTGCAACTAAAGGGCATCTTTTCAATGGTTGTCATTGATCTGCGTTGCTATCTTCAAACATGCCAAATAATGCCAAATTTTACTCTGTTGCAGGAGCAATCGTCGGGGAATATGTTAGCCTGTACAAAAAGAAATTAGTTTTTCTTCGGCAGGAGCAGGTGTGTTCCTCAACAGGGATGAACAATTTATTTTTATATTTTATTGTAACGTTTCTCCTTTCTTACTGCCTCTAGGATTTTCATCTTTTGTGTGTTGAATAAGGTCCTATAGATGTTTTTGGAGCTTTTTTGGCTTGTGATGCCTGAAATTTCTCCTGTTTCTCTTGGGATGCTAGGTGGTCATTTAGATGTCTGAGGTCCATACTTCATATGATTCTGGATATTGACATTTTGCTTGATGGAATAAAAAACATCCTTATACCTCAGAAGATGCAGATATATAATTGCCATACCTTATCGCCTCATGTTCACCCAACTAAGTTTTTGAAACAAATAACTGCTTTCTTAGGTCTTTGAACAAAATAAATTTCCAATTAAATCAACATATAGACAAAGTTAGTTAAAGAGATTCAAGTCCTGGCATTCACGAAAAATCACTATCCAAACCCTCAAACATCTCTCGGGTTCCACTCTCTTTCCACGCTGTCAAAGATCTAAATTGTCTCTGGGACATGAATTTATTCTCTTTTGTTTGTTCTCTTCCATGCATACATCTCCTAACCCATTCGTAGCACAAAGCCTTGTTGGAATGCAATAAAAACTTTATAGCCAAACTGGCTTCAGAATGGGGGAGTTTACTTATTCCCCATTAAACAAGGCTGAAATGGTAACCTTCTTGACTACCTTCTCCCTGTGAAATCTCCTCTCAA